>PPJJ03000033.1:0-131894 GCA_003705735.3 Blastobotrys peoriensis | reverse complement strand
GGTTCGATGGTCTAGTTGGTCATGGCATCTGCTTAACACGCAGAACGTCCCCAGTTCGATCCTGGGTCGAATCAATTTTTGCTCCCCCAGGGCTCAGTTTATTCTTTTTTTTTTTTGGTATGCTGCAAACATCGCTGTTTTCTAGTAACTCTCTCGTCAGTGTTCATTCAATTACGTCACTTTGTATGTCCGCGCTGCGCAATTGCTAGAGACTTTTCTTCAAATCCTGGAATGTACACATAATCAATTCCAGCGTCGTCAAGCTTCTTCCGCCCGGTATTGTCCTTGACGAAAATCTCCGGCTCGAGAACTCCCACAAACACTGTGGAAATGTTGTGCGCATTAACAATGCGATCTGCGCAGGGTAAATTGCCGCTAAGCCGAAGCGAGCAAGGCTCCATTGAAGTGTAAATTACCGTTCCTTCCGGCAAGGGCTCGCCATTGTGGTTTTCGGCATACTTCTCTAAAGCACATTGCTCAGCATGAGTGTTTCCAGGCAACTCCCCCGTGTATCCAGTTTCGAGTACCTTGCCATTGTGGACGATAACGGCCCCCACACAGAACGCAGTAGCAGTAGGAGGCGACTTCATCGCCTGGTCCAGGGCCAATTGCATCATGGGTTTATGAGCTTCTAGCGCCCATTCTGGCATAGGAGTCTCGTAACTCCACGATCCATCGACAGCACTGTACTTCAGTGCGTGCAACCACAAATCCAGGTCACCATGGCCAGGATCAGTGTAAAGAGCAGTCTGGCAGACCTCGCACTTTTCTCCTGACAGTCGCTCGCCGCTGCCGGACCGGTCAACATAGGTCTCGGCCGACTTGACCTTTCCTATCTCGTGCAATTTGGCGGCAATCTCCTCTGTATTTCCTGCGCCATCTTTACCCAATTCGGGCCCCCAAATGCTAGGGCTCGAGTAGATTGGGTCGTTTGCAATTGGGAACCCGAGGAACTGGAGGTGTACCCTAATCTGGTGGGTACGGCCAGTGAGAGGGCGGCATCGCACAATCGAAAATTGGCCGTCAAATGAGATGCGCTTGAACACGGTTCGGGCTTCCTTGCCGTCTTCGCGGACTCGATTCAGTGCTACTTTTGGATGCGTCGTAATCAGCGGCTTGTCGACTAGGACTTCTTCAAGGGGAAACTCCCCAACGACTTTGGCCACATACTCCTTGCGGACTTCACGCTCTCGGAGCTGGCGAGAGAAATTGTCCGCCCCCTTGGATGTCTTGGCCATAAACATCAGACCCGACGTCAGTCGGTCGAGCCGGTTACAAGGATGGACCACCTTCCCCTGCTCATGCTGCAAAATCATCACTGCAGTGTTAAACCGGTACCGGCCAGTAGGGTGCACGGGAACACCCGACGGCTTATCAATTACCACCAGCTCATCGTCTTCATGCACAATTGAGACTGGACGGTCAGTAACGGGAGGTTCATGCTTGTGTGTACGATGGGAGATGAGGTCGCCGTTACGAACGACCGTCTCGATAGTAGCCGTCTTGCCGTTGATGAACACCTGCCCTGACGCAATTGCCTGGCGGTAGTATGCTTCGTCACGGTCTCGAAACTCTGACGTGAACACGTCAATCAACAAGCGATCTCTCCACCGTAATTTGCAGTATGTGAGGTATGTGAAGTAGTATGGCGGGACTCGGCGGAGGCCGTCTGCGACCACGTACTTGGCCCCTTGGGCGATTTCGTCTTCAATTGTGATCTCAACGTTGCCTCCCGCAGTCCTACTGACCTTCTTGGCTTCGTTATTCTGGCCTCGGATCCGGAACCCTCCTTCATCTCTAGGTACATTGAGGTTTGGCCGGCCACCACTAGCGGCAGCGGTAGTAGTAAAGGGCGAGGCAGACCCTGATCTGTCTGATTCGGCGGAAATACGTCCAAAACCTGACTCGGAGCTAGCCTCGGAGCCGGACATTGTGAGTCTGAGCTGTCTCAGGAGATTAAAGTTGCGTCGAAACACTGCGAATAGTTAGGTTGCACTTTTGAAACTGGCTGAGCTGTAAAGTTTGCCGATTCGATCAGGCTGAAATTTCATCCTGATTGAGCCGCGGCACTGATTGGGTAGAGATTGATAAGATAACGGAGAAAGGATTTCACAATCATTAGAAGGCACTGAGCAGGCATCATCACGCCCCAGGTTCAGTTAACTAGGCCAGGTTTGGCACTACAGTACTCTATCTTGTATCAGATTGGCAATCGCAGCTATACCTGCGCTTCTATGGCTCCTGAGATTCCTGGGTTTTACTACGATGAGGACAAAAAACGGTACTTCAAGATCCCCGCGACGGGGTTGGCAACCGCTCAAGGCATGGAAAACTACAGTAGAAGCACTGTAACAAAGATAGAAAGGAATGCAAAACGTGCTAAAGCAGATAAAGGCAAGCGCCCAGTCTCCAGTGCGCTTGGTCGCGGGCCTGTTCCCAGGCCTGCTCCCAGGCGTGATACTCTCGGTAGACTAAGGCTGACGGAGCCTTTGTCCTCGAGGTGTGGTGAAACTACCATGGACGTCCGCAAACTCATCACCATGTCCCGCGCTCCAACTTTGACCGAGGCAATCACTGGAACTAGGTCGGAACCGTACGTGGTGCAATTGTGTCGCAGCTCCACCCCTAGCTCGTATAACGTCTATGTGGGTTACAGCAGCGGGTTGGTGGAGGAGCATTTCGTATCCCGGCTAGACCCTGATAACCCCGAACCTAAGTACACCAGCCTTGACTGCGCTAGGCGGTCACTGTGCCGGGTATACCACGCCGAATCAGGATCCCGCGCCATTGCTAGCGCTCTGGGGATGCACCACTCAGAGACTACGAGCTTGATCCCACTAGGTCCGTCCCCGCCGTTGTACGCGGCCACGTTCCTCGGATCGGACACGCACAAGAGTAGGGTTGTAGTCGGGGGTGCACACGGAGAGGTCACGCTAGACAGTCGCAGCCCGGGCCCAATATGGAGCTGTGCTCACATTGCAGACCGGAATTGGGTGCTGATTGGCCGCCGAGGTACAGTCAAAGCGGTGGACTTAGAGGCCGACGTCAAATTGGCCCCAGGGGTTATTGTGCTGAACGCTCCCTCGTCATCGTCTGATATTCTGAGTCTCGATACTAAAGGACACAAAGTCTTGTGCGGGACGAGGTCAGGCAGTGTGCATGTTATAGACACTCGGCACCCAAACGGTAATGAGGGCAAGTACGCCAAACCCAAGCAGATCATTTCGATAATGTCGGGCCTGTCGCATGCCAAATTCCTACACAACTCTGACCACCATGCACTAATAACCGGAATTGAAGACACTTGCCGCATTTACGATTTACGATTCTCATCCAAACCACTACTAACCCTTCCCAGCTACCGCAACCACGACTCTATTCGGCACGGACTCTCAATTGACCCGAGCACCAATCTCGCCGCAATTGCATGCGATGACAACAAAATCCGCATCTACGACCCATTAGCAGGCACCCTGGTTAATACTCTCGCGACCGACCGAGCCACGCGAGCACTACAATGGGTCGGGCCCCCTAACGATCTCTGTTTAGCGGCATCTACCGCTACCGGAGTGAAGTTTTGGAAATGGTAGCGGCAAAAAAACGCCCCTTTTGCACCAGTCTTCATATAAATTATCGATCTATTTTGAGGGATCGTTTCGCTGGTATGCCATGTATCCCTTAACCTTGTGATCCGGGAGCATATCAAGGTACCGTTCTAGTTAGCATAACGCATCTAAGCAGGAAATTACGCGCTCTGTTACACCCAACCACCTTACACTCCATGGCTCATCACTCACCTGCTAAATCCTTGCAATTTTCATACTGATTTGAACCCTGGGTTTGGAAACACTTTTCTAGAGCTCCTCGAAGAACCTTCAATGCTTGGACTCGGATCCACTGTTCTCGGATCATGGACTGCTGAGCGGCACGCAACTGAGCATGGTCCTCATAATCGATATCGTCAAACGACACGGGCGCTGGGCGGACGTGTTCTGTGCTTCTCATTGTGGTCTTGGTTGTCGGCAGGCGAAGATCTGGAATTTTTGGAGTGGATTTGATTGGATGGGGGAGAGGTGCGGCTGTGTTATCACGTGATCTGCACGTGTGAGACATGTGTGAGACATGGCCTCCGTTGATGGCTGTTTGGCTATGGTTGTGGGTGAGTAGAAAGGCCAGTTGAAAGGGGGGACTGATTGTGCAAATGACTATATGGTAGCTTGCTATTGTATGCTACGCAAATAGTTCATGTCGCTGCTCCCTGCTGTCCAATTGCCTAACGGTGCACTGCTGACAGAGAACCTGTCCTCGTCATGGTTAATCTCATTAGTTACATCATTTCTTAACCTTCCCCCCCTTGACCTTAGAACTGCTCTTCACACTCTTTCCTTCGGATGTCCCTCTAGCTTTTCTAGCCTGCTTCTTCTCCCCAAATCCCTCTCGGTCCATATCTAGAATCGCCTGGCGTCGTGCTGTCGATGCCGATTTCAGAGCATTGTCCTTAATTATCTTATTGTCAGTGACTAGGCCGTACTTTTCCATCTTCGACCCCACTCGTTCCTCGATGTTTTGGATTCGAGTGACATCCTTCTCAGCCACAAAGGAGATCGATTCGCCTTTTCGGCCGGCTCGAGCAGTTCGTCCGACTCGGTGAACGTAGTCGTCAGCGTCAGCTGGGATATCAAAGTTTATCACCATTTCCACAATGGGGATGTCTAGTCCACGAGATGCAACGTCTGTAGCCACTAAAACTCGAGCGGCCTCTGCCCGAAATCGTCCCAGAGCATTAATTCGCTCACCTTGGGGCATCTCTGAATGCAGAGACGTAGTACGCACGTCCATGAGCTGGAGCATTCGTCTTAGAATCTCGGCGGTTCGGGTCCGGTTCACAAACACAATAACCGACTTCTTCTCGTTGTCCTCATGGGTTAATGTCGAGTACAGGAATGCCTCCTTCACATAAGAAGGAATAAACAGGTACTGCTGGGATAGCGTGGATGGAATTGCCACGTCGTCTTCAGTCACGACCTCATGCAGAAATGGCGCCTTTTTCCCAGGCTTGGGCGCGGCATCCTTTAGGCTACGCACAGCATCGGTCACGGTCGCTGTAAACAGCATTGTCTGTCGCCGAGCCGGGTCTGGCAACACGCTCATGCATTCGGTCAAGTCGTCGGCAAATCCTGGGCTCAGCAGCCGATCAGCTTCATCCAGAACCAGGTACTTGACTCTCCGGAGCCCCGCAATTGTCTCTTCACCACTGCTCTTGATATGATCAGCTAAACGGCCAGGCGTAGCAATTACAAAATGGGGTCTGCGCTGCAGCTCTAGTGTCTGCTTGACCATGTCCATGCCGCCAACGACCACAGATGTCTTGATATCCATATTGGCCCCCAAAGCTGCAAACTGCTCTTGGATCTGTAGTGCCAGTTCTCGAGTGGGAGTAAGGACTAGCCCACAGATTCCATAAGGGTCCTTGGACCACTCTGTCAGCATTGGTGCTGCAAATGCAATTGTTTTTCCAGATCCCGTTCGGGCACCTCCAATACAGTCTCGTCCCTCTAGAATTGGGGGGATACATGCAGCTTGAATAGCTGAAGGGGTGTGGATAGCCATTACCCCCAGGGCCTCTTCCAGCCATTTGGCCACACCGAGATCAGTGAACGACATTGTACAGTCTCACTCGCCAATATGTGTACCTGACTAAAGAAATGTTAGGAGCTCAACTCAAGGCAAATGGTGTGAATGCGGTTGCTTGATCTGATCTGATAAGAAATTTTCAATTTTTCACTTCTCACTGCCTTATCGCCATTTTTCAGCCGTAAAAACGACTACCTGAAAAATCGAACTCGAACCCTGGAGACGCCCAGCATTGCCAACCCACAACTCCAACGCGAAACGGCAAATGGATCAGAAACTCCTTGTGATCTGTAAACGATTCTCTTTGAAATACACTGTGTCTTTTGCTTGTGATGAGTGTGGCGTCAACGGGAATCGCCGAGACTGAACGGTCTGCTTATGAAGAACTGGAACGAATCGAGCAGGCCATTGCCGACCGGATCTCGTATAACCCGTACATTCTTCCGCCAGGATCAAAACTGTCAACATCATCTTCTCTGCACGGCAAGCGCAAGCGCCCGGTTCGAGACAACCTACTGCACGAGCATGAAGTGGCTCGGATGCTGGACAGGTATCAAGCACAGAGCCGCTATTTGAAGGAAGCCCATGATCCAGAGTCAGAATTCAAGACGACCAAGGATGCGGAATTGGCGAAGGTTGGCCCGCCAAAGTTTCAAAACCAGTACGATGAGTTTACGCGCCAGGTAGCGGAGATCCGCAAATACCATCAAAACTATCCGAACGAGCCAGTGGAGAACCTGGAGGCGCTTTTCAAAATGAAGCGGTCCGTGAAACTGGAGCAACGCCAGTTAGCAGCCGAGGCAGACGCCACATTAGACGCTGGGGGCGAAGAATCTTCTCTCTCGTTGGGCGGCAATGGTGCGTCTGATGGTAATAGTGACCGCGTGGACAGGCTGCTCAGCTCGTTCTCCGCCGACCTCAATGTGGATGCCATGTTCTCGGGCGAGGAGTTCTACGGACGGTATTTGGATTTGGTCTCATTTCACGACCAGTTTCTCAATCTCAAATTTGTCACCCGCCAGTTTCCATATCTGCAGTATTTGGGCATATTTGCGGAATTTGAAAACGAGCTCATCTACTCTCCAGCTCGACTACGAGATCCTCAATATCCGGGGTATATTTCCAGTTTGCATCAATACCTCGCTCAATTTGTACGCAAGACCCGGCCACTAGAGAACCCGTCTGCTACTTTAGACGCCATCGACCGAGAATTTGAGTCGTCGTGGGCGTCGCAGTCGATCCCTTGGGTGAAGGCCAGCAGCAGCAGCGGCAACAGCAGCAATAGCGCTGATGGGGCAGTTGCTGAGGACGGCACAGTGTGGTGTGAAAGTTGCGCAAAGTCATTCAAAAATTTGGCTGTCTACAATGGCCATCTCAACGGCAATAAGCACAAAAAGAACGTTAAAGCACGGGAACAGTTGCATGGTGCTACTGCTGAGGCAGTGGTAGGTGCAGCCACAGAATCCTCAGACAACGGCGGCCGAACCATTGTGCTGCACGAGTTTGCAGTCAAGTCAATTGTCGAATTTTTGGCCAAGCAGGTGAATGAAACAAAAGGAAATGTGGAACGAAAGCAGGCCCTCACCGACCAGGAGCGACTGCTAGAAGTAAGGGCCCTCGAAGAAGAAACGTACGGGACCGGAGACAGAAGCGATGAAGAAAATGATGGTCACAGCGATGACGACAATGACGATGACGATGTTATTTATAACCCGCTCAAACTACCACTGGGCTGGGACGGCAAGCCAATTCCGTTCTGGCTGTTCAAGCTCAATGGACTAGGAATCGAGTACCCGTGTGAGATTTGCGGCAATTATATATACAAGGGCCGGAAAGACTACGAGAAGCATTTCTTGGAGGCGCGCCACGTTCACGGGTTGAAGTGCCTTGGAATTGAGCCCAGCGGTCTGTTTAGAGGCATCACTGACATTAAAGATGCCCTCAAGTTGTGGGAAAAGGTGCGAAAAGACAAGCGGGTTCAAGAAAGTCGCAGCGAAAACGTGGTGGAGATGGAAGACACCGAAGGCAATGTCATGTCTGCAAAGGTGTATACCGACTTGAAGAAGCAGGGGCTTTTGTAGTCGAGTAGTATAGCGCGATTCTATTTAGCACATGATCGAGCCTGCCCATCGAGGAAACCCGACAGAGTCTCGAACGTTTTCAATGCCACAAATGTACGACACAAATCGTTCAAATCCCATACCGTAACCTCCATGAGGGAATGTTCCGTATTTCCTCAAATCGGTGTACCACTGCATATCAGCGACATTCATATCCTGGGCTTGCATTCGTGCAATGAGGCGGTCGTAATTGTCTTCACGAAGCGATCCTCCAATGAGCTCGCCGAGATCAGGGACGAGCAAATCAAAGCATGCAACGGTCTTTTCCGACGATGGCTTCATGTAGAATGGCTTGATATCTGTAGGATAGTCTGTAATGAACACGGGACCCTTAAACACCTCACCAGCTAAGTACTTTTCGTGTTCTGACCCCAGGTCGCTGCCCCATTCAATTGGCTTCAGCCCGGCTTCAGCGCTTTGTAATATCTCGATCGCCTTTGTATACGTGATGCGGGCCCACCGTTTGCCGTCATTGTGCAACGCTTTCCATCGGTCCTGAACCAATCGCTGCTTCTCCTTATCCCGAATTGCAGCTAAAATATTGGCAGCAGATCCTTCTGCGAGCCTGTCCTCAGAGATATCTGGAACGGCAGACCGAATCATGTCCTCGGCTATTGACATGACGTCTTCCAACTCCTTTGTAAATGCAATTTCGGCTTCGACCATCCAAAATTCAGACAAGTGCCGACTTGTATCTGACTGCTCGGCTCGAAATGCCGGGGTTATGTTCCATACCCTGCTCAATGAGGCCGCGAACACCTCTAAATGCAATTGACTCGATACTGTCAAGTTTGCGCTCTTAGTACCAAAGAACCCGGGCGGGGAGACGGAAAACACTTCGCCGGCGCCCTCACAGTCCGACGACGTCAGAATGGGTGAATTGACATTAGTAAAGTCATTTTGGGCGAAGTATTTGGCCATTTCGGCCTGCGCATACGACCGGTACCTCAGCACTGAAGCATTTCTGCTAGCTTTCCATCGGAATTGAGGAATTGACCGGAGAAACTCCGGACTGTGAAACTTCTTTTGAAGCGGGTAATCAGGGGACGACTCGCCTAGAACGCTAACGGGTTCGGATTCACCATTGGCCTCTTCGCTCACCACTAGCTCTATGTCCTGGTTGGCCCCTGGCGACTGCTTGAGGGTGCCTCGTACTCGGATACATGATCCGGTAGAGAGGGCGGTTGATTGCTCGGGCTTCATTACCACCATGAGAGACCTGTTTGTGGTTCCATCAGTAAGGTCTGCAAACGCGACATTTTTGAGTTTTCGCACTGATTGGATCCATCCATTAATGACCACTTGATCAGTCGGCTGGGATTCAAACGCCTTTTTAAGGGTCATTGTATGCAGAGGACAAAATCCAAACCGGCTGTGAGCACCCGAGCCATAGCTAGGAAGCGCCGAGCGACTGACTCGAGAGAATCCCGTTTTCAGTCTCATCACCCCTATACTTTGCACCTAATAGTTCGAGTGCACTCAGAGCAGAGTTGATCCAGAACTGAAATTTCACACGGCAAAAAATCGGGTCGGGAATAATCGGGCCTAGGCACCAAAACGATATAAGCGATATATAGCTAGACAATCAAAGTGATATATGGCTGATCTCTGGTCCCACAACATGCCTGCTATCAGACAGCTCTGCAATTGCAATTACTATAGTCATTACTCATATGTCTTTCGTTGTCTGTCTGACGTTCTCGTCTTCCACTCTCTCCTCCCTCCTCCTCCTCTGTTAGTATGAATTAACCCAGGATGTAACCTGACGGGCTCCCAGTCGAGATGCAAACCGGAGCGACTGTGATCCCATAGGGAAATAGGAAACGGTGTACCATAGCGCAGCCACTACCTGGACAATCACAAACACAATTGTGAGAATGGTCGATCGTAGACCCAAAGATGCATAAAGAGTGAGGAAGATTGACCCAAAGTAGGCGGCGGTAAACGGCAGTCGCGGGCCAGAAAAGATGTGTAACAGGAAAGACTTGGGACCCTGCAGCACTGCAAACGATAGGATGAACAGCATTGACCCCACGCTCCACAGCACTGCGAACTTTCGAGGCTTGAGCGCCAACACTGGCAAAATCACAAAACAGAGCGTGAAGCAGGCCACCGCACCCGCCAGGCAGATACCAAAAATCAATAGGCGGTCCCATCGCGACAGGTTAAACCATTCCGGCTCTTCGACAATGTCCGGCTGCTCCCGACCCCGCTCTCGCTCAGTAATGGGGAGCGAAATGTACGAGCTGCCGCCATTAAACGGGTTCCACGTCTTGACTCGTTCAAAAAACGAGTCGTTTCGAGGCTCGGTAGCGGCTCCAGCACCAGCACCAGCCCCCCCTGACGGCAGTCCACTTCGCCAAGACGACAGCTGGTTTCTAAATGCGTTTTCGCTCATTGCACAACGATACTCAGGACCGAGTTCAATAAGGCGACGTCTCAGGTTCGGATATATTCGTATTGAACCGAGTGATCGGGTCTTTTGGGGTACAAATTTCAATTTCAGCAACCAACTGTCTCATATATGTATTTTACTGCACTACTTGTCAGTGGCGGTGGCGAAGTGGCGCATCACGAAGCGACAGAGAGCGGCCGAGTGGCGAAGCACTCATGACCCCGTGGGCGCACAGGGGCCCAATTGCCGCGCCACGTCTACTCGCCCTACCCATAATTGTGAGCCTATATTGAATTTCGGTACTCAAGAGATACTCTACTTCGATACCATCTCTACCTCAGCCTTGGCCTTAGCTATACAAATCATCATCCCCGCCGTCATTGCCAAAAGATGCTCCACCTTCACCAGCACCTCCCTCGCCGCTGCCACCGAATCGGAAGTTGGCAGTGCCTCGAGAGGACTGGATCTGCTGAGCGTATGCCTCGTATCGTCGCAATTCACCATCACTCACCGATCGAGACGCCGTCTTCATGGCCTCCTCAAAGTGCTGGCGAGTAATGTAGGGCACGGGATCTTCCATGGCTACATCACCATCCTCGCCTCCGGCAGTGCCAGCCTCTTCGGCAGCCCGCTCAGCGGCAATGTGGGCCTCAATGGAGTCCTTGATGGCAAACTTGGCTGATCGCTGCACAATGTACGACAAGTCGGCACCAGAGAACCCGTTGGTGATCTTTGCAATCTCCAACAGCTCCAGGCCAGGCTCCAACGGGGTCTTTCGGAGCTGGGCATTGAGAATCGACAGGCGGCCCTCGACATCTGGCAATGGAACGTAGATAAGCTGGTCAAGACGACCCGGTCGCAGCAGCGCAGGATCAATCTGGTCAGGTCGGTTGGTGGCACCAATCACAAACACGTTCTTCTTGGCGTTCATTCCGTCCATCTCGGTCAGCAACTGGTTGACAACTCGGTCCGACGCACCGCCGGCATCACCAACCGAGCCTCCTCGGGACTTTGCAATGGAATCCAACTCATCCAAAAACACTACACAAGGAGCAGCGGCTCGAGCCTTGTCGAAAATATCTCGAATGTTGGATTCAGACTCTCCAAACCACATGGACAGCAATTCAGGACCCTTGACGGAAATGAAATTGGCAGACACCTCGGTAGCGACGGCCTTGGCCAGCATGGTCTTACCAGTACCGGGGGGTCCATAGAACAAAACTCCCTTAGATGGCGACAGCCCGAACTTGGTGTACATTTCGGGGTGCAGAACAGGGTACTCGACAGTCTCCTTGAGCTCCTGCTTGATCTTGTCCAGACCACCAATATCCTCCCATGTGACATTTACTGACTGCACCACCGTCTCTCGAAGAGCCGAAGGGTTGGAGATACCAAGCGCAAATCGGAAATTATCCATGGTGACTCCCAAAGAATCAAGCACCTCGGCATCGATAGTCTCTTCCTCCAAGTCAATGAGGTCCATCTTTTCTCGAATCTGCTGCATGGCAGCCTCAGAGCAGAGCGACGCGATATCTGAACCAACGTATCCGTGGGTCTCGGCCGCAATGGTCTCGAGATCCACTTCCTCGGCCAGCTTCATGTTCTTGGTGTGAATTCGCAGAATTTCCAGTCGACCAGTAGGATCGGGAATGCCGATGTCAACTTCTCGGTCGAATCGGCCGAATCGTCGAAGCGCCGGGTCAATGGAGTTAGGTCGGTTGGTCGCCGCAATCACCACAACATTAGATCGCGCCTTCATACCGTCCATCAGAGTCAACAACTGTGAAACTACTCGTCGCTCTACTTCTCCGTTGGTCTTCTCTCGCTTGGGAGCAATAGAATCGATTTCATCAATGAAAATAATTGCCGGCGCGTTCTTCTCCGCCTCCTCAAATGCCTTTCGCAAGTTGGACTCGGATTCTCCCGCCATCTTGGACATGATTTCGGGACCGTTGATGAGGAAGAAGAAGGCACCAGTCTCATTCGCAACTGCTCGTGCCATGAGTGTCTTACCGGTACCAGGAGGACCGAACATGAGGATACCTCGAGGAGGCTTAATACCAATGGACTTGAACAGCTGAGGGTGTCTGAGGGGCAGCTCGACCAATTCCCGAATCTGAGCCATCTGCTTTCGAACACCACCAATGTCGTCGTATCCAACGTCGTTCAGGTTGTTTTCCTCCTCCTCTCGGTTGATGGGTTCACCATCAGAGTGGATGACGGTGTCTTGAGCGACAATGCCATACTCCGGAGGATCAACCTCTACCACCTTGAACTCAACCTGTCGCATACCTCCTCGGACGGTGAACAAATCACCCTTGCGCACAGGACGATAAGCCTCGACAAAGTATGGCTTGAGATAGACATCAAACAGCGACCCAGTCAACCCCTCAACGGTATCGGCCAATGGCAGCACCGAGATGCGCTTGGCGTACTTGATATCAGGGCAGGGGTGCACAGTGATAACGTCGCCCAATCGAACTCGAAGGTTGTTACGGACCACTCGGTTCATTCGAGCCAGACCATCCTCAAGTTCTTCATCTGAAAGCACAATCAACACTGTGTCTCGACGCTTCTTGCCTTTAACCAGTACGGTGTCTCCACGGAACAACTGGAGAGTCTCCATTGTGTTTGGGGACAACGTGATGACGGAGTTATCGTCATTTGTAGCGTCCTCAACTACCAACGCATTATCCTTCTTCTTCCGTCTGAGGATAGCAGTGGCAGTGCTATCATCGCCACTAGGGTCGGCGCCGGAGGCGTCGATAAGCGATGGCTTCTTGTCTTGATGTTCTTCACCAGCCATAATGCACTTGTTAGCCCGGTAATAAGATAAGGGTAGGAGCACTCACTCCGAGATATTTATAACAGCCCCGGGCCATCGCCCCCATCGCCACAAGCTAGGGCGACCCCGGCCGTTTCCAGCCAGATACGAGAACATTCTATCAGAGAGTACAGCAGTAGTACGGTACACCAACCCACAGAAGCAATGACCGCAGCGCCGTAACCGTATCGGCGGCACCACCAACAGGGAAGGGAGATGTTGCAGAAACAACAATTCCCACCGACCCTGGCCATCCGCAGTGTCCAATTACGTCTGCGTTGCCCCACTACTGCTTCCCTATGTTCCCACTGTTCTATACCCGTAGCTGTCGTTCTCAAGCCCATACAACGCAAGCTTCCACGCTGTTCTATCGTACGTTCTGGGGCAAACCGGCCGGAAAAAAAAGGGTCAAACTCCGCGTTTCCGGTACATCTCGGAAACCACCATTCCTCACTTACCAATTGCTACGTTGTGCTCCAATTCTCCAATTACTCGTTAACCAGCTCCTAGAATGCAGCTGTAGAGTGCTTGTTGTGGTGGCAAACCGAGGCCAGTGGAATTTGGGGAGGCGAAGGTGCGGCTGTGTGTATGAGGGTTAGGGTTTATCAGCCGTGTGTGGGTAG
Organism: Blastobotrys peoriensis; assembly: GCA_003705735.3. Taxonomy (NCBI): domain Eukaryota; kingdom Fungi; phylum Ascomycota; class Dipodascomycetes; order Dipodascales; family Trichomonascaceae; genus Blastobotrys; species Blastobotrys peoriensis. The sequence continues at coordinate 118,298 of PPJJ03000033.1, read as the reverse complement.
GGGTTATTGATGTCGTGGGTTAGGGTCTGATTGTCCCCCCCTTGCTACGCGCTGGGCGCAAGGCAAGTTAGCATTGCCAACATTGAGCGGTGGTACTGTGGACGCTGGGACTGTAGAATCTGAGGACTGTGGTACTATTTCCTGCCGTCAGAATGGTTCAAGTGCTATTGTCTACGTTCAACTGTGGAAAAGAGATCCAAACTTCAGATCAGGTCGCTCAGGTGGTCAAGTCCGCTAAAGCTGCAGCAGTCAAGGCTGGAGCCGGGACCGGATCTGGAGAAGCTAATAGCCATGCAATCGCAGTGTTTGCTCTACAAGAGTTCTGCCCAATTCTTGAGGCCAGCTTTGGTCAACATTCAAAGTATTTGGATCCGATTCTTTCCGGGATCAGCCAGGGTCTCGGAAGCAGCTATACTCGAGTCGGGATCAAGGTTCTTGGAGCAACTGTACTGATTGTGTATACTGATCCGTCGACATTGTCCGTGACCAACTTTTCTACGGCATCGGCGCCTTGTGGGATGGGTTACTCGAATCTCAAAGGCGGGGTGGGCGCGCGACTGAAGGTTCGGCTCCATTCCGGGTCCGTGGAGAAGGAATTGACATTTGTTGGTGCTCATCTGGCAGCTAATGAGGGGTTAGTTGAAGAGCGCAACAGAAATTTCTACCAGATTGTGACTGGTCTCGATTTCGGCGATGGTCATGGGGCGTACAAGCCCGGATCGCACTTGTTCTTTATGGGCGACTTGAATTACAGAGCGAAGCGGGTCTTGGGTTCCTTGACACAGCGGGACGAAGGCACGGGCGTCAGTGGCAGTGGTAGTGGCAGCGACGGCGACGGTGCTAGCGATGGCGCCGATGTGCACTTGCTTGATACGCACGATGCTTCAGTAGACGAGCTGACTGATGAAATCGAACAAGGAAAGACCATGTTTGGGTTGGAAGAGGCACCAATCAAGTTCAACCCTACATACAAGTTTGTTGTCAACAGTGCCAAGTACAATCTGAAGCGAACTCCGTCATGGTGCGATCGAATTCTGTACCTTCCTGGCCAAACCGCCAAAGACATTTCCGTCACTTCGTACGGATCTCTCTTTGACATCACCTGGTCTGATCATCGGCCAGTTTATTTATCCGTGACGGTTTCGTCAACGTCGACCCCTTCGTCTGTGCTCACCAGTGACAGCCATTTGGCACTCACAGACAAGGCGTACCCGCCACATCTGTTTTTGGGGCTGGATCCCAACAGGAGCAGCATCTCAACCTATGGAGGGTTGGCGGACAGGGCAATTGGGTGGTCACTATACTTGTCACAAACTCGTGGAGGCAATTCTGTGGCTGTCTTAGCAGTCCTATTGATGTTTCTAGCCTACCGCGCTTTGTAACAAGTAGCCTTTGCTGTTTGCAGGGCAGGGCGGCCCTCATGACCGGCTCTTGCCCACGTTCAGGCCATGGTAATACCCTGCCCAGTACCAGGAAAGCACCAATTGCTTCACCTCGGGATCTAAAGTGTTAAGATTTGGTCCGACTGGGTCAGGACCCTTGCTAACGGTAGTGCTCAATTCATGTCGTGCACCCACGTCTTTAGCTCCAGTCTCAGTAGCTCCAATCGGGTCAGTCGATCCAGCCAATTCAGCCAATTTAGTGCCTTCACTCTGTTTAGTCGCTTTACCCAGCTCTGCGTCCAATTGCTCCGCCTCAATTTCGTCTTCATCCCCCTCTTCTATAGAGTCTCTACCGTCGTCGCCTCCATTCGCGCTCTCCCCTAAATTTCGCGCCTCCTCCGCCTCAGAGCTCTCAACTTGATGATATTTCTAGTTAGAGCCCACCATACACTACCGCGCCAAATGCACACACATCCTATTCACTCACTTTATACTCCTCGTACGACCGGTCCCAGTGCTCAATCAGCGCCTTGTCGTCCCACCCCTCCTCCGACATGTCGACTTCAATCTCCATCGTTGCCCGTCTTTTTTTCGTTCTCCAGCTTTAACCGTTGTCGGAAAAACCCGGCCCAGTGCGCGGCTGATCGGCAATCGCCTGGCTGTGCATTTTGCGGGGGAAAACCGCCGAGGTTGAAGCCGCCATCCTGTTTTTAGTAGTCAAACTAAACTGGAACCAGGTGCACCTGGGGTAACGTGGGGTACAGGAGGTTGATTGGAATGTCATTCCGCCACAGTGAAACAGCGCCCAACAGAAGAATACGAGACAGCCTAGCTCTTCGGCCAACGGTTGAGTGACGACATTTGAGTGGTGACATTTAGCGACCCCCAGGTATCTGGATCGGGATTTTCAGGGACGATATTCATAGCCAAGGGAAAGGAGGCAGGAGGTACACAAGCAGTCTTATTCGGCCCCACGAGGAGAAAGAGTTCTGGATGGGCCGTAAAAAGACCGTGCTGATTACTGGCTGCTCGTCAGGAATCGGAAAGGCCCTAGCACGAGAATTTCATGAACGAGGTGAGTGTGATAGGGTTCGGTTGGCATCTGGCCCTTCGCGGCCGCCGGTTGGCGTTGGTTGTCAGATGTTGACGTTGGTTGTTTCAGCTGCTGACTAGGTTTTGTGGTGTTTGCAGGGGCGAGGAGAGTGCATCTAATGAAGGATCTTGAAGCGATTGGCATTATCGTCGTTCGGTTGGATGTCACTGATGAAGAATGTATCGAAAACGTACGACGCAAAGTCGAAGTGGTTTCTGGCGGCAAACTGGACCTGCTCTATAATAACGCTGGCCAGGCCTACACATGCCCTGCTGGCGACGTGTCGATTGATTTGGCTCGCAAATGCTTTGACGTTAATGTGTTTGGGACGATGGCAATGGTCAGGGCGTTCATCCCAATGGTGATAGCCGCCAGGGGCACAATTGCAAATACTGGGTCTATTTCCGCCATTGTCCAGTTCCCTTACTCTACGGTCTACTCTGCATCTAAGGCCGCCCTGCATCAGTATTGTAATGGGCTGAGGCTGGAATTGGCGCCTTTTGGGGTCGACGTAGTCACCGTCGTCACCTGCGCCGTCCGGTCCTCGCTATCAGACTACCGCCCGCTGCCCCCGGGGTCTCTATATACGGTTCTGGCGGACGGGGTCAAGCTGAGGGCCCAATTGTCTGGTCGGTCTAACCCAATGTCAGCGACCGAGTACGCCAAGCGGGTGTTTCGCCAGGTGTCGAAATTACACCCAAAGCCCATATTCTGGGAAGGATCGAATTGGATGAAACTATGGGTTCTATTCTACCTCCTACCGAGAAAATTGACCGATTACATTCTCATGCGAAAATTCAAGCTCTTGGAATACTTCGCCCGACTTCGAAATTACCGATCCTATCGTTAGCAACCTGCAAGTCATGGGCAGCTATTGCCCCGCCCATGACAGCGCATGAAGCCGGTAACTAAAAAAATGCATTTACTTGGGTAACTGCATATAATCTGCATTCGCTAAATCTATTTCTTCATCTTTTGCTTCTTAATATGCGCCTTAAGAATCTTCTGCTTGTCTCGTAAACTTCGCTTGGCCTTGCCTTGGACGTCTCGTTTGTGAATCAGCATCATAAAGTTCTTCTTTCGGGCCTTTTCTCGGTTGGTGGTGGAATGGGCCTTTTGAGCGAGCTTTTCACCCTTCTTTGACCTAAACTCGCGTCCTTCCTTGCCCTCCTTAGACGCAGCGATTCGCTCTTCGCGAGTCTGCTTGTATTTAAGAGGACCAGTCAGTCGAGCGACGTCGACTTCTTCTTCGTTCCGGCCGCCCCGTCCTAAAATCTTGTCTACGCCTTCCTTCATTCTGAGTTCGTCCAACTTGGCAAAGTCCGCAGGGGTCAGGACAGTTGACGAAGCCAGTTCAAGCAATGAAGCAGCGTTTTCTTTAGCAGCCGCCAATTGCTCTTCTCTCTTGGCTTTCTTGGTAACCTTCTTATCGCCATCCTCGCCTTCGTCCTCATCATTTCCATCCTTGTCCTCGTCATCGTCATCGTCCTTGTCGTCGTCCGAGTCTGATACTTCATACTCGCCATCAGATTCAACAGTAACCCATTCTCCTTCGTCCTCACTGTCAGAATCATCACTCTCCGAATTGGAATCGATCTCCCATCCATCCTTTTCATCTTCATCTCCGTCTCCATCTCCATTAGCCTGCTGCTCTTCCTTCCACTTCTTAAGCAGGCCAAGTCCTTCAATTTCGGTAATTGCGGATCGGTCAATACCGTACTTGAGTTCATTAGCTTCGCCAGATTTAAGAGACAGTGCCGCTGTTTTGCCACGCTCTTTGGACGGTAGCATTGACGGATCGATTTCTCGGAACAGACCAATTAACGACCGCGCAGCCATCATCACAGGCTTCGACTTCGACCCTCGGTACTGAATGAGGTCGTGCAGTAGCGTCTGGTCGATTGCGAGTGGAGCTCGAGCAACAACTTCTCGAATTGAATTGAGTCCGGCAGCTGCTACTTCGGGGGCCACACCATCACTAACGAATTCAAGGGCAATCTTCTTGATGATAGGAGTAATGTACTCTGGAGGCACCAAATCATGAGACGCCTGGGCGGACGCCGCCAAAAACTTGGTAACATCAGGCTGTTTGGGCTTGAGGAAGTTCAGGAAAAACGAGTACAGGCCAAGCACCGATAGCTTGTGCATTCCTACCAGTCGAGATACCAACGTCAAAAACAGAATTGTGCGTTCCAGAGGTAATCGAGCGCGATGTACCACGCCATCCCCGTCAAGACCGCTATTTCCACGCACAAGATGGGTTCGGAATATTGTCTCGGCGAAGTTCTGAGGATCTCGCAGCAGCTGGATAGCCGAGAAGTTCAAGAATGTAGGTGCTGCGGTCGACGAATGCTTCTTCTTATACGTCTTTCTGGCCGCCTCAATCTTCTTCTCCCGCTTCATGGAGCGCTTGTTGACAGACGACTGGTGTTTGAGGGCAGATACATCAATATCGTCCTCGTCGTCAGAGTTTTCATTCTGGGCATCCTCTCTCTCTTTATCGGCATCGAGGAAGAATCGGGCTCCAGCACTGGCAACTTTGACGTTCTCTCGGTTGGAAGCAGCCAGGGACATGATCTCAACTGCTCGAGAGTCATCCCACACACCACGACGCCATAGCTCTCGAGTGATTTTGGTCGCCCACAGGCCATTGGCCGGGTCGTCAACCAGCAGCGAAAACAGAAGAGCTTGTACGCTTCGGTTCAGCTTCTGGTTCTTTGCTCCCTTATTCTCAGATCGTAATAATGCAATAATAGAAGTAAAGATCTGGGATCGCATCTGCTTAGACTCGGTTGACACCAGTAACGGGAATAGGTTCTGGATCATGGTGTCGGAGCTAATGGTGCCCTTATTTCTCAGCATGGTCAAGCTCTGCACGATTTTCTCCTTGATTTGAGCGGGCAACCGAGAATGATTCTTCTTAAGCAGAGTTGCAATTTCCTCGGGGAATACCTTTGTGTCCTTAGGGTAGCATGAACACATTTGAGCTACAAATCCAATCAGATCACTGAATTCTCGCTCATTCGACTCCCCAGCTTCATCGGGATTCTGGAGATAAATGTCTCGCAACGAGGCATAATGGCGGTGCTGCAAGAGGAATTCTTCTCGGTACGACGGAGGATCTCTTCGAATCAAGTTCTGAAGAGATGCAATGTTATTAGGGAGCACCGTGGCTCTCTTCCGTTTCGTCATTACTGGAATGGAGTGAAATTTCAGATCAGATCAGATCAAACTTCAGATAAAAAAAAAAAAAAAATCAAGCTTCCAGCCGTGCCCCCTCACTGAGTTCTCAGCCTCAAGTTGAAGCAGAGATAAGAGGCCAAAGGGTCCAGAAATCACAAGACTTCGGGTGATGGAACGGTTTATGCGCGTGTGCTGCATTATCAGGATCTCGAAGCTCACAATTGCCTTTTTTTCGGCAAATTTCGATTCTTAGTTTGTTTTTTCTTCAATCCGATGCCTGCTTACGACTCTTGACGGCCACTTTTGACCCATTCAATCATGCACCTAGCGCAGTTCTCGTTAATCATGCTATCATACATAAATCATATCTACCATTCTGTCCCAGTTAGCACCAAAACTTGTATGTTCGGTACCACCATCCCTTGCTTTTGATTCTGGCAGCCTCCTCTGCAATCTCCTGCTGCAGTAGATCAACATCAAGATGTCGGGCACCAGTATCCAAATCCATATCAATTGCTCGCACAAATGGTGGTCGATACCACACCTTGTAGCCAATGTAGCAGGCCAAGCAAATGGGGAATGCAAGGTAGATTTGGAAGAAAGCCGAGGCTGATGGAGACTCGCCAATGGGAAAGAGAGCGGTCCAGAATTGGGCGATCAGCACCAAAATGTTCATCCAAAACCCGTACCATGCACCAATCATACCCACTCCGGATTTGAACGCCAACTCCTTAAGAGTTCGTCCCTGAGCCTTCATTCCAGCCCGAAATCGAATATGGCAGAAGCACACTGACGCCCAGGTGAAGATTGACGACAAACCGGAAATGGCCAGCAGCCAGTTGAACACGACCTCTTCCTTATCCGAGGCAGCGACAAATGCAATAAGTCCAAACAGCACCGTAATGATAATTCCCACAGTAGGTCGGCCGGCCTTGTCAATGTACCCGAAGATTTGGGGTGCCTGTCGCTGGGCCCCCAGAGCCGCAATTGTCCGCGACGATGCATAAACTGACGCGTTTCCGACTGATAGTACTGCAATCAGCACAACCACGTTGAAAACTGATGGCAGTCCCTTGATCCCCGCATTCTTGATGGCAATCACAAATGGCGACGAAGCCACGTCCACCGAAGACGATGCGTCCAAAAGCTTGGAGTCATTGTATGGCACCAGCAGGCCCACAATAGTCAGCGAAAGCATATAAAACAAAAGAATTCGCCAGAACACCTGCTTGATAGCAGTGGGGAGCGACTTGCGGGGGTTTTCGGTCTCGGCTGCGGCCAGGCCCACCAATTCGGTACCGGAAAATGCAAACGCAGCATTCACAAATACTGAGCAGAGTCCCTTGAATCCTGCAGCAAATGCGCCTGGATCTCGCCAGTACCTGCCGCCAATGTATCCTTCGCTAGGGCCACCGCCACAGGCTACCACAATCCCCAGAATCACAAACCCAACCACGGCAATGACCTTAATGATTGAGAGCGTAAACTCCGCTTCCCCGTATCCTCGAGCGCCGAAAAAGTTAATTCCCACAATCAATGCCCAAAACAGAGCCACCCATGCTGCTGGGTTCACCGTAGCAGCTGGGTTTCCGTCCGACTTCCAAAACTGGATCGTCATTGACGCCGCTACCAGCTCCAGCGGGAACGCGACAATCCATTGCAGAACATAGTTCCAGCCCATGGCAAATCCCCATGCGGGGTCCACAAATCGAGTAGCATAGGTCGCGAATGATCCCGCAACGGGAAACCGCACTGACAACTCTCCAAGCGAGTGCACAGTACAGAACAACATGGACCCAATGAGAGCGAACCCAATAATCAGAGACGCTGGTCCACCGGTCGCCAGCGATCCACCAGAACCAACAAACAGACCAGTGCCAATGGAGCCTCCGATTGCAATCATTTGCAAGTGGCGTCCTTTCAATGCTCGGTTCAGTGGGGAGTTTGCAGTAGCATGGGCTGCCTTCTCGACCTCTGTCATGCCCTCCAAAGCAGGGTCATTCGACAGATCGGCTCGGCGAAATGTATCCTTGAACCGGCTCCATCGTCCCTCAGCCACGAGGTCAGCTTGGCCATTGCTCACGGTAAGGGAGTTTTCAGACTGAGACTCCAAGTCCTTCTCGGTCTTGACATCGGCCATTGTGGCAGTACAATGGAAACCAAAAACTATGGGCCGCTAGTTGATGAAAAGCGCCTCAGGTCCTGGCCAGACTTTCAGGTCCAAAGATTTTTATGGATGTCAAAATTGCAGTTACGTCGTTTATATGTCACACAATTTTCCTCCTTCCTCAATCAGGAAACTCTGGTAGATGTTTTAGAAATGTGAGGCGAATTTCGGACTCGGACTCCATTGTGTGCCCCTCATTTAAAATTTACCCGACGTGTGCGTACCCACACACACATACGATCGAGAACGAGAGTGAAAAATGTCACGAAAGGGTCACTACCAGGATCCAGATAAGGTTTTTTGAAGGAAAAGTTACAAAATATAAACCAGTAATTCTAAGAACAGTTGTATAGGCTCTTACTTCTTGATTCTTTGGACACGCCCTCGCCCTTAACTGATTGTTACCCCTCATCTGCTCCCTCTTGTCCTACTGGCGTTGTAATGATCAACATGTACATTGCTTTTTCAGAGTACCTTTCAGCCGCGTAACAGTCAATCGGACCTGCTTGATTCGGCCCATCCAGCCAATCAGACGGCTCGCACTGCCGCAGTCATTGCCTCATTAGGCAGTGGAGATGAGTGCGAAAATTTTCTGCCCAGCAAAAAAAAGAAATCGCACGATGAGAAGACTTTTATCTGCCGAGATTTTCCGGCATCTACATGGGACGTAGGAAGACAAAAAGTTTGTATTGTGGTTTAATTTAGATGCGTCTCGGCCTCTATCTTCCCCGCACTTGATTCTGTATGTCGCCAGGCCCAATCCAACCTTCAGCTGAGTCCTTTTGGCGCCTAAATTGGACAATTCTCAACCCTTCAGGATTGAGCGCTTGCCCAATCGGGGAAACGAGCCGCATAGGTAGACGTAATGGGCGATTATTCAGCCGATCCCTCGCTCTCAATAGAACTTAGGGGAAGTATTTGCCCTCACAAGTTGAATTAACGACCGTTAAAGGCTTGTAACAGCGGTTATCGACGAAACCTTACGCCCCTTATTGACCCGATTGATTTGCGGGGAAGCGATCAGTCGACGTCATAGCGATAATAATATCCAGCGGGCAACTACTATAATGGGCTAGGAGGAACCATGAGCAGAATCAGTCGGCGTCTAAAATGTCTGAACAGGGCAATTCAAATCCGTCGCTACCAGTCTGAAGTACGTAATCATGTAACCGTATACTACTGGTGACCACCAGCGTTAGGCTGAATGCCTGCGAGCCAATTACTGCCTGCATCTGCCATATTTGCCTCATAGTTAGCCCTGCCCTACTAAGAGTACGGCCCCGCGGACGGTGGTGTGCGCGCTGTGTACAAAATGACATAACCGCTATATTTCGATTCAAAAGAAAGCATTTAATAGCCCATTTAGTATGTATCCGTTAGTGTATGGTAATAAAATTAGTAACTCCAAGTTTAGGAATGTCGTCTGCCACAATGACGTATCAAGACATGCTCCCCAGATGTTCCTACTGTTCTGGCTTATCCTTCGTATCAAAGAGCCCTTCAAGAGCCTTGTAGTTGATTCGCCGAGAGTACCCCTTTGAGCTGATCATCTGCTTAGTACTAGCAATGCCTGATTGAGGCCCAGTAGATGTGGTGGTCCCTGCAGGATTGGCTTGTCGCCGCCGCTTTCGAGGAGCCTTCTGGGCATTCTCTTTCTGATCTGCTTCTTGACGAAGTCGTTTGCGCTCTTGCTCAATTAGATATTCCCGATTCATAGACATCCAGACTCGAGACTTGAGATCGCTTTCTTCTTTACTCAGAATCACAGAATCAATCTCATCATCGTCAATATCATCAAGCTCAGGGTCATCAGGCACCTGAGACCTCCACACACGGTCCAGTGCTGCCACATCTTCGGGATGGCCGTCCGATTTACCAATCTCGTCAACAGCTTTATTTCGCTCCGCAACTTGGTAGGCTCTGAGTAACATTTGGGCGCGCGACGCGGCCCGCAAACTAGGGTCATGAAGAGTAAGGTCGATATCTTCTTCAAGGTCGTCATCAATGGCACTTTCGTCAAACACAGATTGAGTCTGAACTTTGCTACTGCTAGCGCTCCCATCTTTGTTCGCTTCGTTGCCCTCTTCATAATCTTCTCCCTCCTCCTCCTCCTCCTCCTCCTCCTCCTCCTCTTCTTCTTCTTCTTCTTCCTTTTCCGCTTCTTTGTCCTCATTGACTTCCTCGCCTGCTTCTCGTCGTTCCTGTCTCGCCTGCTCCTTTTGCTTTTTCCTCTCTTCCATTTCTAATTTCAGGGCCGTCTGTTTGATCTCTAATCGTTTCTTACGATCTTCTTCGTCCATGCGGTCAATGTCATCAATGATTTTTTGGAGATCGTTGTCGACTGCCAGTTCTAGCGGGTTCTCGGTCAAATTTTCTCGATCTCGTTTCATTGCCTCCAATTGACGCTCGTAAAGACGATGCTTGCTAAAAGATGGAGGATCCGCCTCCGACTCGATCTGAGTAGACCGGAAATCGGCCACTGTCAGCGTACCAGCAGAAGTGGATTTGAATTCGTCAAGTCGACGCTGCACGGTCTCTTCGGCAATCTTAGCGACGTGCACAACCTCGGCCTTTGATCGACGGAAGTTGTTCATGCGAGCTGCCAACAGGATACACGCAGCAGCAATTCCAGCGGGACGTCGGCCATGCGAAAGCCAGTCGCGGCTCATTCGATGCGCCAATCGATTAGCATCTGCCACAACCTTCTTTGACCCTTCTGCGAACGCCAGTCGAGACACAAACCGGTTTATGAAAATCGAGGGGTCCACCACTGGAATCTTTTGAATTCCCAGTGCCCGCACCAACTGTAGATAGGTCGCACCAATAGCGTAGACGTTGACAAACAAGGCTTCAGCAAAGTCCATGAGCATATGTTGGGTTTGATTGAAGCGGCATGCAACATAGAGACATGCTGACACCACATACTGGGACTTTCGTCCCTTGACAAAGTTCTGGTTGAGCGCCAGTTTGAAGTACTGCATTCCTCGAGCATGGACATGGTCTGGGATATCGAGCCTTGAACAAATCACGGTCATTCGCCCTCGAGTCTTTTCAATCGTCACCTGGCGCGATTCTACACGCTGGTACCGTCCACCCCCCGAACTCGAGATATGAGCCTGATCTGCAGCTACAAACTGGCCAGTGACGGTAGCGGCGCCTGACGAGCTCTCACCGAAGGTGATTTCCGACACAATCCGCGACTCTTCTAAAGTAGCATAGCATACCGAGCATACCACTTCGTTTGTCGTCTCTACCTTGACACTAACTGTGCGCTTACAGTTTGGGCAATATTGAGTATTCATGGTGACTGATTCAGTGCCAGAGAAGTGAAAAAAGGTGCAAGCTCAAGGGCCGCAGTGGCAGTGATATTAGCAGACGCAACACCAGTGGTTAGTGCGCGTTTTGTATAGCGATCAGCTGAGACTCGTCGCTCTCCTGGTATCTTTCGATCCGCGTGGGTGCTTTTTGCCGGAGCTCTGCCTGTGGTCTGGTGAAAAATGTGATTTCAAATATTTTTTCTGGTTCCAGTTAGTGTGATGGAATGGATGTGGCATTAGCATCAAGAGCCTGAGTTCGAATCCGGGTTATGTGCTATATAGCACTGACTTCCGTCCAAGCCAAATTTCAATCAATTGCAATGAATTGCACTCAATTACCACATCGACGTCTGTCTAATCCTAAACGCACTTATTTCACCCTCTTGCTCTCCACCATCGTCTCCCTATCCTACCTCGACCCCTTCTGCTCTCCTCCCCCAGCCAACCTAGAGCCCCAAAAATACGCCCAGTCCCACACTTACACCCGCCCCTCCCAACGTGTCTCCGCAGGCGGTTCGTTTTCGTGGTCTCAGCCGCGCTCGCCGGGACCGGCTCCGGGTGGTATTTGTTCCAATAACGACGAGGAGCGGCGACAGGGTAAAAAATTGGCTCCGGCTATTGGTAGTTTTTTACTATTGGACAAGCCAACCACTAGTTTGACCACACAAATGTTGCGATCAGTCCAAGCTACTAGGTGAGTACGGATGGAGCAGGTAGTGAGGGGTGGAGGACGATTAGGGGTGAGAGAGGCATACTGAAATGAGCCATTGGCTGGCGGGGTATTGTTTCCGGGCCGGAGATTGTAGCAACTTTTAGCGAGATTGAGGGGTGAGACGGCGGTAATTGGCGATTTTGGTGGTTGGGTGGGGGTTGAAGTCACGCTTGTGGCCGCGTTGGATCTAATTGGGGTGACCGGTGTGTCTGTATGGGATTATTTGTTGAATTTCGGCATTTGGGGGTAACTGCGCCGGGGTTGTAACGTGTACGCTAAGCGCGTTATCTCTGGCGGCCAATCAACAGAAAAGTACCACAATAGGAGTACCCCAGCAGCGACCGCAACAACAAGCACAAAGACGATGGCACAACGATCAGAAATGGCTTGGTGTAACGGAGTACCTATAGTGCTGAGAGCCAATGCTGTGTGGTCGGGTTGGGGTTGTCTCGATTGTGTCCAGCGTCTTGTTCAACTTCCTTCCCAACTTCGGTCTCGACAGCCTTCTCCGTTTCCTTCTCAACGGCGCCCTCCTCATCCTCCTCATAGCCGTTCTCAACGGTCCTAGAGCAGTCGCACTTATCTTGATGCCTTTCTTCAGTTACTAACATTTAGGGCCTTCTCCACGTCGGCTAGACGATTGGCATACGCCGATACCGCCGCCAACCTCCGAATCAACGCCGATACCAAGGTGCTGTTCCAGGGTTTCACCGGTAAGCAGGGTACCTTCCATGCCCAGCAGGCTATCGACTATGGCACCAAGGTCGTAGGAGGAACCAACCCCAAGAAGGCTGGTCAGACCCACTTGGACCTCCCCATCTTCGCTTCCGTCAGTGATGCGGTCAAGGAGACTGGTGCTACTGCCTCAGCCATCTTTGTGCCTCCTCCTCTCGCCGCGTCCGGTATCATGGAGGCGATTGAGGCCGAAATCCCGTTGGCAGTCTGTATCACCGAGGGCATCCCCCAGCATGATATGGTGCGAGTGGTTGATGCGCTCAAGACCCAGTCCAAGACCCGATTGGTGGGACCTAACTGCCCCGGTATCATTGCCCCGGACCAGTGCAAGATTGGAATCATGCCCTCCATGATCCACAAGAAGGGCCGAATCGGCATTGTGTCTAGGTCGGGCACCTTGACTTATGAGGCTGTCAACCAGACCACCAATGTTGGCCTGGGCCAGTCGCTGGTCATTGGAATTGGTGGTGACCCCTTCTCCGGAACCAACTTCATTGACGCACTCAAGGTGTTTTTGGAAGACGAGAACACTGACGGTATTATCATGATTGGTGAGATTGGTGGTTCGGCCGAGGAGGACGCCGCCCAGTTCCTCAAGGAGAACAACGCCTCTCGAGCCAACCCCAAGCCGGTATGCTCGTTCATTGCTGGTATCTCTGCTCCTCCTGGACGTCGTATGGGACACGCTGGAGCTATCATTTCTGGTGGTAAGGGAGGTGCTGACTCCAAGATCAGTGCGCTTGAGGCTGCTGGTGTCGCAGTTGAGAAGTCGCCTGCTCGACTTGGCAAGACTTTGTACGAAGAGTTTGTTCGACGGGACCTTCTGTAGATAGTCTAATACAGATATAGTCCTGCAATTGTATTGCCGGCATACTAAGGTGTGACGCTAAAGTGCCTACCATCCCGTACGTATTGATACATTGACGTTCAACAATTGCAATATAATGCATTCTGCTCTGCCAATTCCAATATAATGCGGTCTACCTAGCCAATGTCAACGCGTTCTCGGATCCTATAGAACCCGTACAGCGCCCAGTGCAGAAGTGCTGTTATTAGCACTGGGCCGCTGTTAGCCGACATCACTGCGTCGATCTGCCTCATCACCGTCTAGTCCCACGAACAATAGGTAGGCCCTACATGATGTCTCAGATAAGGTTATATTCAAGTTACTTTTTGAAAAATTTTATCCGTGTGGCCGTCAATAGCCGAGCCGAGGCATCGAGAGTGGCCAACACGCTATCCAGCCTCCACCGGCATACTGAACTGTGGTATACAGCAGGAGCTTTGGGGCCCTGTGACCACCGTGCATGCCATCACTGCATAGCCTGGATACGACTTGGATCTCACCGGTCCTTTGAGTCCACTGCCTACAGGGTACCATAGAGTAGGTACTGACTCATTCACTGGCTCATTCACTGGCACCACGCACCCACTGGGCACGCACTGGGGCTAAGATCACATCTACAATTCCTAGTCGCATGACTTCTCAGGCATATCGAGCAGTATAGCCTCATACCCATTCTCATCGATTGCGACACCCCCATACAATGTTGCGGCGGTGAAGATTTATGTGAGGACACATTTACCCCTCCCTCCCGCGGGCTACATGCCTGGAACGAGCAATAGCATGAGATCTGTCGCCAAGGGATAATACTATGAATACAGCCGCGGATACGTATCTAGGAGTGGACTATTGGACGTTGGTTTGTACTGAGCGCATTTTTGAATAAAATGGGTCTATAAGACGGCAGCTTGGTCGCCTGGCCGTCTCTGAGCCGTCTCTGAGCCGTCTCTGAGCCATCCCTCGCTGGTCATCCCTGGCTTGAAAACCACGCTTCCTCGGCAGATTCTGAGCCGAAAAAAGCAATTGGGCAGTTGATATTGTTGCATTATATATGCATAGATCTGCAGATTTATCGCCAGCCGTATCGATAGCTCCCGGAGTCCGGATTGAGCGTGGGGGACTTTCTCAGACCAGCAATTGCTCAGGAATGAGAAAGACACTTGGGAATACTATGGTGTGCCTTGATGGGCGTTTGCGTCTCCCTCCTACCCCACACCGCCCGGGGGCTTTCCTCTGTTCACTGCAGAGAAGCGGCATCGACACGGTGGCGGGCCAACGGCACCGGGCGACGTTCCGCCGATAGCCATGGAGTGAGCATTGCTTTTTTTAGGCACCTTGATGCACCATGCAATGTCTTTGACGTTGCTTTTTTACGTCAATCTTTTTCTTCTTTCCATTTCTATATAAATGACAAGACTTGTGCTCCAAATCGAACAGAAAAAAGAGAAGAGCATAGATTATTACATTGTCTACCACAGTATCATTCTAGACTTGCCACTGTAACCACCACACGCACACGTCTTCTGTGTGACACTCTTAACACATCTCTCACCACCCATCTACGCGTTTTTCGCTGACTGTCATATTCACCTGCTTCTCTGCCTGTTGCTTCATTGATGACTGTTAGCTGCCGAGAATGAAGGACGACGACCACTACTTTGCATACTACAAACACTCCGACTCTGACGGAAACACTACCTCTTCTCGAGCAAACTCCTCTGCCTCGGAGCACCCTCCACCACTGCGGTTGACTGCTACTAATGAAGATGAGGAGCATGAGCCAACAATTCCAGAGATTGTGAGGCACAGCGAGGTAGACGGAGATGCCGACCTCGAATCTGGACGCAAGGCACTCGAGAAGGCGTCGCAGGGAGCCGGTAATGGGCGAAGGTACTCTACATCGTCTCAACGGAGCCGGATGAGCGCCTTATCCGTAGAAGACATTTACGGAGTCAATGCCGACCCGGACTATATCAATTTGCGCCGAGAGCGGACCCGCGAGACAATGATGTCTAGAGTCACCAAGGTCGTATCCAACGCGTATTCAGACATTCCCGCTACCAGCGTTGCCCAGGATAATGTGCTTGCAGACGGGTCTGAGTACATCGATATTGACCCCGAATTGGTGACTTGGGATGGGCCCGACGACCCGGGGAACCCCCGAAACTGGCACATTTCCCGCAAATGGGTGACAATGGCCATTGTCAGTCTCTACACTACGGTCTCGCCGCTCTCGAGCTCCATTCCGTCCCCGGCGGTGCCTGCAATTGCCGAGTCACTGCACATGGACAAGTCAATTGAGCAGTCACTGGCTGTTTCAATTTTTGTGCTTGCATGGGCAATCTGCCCGCTATTTGTCGCCCCGCTTTCTGAAGTGTTTGGGCGTCAAATTGTCCTTAATATCTCAATTGTCCTGCTACTAATTTTCAACATTGCCTGTGCCCTGGCTCAGACCCCAGCTCAATTGCTGGTGTTCCGGTTTTTAGCGGGCCTCGCAGGTGCACCGCCATTGTCCGTGGGCGCGGGTACCATGGCAGATCTCTTCAGTGATCAGGCCCGTAACACCCCTATGGCTCTGTACTCGCTTGGCCCCACCCTCGGGCCTGTAATTGCCCCGATTATCGCTGGGTGGGCCGTCCAGGGACTCGGCTGGCGATGGGTGTTTTGGATCCTTTCCATTATTAATGGCGTCGTGGCATTGAGCGGGCTCTTCTTTTACCGTGAGACTTTCGCGCCCATCCTTCTCAAGCGCAAGGCGAAAAAGCTGCGAGCGCAGACTGGCAACCAGGGACTTCACACCATCTTCGAAATTAATCAGGAGAACCTATCACGAAAACTGGTCATCGCAGTATCGCGTCCGATCACTATGTTGTTTACCAACCCCATCATTTTCGGTCTGGGCCTGTTTATGGCGTTCGTTTACGGGTTCATGTACCTCATGTTTGTAACATTTGCGTCTCTGTGGACTGGACGATACCAT
Source organism: Blastobotrys peoriensis (assembly GCA_003705735.3). Lineage (NCBI taxonomy): Eukaryota > Fungi > Ascomycota > Dipodascomycetes > Dipodascales > Trichomonascaceae > Blastobotrys > Blastobotrys peoriensis. Next base: position 101,885 of record PPJJ03000033.1, on the reverse strand, counting down.
TACTCAGTCGGCATTTCGGGAACAATGTACCTCGGTTTAGGAGTGGGATTCGTGGCTGCAACTGCATTCTGGACGCCGCTATTGCAGAAGACATTTGTAATGTTGACCAAGAGGAATAACGGGGTCCTCAAGCCTGAATACCGCTTGTTCTTGGTGGTCTACATGGCCATTGTCATGGCGGTCGGTCTATTTTGGTATGGATGGAGTGCAGAGGCTAGGATCCACTGGGTCATGCCGGTCATTGGAACTGGGCTGTTTGGGTTTGGACTAATGCCCACTTTCATTTGTATCCAGAATTACCTCATTGACATGAACCCTCGATTCTCGGCATCTTCAGTAGCTGCGGCCGCTGTCTTCCGATCTTGCTTTGGGTTTGGCTTCCCGTTGTTTGGAAAAGCAATGTATGACCGTCTGGGCTACGGATGGGCCAACACCTTGTGTGGAATTCTGTGCCTGGTGCTTGGAATTCCGTTCCCGCTTGTTGTATATTTCTATGGTGAGCGCGTTCGGCAATGGATGGACGATCGATTGGAAAAGCGTTATGCCTAGACAGAACTCGTGGTATCACGTCTCCAAATGCCCAGTACCAATGCTGATGAGATGCAATACCAGGAGTGTTAAGTGCTTAATTTCTCCCTGGCAACTGCTGAACGAGCAATGGCCCTAACTTTCTTGCAACTTTGCACTAGTGAGCATCTCCCTTTCCCCTTCTCTCATTACTAACTCACATAATTTAATTTATCCGCAGGAACGGTGTGCTTGTACCGATCCATTCCCTGAGCAAATTGCATTAACATTTCCGCAGTATGATGCCATATAATGTGGCAGTGGAATGCCCAAATCCCCGGGTTTTCTGCCCTCCATCTAATCACCGAATTGCCAAACTTGGGCACGGTAAAGGTGTCTCGGTTCATCGGGTTTTCGAGCTGATGGTGTTGAATTTGGTCAGATGTCCACTCCCCAGTGCCGATATCTGGCTGGTGCGAATGAACGACCCAGAAGTTGTGGCCATGTAGGTGGAATGGGTGAGTGTTCTCGTCCTGATTGTTAATAACCAGTTCTATCACCGCGCCAAGTGGTATGCTCTCTACTACTAACTGTCTTCCACCCCATTTTGAATGAGGCGGTTTGCCTGCGACAATTGGTATTGGGATAGTATCTGAAGCAGTCACTAAGCCCAGCGCAACTTGGAGGTTTGGTGCGCCAATTGCGGCTTGGAATGTAGTGCGATTGAAGAACCCGTACGGAGCCAAGTCCACTTGTTCCAGCTTCATGACCCTGGAATAAACCACGATTCGTACGTCAGGATCAGGGACTAATTGGGGAGAAAGTGGTACAATCAACGGCGATTCCAGACTGATGCACGCTTTCGGTAATTTGTTATTCCAGGGTTAGGAGATGGAGGGCATCTGTGCGGGGCTCGGTTGCAACCTCGCCTCGGCTATCGCTTCTTGTGAATATAATGTTAGCAATTGCTAATATCTTTGGATTCAGATTGGGACACTGGTTAGCAAAGCACTCGGTATTCATTTCGGCGCGTATCAACGTCTGTCCTGGCTCCCTCCTTGCGTTTATAATTACGCTGTATCGCTGTCCAGGCGCAATTGGCAAGTAATGGACGACCACTGGTTCAATTGGTGTGCTATCAGCTTCTATAATCGCCAGCTCATGGTCATCAAATGAGAACATAGAGTCTGCAAATGCAGAGGCATTAATTATTCTGAGACGGTACTTTTTCCGGATCCGAACGCGAATCGAGCTAAATCTCCAATGCAATTCTCACTACTCGAGCAAAAGACAGTTTTCCAGTTGATTAGTCCTTTGCCAGGAATAGGCCCAATCCCGCTCCTGGTGCGTCTCATGTAACGCCTAAATAATTCGGGCACTGGCACATAATAATTGTCCTGTAGGATAATGACCTCGTCAGGGATTTGATAACTAGCATCGTCTTCATTTTCGACGATTAGAGCTCCCAAACATCCGTCCATTCGTTGATATTGGCCGTGAGAATGATACCAGAAGGTGCCGGCATCAGCCAATTGAAAGGTGTATGTGAACGACTTGCCAGGCGGAATTCCACACTCGGTGATTCCAATTGCGCCATCCATGTGGTTTGACTGGAATTGGCGAATTCCGGGCCAATGAATAGACACAAAATCGTCAACGTGCTTGAGCTCGTTGTGAACCGTCACAGATAGCGTCTGGCCGACTTTGACTCGCACAATTGGCCCAGGGGTTTGGCCGTTTATTGCCTCCTTTTCCACTCCATCTAAAGACATGTTGAGCCTAGACACCGTGAACTGTACGGACGCTACTGACCTATTAGGCAATTGCAAATGATTAGCAGAACATTCTAACTGCTACGCTTGTATCTCCAATTACGGTGTCAAGTATGAAGCCTCCATTTGGGTACTTGAGCTTTTCTAGACTGCTTCCAACGCAACAAACTGTACATCACACACATCACATATATTACATACACCACCTAATTATCCTCCACAGCAACACAGTACACCACTTCATATCCTCAAAGTACTATACTTCCACCGCAGGTTCACACCTACTTGTCCTCGAGTCGATATTCCTCAAATGCCAGCCCGGTATAGGCACTTTGGTCCACTAAACGACAATGTCCGACCGGCATTTACCCTCTTGGCGGCGATAACATCGATGTGCGCTCTTTGCGGTATTCCGCCGATACTGTGATGCATCATCAGCGACCCTGATCGGTTATACAATGCAGCCCACAGCCGTTGCCATAACCGTATTCTTTCATGTGCGATCGGCAGGCAACCGAGCCAAACTGGTCCAATCGTGCCCAGGACTTTAAAAGAGCCCCTTGCCCCTGGAGCAACTGCACCACCAAGGATCGATCTAGCACCACTGGAAGTTCAGTACTGGAAGTTGAGTGTCTGCGATCTGAGAACGAAAGCGGTTGTTTGCTAGTGCGATGTCGAAGTTTAGTGATTATTCAGACGTGGAGTTGGTGACGCCGACGGCACAAATCGATGCGGGGATCGAGCGGGTGAAAAAGACATATCGCAGCGGCAAGACGTTGCCACTTGAATACCGTCTGGGCCAATTGCGAAATCTATACTATGGAGTGAAGGACAACCTGGACGTGCTCAAGGAGTCAGTTCAGAAGGACTTGCACCGGGACCCCCGTGAGACCGACGCTCTGGAGACTAGCGGGGTGCTGGCCGAGATCGATCTGGCTCTCAACAGCTTGCAGTCGTGGGCAGGGGAGAAGTCCGCCGGATGGAGTGGGCTCAAGTTCTTCACGACAAAGTCAGCGGTGGTTAAGATTCCTGTAGGGACGGTGCTGCTCATCTCCCCTTGGAACTACCCCATTCTCTTGGGGCTGGCGCCAATTGTCAGCGCCATTGCGGCCGGAAACACCATTGTGTGGAAACCATCAGAGGTGATTACGCATTCCACCCAGGCTTTGACCAAGCTTGTGCGTACATACCTTGACCCAGACTTGATCCAGATAGTTACTGGCGGGATCCCCGAGACGACGCATTTGCTTGACAATCGCTGGGACAAGATCATGGTCACTGGGTCCGGCAAAGTGGGAAGAGTAGTTGCCCAGGCAGCAGCAAAGCACATCACCCCGGTAATCCTCGAGCTTGGAGGCAAGTCGCCTACGTTTGTGGGCAAGACTGCTGACCTTGCGGTGTCAGCCAAGCGAATTGCATGGGGCAAACTGGTCAATGGTGGGCAGACCTGTGTGGCTCCTGACTACGTGCTTGTAGACGAGACAGTCAAGGACAAGTTTGTGGCTGAGCTTGCAAAGGCCATCAAGGAATTTTACCCCAACCTCTCTGCCTCCGACACTAGCTACTGCCATGCCCCTACTGACCCCCTGTTCGACCGCCAGGTGTCGTTGCTCGAAACCACGAAGGGCAAAATTGTTGTTGGAGGCGACTCTGACAGGGCGTCGCGGTACATTGCGCCGACTGTGGTCACTGACGTTGAGGTCGACGATGCGTTGATGCAAGACGAGATTTTTGGGCCCATCCTGCCCATCATCACTGTCAGCGACCTGGCTACCGAGGGAGTTGATTTTGTCGTCACAAACCACGATACGCCATTGGCGCTGTACATTTTCAGCAACGATAAGGTCGAGACAAATCGTATTCTGAAGTTGACCCGGTCTGGAGGCGCTCTGGTCAACGACACGCTGCTGCATGTAGGAATGACTACAGTGCCATTCGGAGGCATTGGCGAGTCCGGGTACGGAGCTTATCACGGCAAGTTTGGCTTTGATGCGTTCACCCACTCGCGAGCCGTGGTGCGACAGCCATTCTGGGCTGATGTTCTACTCAAGGTCCGGTATCCTCCATACACTGACTCCAAATCGTCTCAAATGGGCTTGCTATCCAAACATCACGAATGGTATCCTCGACAGGGACCAGTGAACAAGCCATTCTGGAAGCTTTAACGAATTTACCAGCACGTACTATATATTATGCCCATTATAATTATTACAGGATATGACCGGTCTACTAGCATCATGGTAACATCATGGCGACTTCGTGGCGAAATCGTGGCGAAACCGTGAGGACATCGTGGCTAGATCGCAGCGAAATTGTGGGGATCCGGTGGCGACCTCCCCAATTTCCCAATTCCCCAATTGGCAAATCATGAAATGACACAGCATGAGTTTGTCTTCTTTGCTTGCTTGTAAAACATTCGCGATGAGCTTGATAGTGCCTCCGACTTGTCCACCAGCGAATCCAACTTCTCTCCTCGCTCAAGCACAGAGTTGATGGTCTTGTGCAGCACAATCTTAGTCTCGTCAAGTTCTTGCTGTACCTTCAGGATGGTGTCGGCCTGGTGAGGGTCCTGGTACTTGCGGATGTACTCGTCTAAGGCAGGGAACTCGAGGCCGGAGGTGGAAGTCGCATTAATCCAGCTGTTTCGGGGATGCTTCGCAATGTATTCGTCTGAAATCTTGTTCAACAGCGAGAAGGCCACTCGAATCGGGTACTCCTTATCGGTGATGATGACTCCGGCCAACCCTTCCGATCGGGCAAAGCAATGAAATGTGTAGTTATTCTCTTCAACTGACTGTCGCTGCCCTGGCTTTGTACGCTTGGCCACAGTGATAGAGAAGAAGGACATGAATTGTCCCACACTGTTCTTCTCAAAAAACGAGAAACCCGACAGGTCCTTTGCTGATGCTAATTCGAGGCCGTTTTCGTCGGTCTCAGCGTTCCGCACTAGTCCCATATAATACAATTTCATAACGCCAACAGGTATCAGCTAACTGGTGAGGAGAAACGTAGGCTCCTAGAGGACTAGGAAAAGTAGCAGCAAACACAAACAGGCGAGAGCAACAATCCCTCAAGATCAGGTCTGTGTGCTTGCGTGTTAGTTTTGGAGTGTCTCTGCTGTCGCCTACCGATGGACTTGGGGTTGGGATGAAGCGGCTGAAAATCTGCGCGAGATGCGGTGGGGTTAAGTGGAAGTCAAGATCAGAATAGGTCCACGACAGTAAAGGGTCTAAACACACTAGGCGTGATTGGGTAAGTCGTCAATTGAGTATGTAATATCATGTCATGCTGAGCATACAATGTGCACGTAATGTCTTTAGTACACATAGCGGAAATGGGGATTTTCCTTATCGGTCATATCCAAAAATGCGTTGGATAGATCCTCAGCGTTAGATCCTTCGGCTTGATCTCGTTTCTTGTTCTGGTACCGTAGGTACAGAGTCAGAATCACTATACAAATGATCTCCAAGAAATGCGACAGCAGAATCGACCCAATTCCCAGCGGATACTTAGGTGCTTGCGAGGACTTGTAGAAAAATGGGCCTGCAATATTGCCAACGCAGAACCCTAACAACAGCATGGCGTTGGCAGTCACCTTCTTGGAATGGCCAGCAATGTTGCCAGTAGCCATTGACAGGAATACCACAAATGCAGCATTGTATGGTCCAGTCAAGTAGTAGCAGGTCAGGCGGCCGCCCTTGTTGCTCTCGGACAAAAAGTACAGTCCAAACGCTCCAATGATGTTGGGGATCATAAATAGGCATGCGACAATTCCTCGCTTGTTGGTCCCCACATGGTCGTTCACATGTACAGCCGACAGCAGTGCAATGATAATTACCACGCCATAGGGAATTTGCAGCAATGTCGTTCCCAAAGTCGAAAACCCAAAGCCTTGGATAATGAGGGTGCCGAAATTCGAGAAACCGCCATTGGGGATGTTGGCAAAGAAGGCAATGAGGAAGAACATGAGACACTTGAAGTCAGTCAATGCCTCGCGCACCTGCTTCCATTTCAGCACCTTGGACTCCACACCGGTCTGGTTCTCTCGCAACCTCAGCAGCAGAATTGTCTTCTCTCGGTCCGTCAAAAACTTAGCGTCGACAGGATTATCTGGGAGCATGAGCGCTATGAAGATTCCCCACGATGCACACAGAGCACCAATGATCAAAAATTCGTATTTCCATGACGGCAGCGCTCCCTTGATCTGCCCAATTCCGTACCCGAGCAGCCCTCCGACCGCAATACCCAAGCCATTGGCGGCATACCAGGTTCCGATTCGAATAGGCTGCTGTCGTCGGGTATACCAGATACTAGTAACCAGGAGGAAAGCTGCGTCAGACACTGCTTCGGCGGCTCCTCCCAGCACTCGTACTACTGCCAGCGTAGCAAAGTTATGGCAAGCAGCTTGAATCATGAGAAATACTCCCCATAGAAAGATGTTCAGCCCAAGGTATTTGGCAACGGGGAGCTTGACAAGCAGGAAGTTAGTAGGCATTTGCCATACTAGGAACCCGAAATAAAAAACTGATGACAGCCAATTGTACTGGTCACCCTGCAGGTTTAAGTCTTTCTTGATCCCGAAGATGGCAGCATATGACAAGGTTGTTTTGTCCACATAGTAAAACACGTAGCACACGCACAAAATAGGAATGATGGCAAAGTCAATTTTCATAGTCAACTTTCTCAGCTCTTGTGACGTCACCTCGAGGTCCTCCAGCGTGACCCCATCGCCCACAATAGCAGCTGCGCGGTCCTGCCCGGCGTATTTGACATACTCCTGGCGCTTATCGAGCTCCACATCGCCCATTTCCAACTGTTCAACCGCTGACTTCCCGTGGTCTGTCATTTTGCAGGTTACGGATTGTTTCGCGTCGTTGAATCGGGTAAATCGATTTTTTGGCCGAGCTTTTATATGTTCCCCCATCTTTTCACCATCCCTACCCCACCATCCCCCCACATCACGCTGCTCTTACACCCCCAAACTTCAAGCCCATGTTTCTGAGGCTCTGGCGATGGAAGCAAGCCGGGAACGTGGGATACACTGTGGGGGGTCCTCGTAGATGTCACGGAGAGCAGACAGCCTGCGGAGGAGAAGCGGGGAGGGTTTCAAGCGCGACGCGGGACTGGGTCACCGTATTCATGGCCCCATGCCCCTTCTATACTGCAGCCAAACTGCGACGGTAGCTTTGACAACCGCAACAATCTATTAGCACGTCGGTGCACAATGCAGAAGCTCACCCAATACACCCAGCAGTGGACACAATATGCCATTGTTACCATAGCTGGCCTGTCGCGTGAGGTGTAGCACGAATAGTGGGATGGGCGATGCCAATGGCCCGCCGGATCGCAGCTATACGGGCCGAGAACAGCGCAGCTACTATACTAACCAATGAGTATCTATGGTTAATAGCTCGTTAAACCCACAACCGAGGGGTATGCCGACGTAATCTAGACGCCTCTCCTCTCCCATCCTCATGAGGCTGCCCCACGTTTGCGTGAAGCTCTCTTTCCCGGAGGAGACGGGGGATGTCTGTACCGCGATATCCGAAACGCGATACCCGAGACGGAAAATTGAAGACTGATCCTAGCACTGGCTCAGAGGTTTCGGCGCGAATGTCCCAAGACTGGAGTGCTGGAGTGCTGGAGTGCTAGAAACTCGGCAACGTGCAAGCTGGCTGGGCACAAGTTCAAAACTTTTAAGCGCACGATGGATTCGAGATAATATGATTCTATATAATATGAAAGTTTCCTGTTTCTAGCATTAGCAGTTCCCCACATGGCAGCTCGCACTAGCTCCGAGTCCCACTTGCATACTCCAGCCAAATGGTGCTGAACGAGGATCCGACGTTGAGATGGATCTCGAGCTAGAGCGTTGGTAACCAGAATCTGCTAGATACGTATAGGTACCCTGAGATTCACAGGGCCGTCTCAATAGGCAAATAAAAATCTTTGGGCATGGGGGAAAGAAACGGTAGCGCGCTATTGCACAACACAGCTGCTATCTGCCTAAGATTTTCCTACAATTGATGGATGCGATTAGCGCAGGCTCAAAGCTTTAATATGGGGCTCATTATCGCCGCTCCTGGGTCTGGATTTTACTATCCCTCCCTGCCGTTGCTGCTATAGCTACCCTATCAGATTCGGAAGCAAATGCCGGCCGTCACTACAACCAAAGCACCAAATCTCTGGTCATCAACATTCAGGGGCCATGATTTAACGGTTGTAGTAGTAGCCTAGGCCAAATGGATGATCCCCGAAGGTTGCATTGGCCGCCGACTTGTATGAAGCATTCCAGTGCAGGACGGGGTAGCCAGGGTTAAAAATGAATCCAATGAAAAGTGTCCACGGTGGGTGCAGGCGGAGGCAGCCTGTCTACCCACGGCACCGAACCAGGTGTTTTAGGCCCAGCCCAGGCTACCCAGGGGCGGGATTTGGATTCGTGGTGTGTGCTGCTTATAGCTGGTAACAGCTGGTCGTAGCTGGCTTAGGCTTGCTCCGCAGACGGCCCCATTTAATTTCCTCCCTTGGCGGCTGGTATATGAAGCTGTCATTTCATTTCAATCCAGGCGCTCGGCCAGACCACAACGCGTGTGCGGATGTGTGTCACATTTCTTTCCTAATTTGGCCATAAACGACCCCGATACGGCAATCTATGCACCCCTAATACATGCTAAGACCCTTAAAAAGTAATCATAGAGTCCCTATTTACGCGAGGCGGTGGGGAGAAGTGTCAAAGGGGGAGACGAACGGAAGGAATACGCGAGGTAGCCGCAAAGACGTCCAAACGGTCACTCCAGATGCCTCTATAGCCCACTTGATTCTCTGTTTGGTCTCAATTACCGTGTTGAGTACACATGAGCGGTGGCTCATATTGTCCCTTTGGCTGGCGGTGGCAGGTCGTTTTTCTCCCCCTATTGTGGCCTCAAGTGCCAAACTTCCCAATGGTATCCCAAACAGGTGGCCTCTTGCATATTGGTACCAATAAGGTGAGTCAACTGACGTTGCCGAGTTTGCCGTACATGCTTCTTGACGCGTCAATGCGGGCAGGGCCTGTGGCTGCGTCGCGCCCTCCTCGAAAAGTTCGAAAAGTTTGCACTTAGCCCCTAAGCACCCAAGAAAAATTGGTGCGGGCACCGGTGAATGAAAACCTGAGCCCACCATAGTCACGGGCGATTGAATTGACCATTATCTTACTTCTATTCTCTTGCTTTTGTTCTCTTTTGACCCCGAAGTCACCCAGATTTCCCCAGCGCGTAATCAGCAGATCGACTTTGATGGTCTGAAGATCCGGAAATCCGACAATCCAACCGACAATCCGCGTATCTGCGGTTGTACACTCATGCGCTAAGTGCATGGGAAGCTATCTTAAAACAGCACTAATGCAGAGTTGGCCGGGTCGATCAATCGCACAAAAATGGTATGGCACTAGATAGGAGAAGGGGGGAGGCACTGTATATATATTACAATGGCGATGAGAAGAATGCTTTCAGGTTTGTCGCACACTCACCCCAGTCATTCTTTTGAACTTGGCAAATCGCGTATTTTCCGCCGAGGATTCTTAAATTAAACATTCCTTCTTGAATAACCGACCTGATTCACTCTCTTTTATATTGATACCAACTCCAAGCCGGGTTTTTAATTTGATTACACAGTAATGGTGTCGCTTCTGAAGGTAGCGGCTGCCCTTGCTGCGGTATCGACTGCATCGGCATCGCAATTGGCAGTCTACTGGGGCCAGAACTCGGCCAACCAGCAGGGCAGTCAATTGAGTCTAGGTGAATACTGCGACTCTGGCGAGGGAGATATTTTCATTGTTTCGTTCCTTAATGAATTTGGTAATGGCGATATCAACTTGTCGCTGTCGTCTTGCTGGGACACCTTTTCTGGCTCTTCATTGCTCAATTGCCCTGCAGTCGGCCAGGACATCAAGCACTGCCAGCAATTGGGTAAAAAGGTCTTCCTGTCGCTTGGTGGTTATGTTGGCAATTACGGCCTCTTTAGCTCTTCGGACTCGGACACTGTCGCTGGACAGGTGTGGAATACGTTCGGTGGAGGATCCAGCTCGACTCGACCTTTCGGAGACGCTGTCGTAGATGGGTTCGATCTCGACATTGAAATGAACCCAAGCACCAATTACGACGAACTGGTGACCAAGCTGCGATCATACTTCGCGACAGATTCTTCCAAGCCCTACTACATTTCGGCTGCCCCCCAGTGCCCAATTCCTGACGTCAATGTGGGCCAGGTAATCAACGACGTGAGCATTGACTACGCTTTCATTCAGTTCTACAACAATCAGGCCTGCGAGGTGGGACAGCCGGGATTCAATTTCGATCAATGGGAGAATATTGCTCGAACTGGATCTCACAACGGCAACATCAAGCTGTTTTTGGGTCTTCCAGGTAACACCGGCGCCGCTGGTAGTGGGTACTCTGACCCATCGTTGGTTTTGGCTGCTTACAATTCCATCAAAAACTCTCCGGCATTTGAGGGGATCTCGCTATGGGACGCGTCTCAAGCCTATGGTAACGTGAACAGTCAGGACATTACGTATGCTCGAGAAATGAGGGCCATTTTGGATACTGATGCATTGGCAACCGTCACCAGCACTAGCACCAGCACCAGCGCCACGAGCACTTCGACCAGCTCCTCAACCAGCACTAGCACCAGCACCAGCGCCACCAGCACTTCGACCAGCTCCTCAACCAGCTCCTCAACCAGCACTTCGACCAGCTCCTCAACCAGCACTTCGACCAGCTCCTCAACCAGCACTTCGACCAGCTCCTCAACCAGCACTTCGACCAGCTCCTCAACCAGCACTTCGACCAGCTCCTCAGCCAGCTCCTCGACCGTCACCAGCACTGCTTCCGCTACCTCTGGTGCTCTGGTAGGAACTCCTGGTGCTCCAGTTGACGCTGCTCCTACTTCGTTCCCCAACTCAACCACAACAGGTAGCTCCGGTGTTTCCAGCACCCATACAGTGGTTGACCCCACCTCTGGCGCTGACGCGACCTCAGCGTCTGGCTCTGGCACGACCTCAGCATCTGGCTCTGGCACGACTATCACAACTGTGATCCCTCGAACCACTGTCTACGAGACCAAGGGCGTGACAACTACCTCGGTGTACTACGAGACGACCACATACTGCCCATTGACTGCCGGTGAAACTTCTAGTAAGGCTACTCAAAGTGCCACTCAAGTCGCTGTGCCTTCAACTACTGTCACGTCAGTGGTGCCAGTGACCACTGTGTACGAGACTGCAGGAACCACTATTACTGAAGTCAATTACCGAACCACGACTTTCTGTCCTCTGACGGAGAGCCAGGGACTCGGAGTTCAGACTCACGAAGCCGTCGCCGTTCCATCCAGCACTAGCTCTGCCTCTGCTCAGCCCTCGGGGTCAGCAGCCAATTCTGAGGTTCCTATCTCTGCCACTGCAATCCCTGCTTTGTCGGTTGCAGCAACTTCAGCGTCATCTGTTGCAGCAATTCCTGTCTCTTCTGCCGCTGGAGTCCCCACTTCCGCCGCCGCGATCCCAGTCTCCTCCGCCGCTGCAATTCCTGAGTCTTCGGCTCCTGTGTCAGCTCCTGTGTCGGCTCCTGTATCGGCTCCTGTGTCTGCACCTGCTGGCCCCGCCGCCAGTGGAACTCAGCCAGGATGGGTTGCAAACAGCACCAACGCTACCGTGCCCACTCTTCCCGTGGAACAGACCAATGGCGCCTCCAAGCTTGCCATTGGAAGTGTGCTTGCAATTGTCGCAATTTCTTTCGTTTTCTGATCATGCCCTTTAGGTTCCTTTAATAGGATGTACCATAATTCTTACAAACTAGCCCACTTGCACCCGTCTCAGGTCACATAAATATCCATAAATAACCCTAATGTCGTCAGCTATTGCCGGATCTCGACGGTGAACACTACCGGTAAGTCTGCTGTCACTTCAACTTCATCGCTGGCAAGATGATTCGAAGTGCTAATTCGTCCTCCAAACTTTGTTTCCCAATCTGTAATGTCCCATCTAAAGCCTTTAGTAGTAATGTAGGTAGTGCCAGATAGAGGAATGATTCCACAGGTCTTGCCGACAAACTTTTGAGGGGTGGCAATTCTGGTAGTCCCTTTAGGCAATAGAACTGTAATGCTCTCAGTGCTAACAAGAATCAGGTTCACGTCCTGGTCGCGTGATAGATAGAGGTTATGAAGGGAGTGGATAGACTGGTCTACTCTACCGCCAATGGACCCCAATGCAATGACATTATCAACCTGGCCCTCCTTATAATCAACTTCCTTCGCTCGGTGGTTCTTGATCACTAGCACTGCCTTCATAAAGTCCGTACTCTCTTGATCCGGGTTCTCGACCACTGGAACCCCTACGCTCGTGTAGTACTCTCTCACTTCCGGCCTGAGCGAGTCAAAATCACCAGTAATATAGTCTGGTAAGAACTTTTTGCGGTCATCATTGGTTCTCAAATAGTCGTACAGTCGGTTTGCGCCTCCGTCTGCACATACGCGGTAGTTTGAGTAGTTCCAAGCCTTCAAGAACCCAAATTCATCCACTGGTTGGTTCAAAATCACCAGCCCAAAATCTGGGCCTGCCCCTGGAGGCTTTGAAAGGAAAGCGCTCGGATCAATCATCTCACAGCGGAGTCCAGCCTATGCTAGCAGAATGTACGAACCAGCGATCTGAATGCTGTAGCCCACAGTGCAGTATTGTTGTGTTCCTGCTTAGCGCCGAATCAGGCTATCAGGTTCGTCCCCGTACTCGGCAAAGTACTGAGGCTAAGCGGTGGCTGGAACACCCGTGGTACCGGTTCGAATCCCAAGATGTGCATTTGTAGCCGCGGGGATTTATAATATTTCAAATCGAAGTGGAAATTGGAATTTTGGCATTTTTCAGAGGCAAACCTCAAATTTCACGCTCCCGTGTCTTAATAATGTTCCGACAGGCTCTGTTTGCGACTCGACGGTTTGGGTCTGCTAGATCAAGGTCGTTTGCGACCCACCGAATTGCCTTGCCCCGACCTAGTTTTGGTCGAAATGCTGCCATGATTGCAGCACCAGTCGCCGGTTTCGCCTTCCTGTGCCTCAATAACTCGGTTCACAGCGAATCCGAAAAGTCGACAGAATCTGCGGTGGCCGCCTCCATTGACGCTGACGACATCAAGACTGCTCCTAAACCAATTACTCTTGATGACGTCAAGAACGAGGGTAAGGAAGGCTCCGAGACTGCCGAGGGTCAGGCCGAGGGCGACGCTCCTCAAGGAGCATTCAACCCAGAGACTGGTGAAATCAACTGGGATTGCCCTTGCCTTGGAGGCATGGCTGACGGCCCCTGTGGAGAAGAGTTCAAGGCTGCGTTCTCGTGCTTTGTCTATTCCGACAGTGAGCAAAAGGGCATTGAGTGTGTCGACAAGTTCCGAGGGATGCAGGACTGCTTCCGAAAGCATCCTGAGGTCTACGCCGAGCAATTGATTGACGATGATCCGCTAGAGACCCCCGCCACCGAATCGGCCCCGGAAGTGACTGAGCCTACTTCTGACGCATCCGCTGTGGCCAAGGACACTGAATCAGCCACTGCCTAGCTTTATGCTAATGTAAATATCATGTATATATTAGAGCATCTAGTCTCATAGAATGACAGCCATTGGTGTCTTCCGTTTCACTTCATTATCATATCTCATAGCTTTCTCGTCGTCTCATCATGCCGTCTTGTGGCCTTGTTTCTTTTGCACAGGTCAAAGAGTGAACCCGTCTTGGACAGAGACGGGATCATACTGGTCCCGATTGGCCCTGGATTGCAACCACAAGACATCATCTTCTATATATGCCATTCGCCCTCCTTGGCCATTGGGATTGGCGCTGATTTTGTACAACACATGGCCCAGAACATGATGGGCGCGTCCTGGAGTCAGCAAAAAGAGGTCATGGGACGCACAATAGTCCTCGACCACCTCCTTGAACGTAACCATCCGAGTCTCTTTTCCATGCGACAAATGTGCTGTGTCGGCCGCATCCTGTGCAATTGGCTGTCTCGGCCGTTGGTGCCCCTGCTGCTGGGATTTTGGGTGCTCTAGATCACCTTTGTCCTCTCCGAGATCAATGCTCTCGTTTATCATGTCGATTGCCCGCCCTACATTGGATCTAATGGCAGGAATATCCTTCAACTCCTGTGGAAACCACGAATACCACGCTTCCAACCATGAGTAGACATCAGAGTAGACCAAGTTGCCGTCTGTGAGCCACTGGTGTAGCACATCGAGCCACTTTGGAAACACTTCTTGGTCAAACACAACACCAACAAGGCTGGGCTTCATGTGCTTGGACCAGTTCACAACGTGGCTCAATGGCTCCAAATCTTGATTGGATGGGTCAACTACGAAATTGCGCCGGAGATAATGGCCCAGTGTGGGGAACAGGTACCGAACCAAAAGAGTCTCAGTGACTTCGGGGCCAAAAAAGTTGGTCCATTCTGCTAATCCTGTAATTGGAGATCCATCTGAAGGCTTCCAATTCTGCAGCAGGGCAGTGAATTTGCTCTTGACCTCAGTCGAAATGGTTTCTTTGATGTCATCATCCAAATATGGCAGCCACGGAAATAGCCAGTTGTGAGGCAACAGAGACTGTGCCTCCGGTTTCCTCCCGTACTTCAAGTTCTTAATCGCGCTCTTAAGCTTCGGCACAATAGCTCTCTCTATCAGCGACTGCAAAATTGGAGCCGGCACAACTTGCTGCCACTCTTCAATGAGTAGAATTGCAGACGACGGATGGCGGTAGTCCCAGGAATTTGTGATGGTCGCCTGAACTTTTGGGAGCCATGTAGAGAGAAGCAAGTTGGAAAACGGTGTGTCCAAGCGGTAATTCGTTTTTATAGATGCACCTGGCGTTTCCAAACCAAGGATGACACTCCAGCGCAGAAAGTTGGATTTGAAAAGCGTTGCATCATACAAAGGGTCCCAGTTAGCAATGAGGTCAGAGTAGGGCCCGGCAATTGCCGACACCGCTAGCGAGTCTAGCGAATACTGCGAAATCCATCGCCCAAATTCGGCCTGCCACTTATCCAGAGTATCGCTGACTACCGACCATTCAGACGAGGATACCAAGCTATCGGCTGACGATACAATCTCAGCAACTCGAGAAGTCTCTTCCAAAATCTCATCGTATTGAGTGGTCAGCAACTGCATCCTCGACTGATAGTATTCTTTTGAAGACTTCAAATGTTTCCACTCGACAGCAAATTTCGACAGCTCTGTACGCGCACGGTCGTACAATGCCAGAGTATCAAACTCAGGCACTGGGGTTTCAGAGCTAACGGTGGTCTTGAATGACCCCAAGTCATTTAGCACTCTACCATCAGGCCCGGCACTCATATCAATTACGTTTTTGAACCCACTGGGCACATGCAATCCTTCTTTTTCTAGTTCGTCAATTGACTTGAAAAGGGCCTTGGGCCGTCTTTGGCCACGGCGTCCCGAATTACCGTCTCCCTCGTCTTCGTCATCACTTTCGTTACTTTCGTCGCTGGCTTGCCAGTCATCATCTCGGTTCTCCATCTTTTTCCGCCGGCTCTCAACTCTTGCCTGCTTTGTCTTTTCGTCCATTCCACCCAATCCTAAAAATGCAGGACGCAGCTTCTGTTCGACCGGATCAACAATTCCTGCGCCATCCTGGCCCAGGCCCTTGCCAGTAACATAGCCCATCTTCCCAAGCAATTTTGCGCCAATTCCATACGTCGACTCGTGCTTTTTGGACGCTTTCATCGGAGCTTTAGGCGGGGGTGCAGATGCAGAATCAGGGTTCTCCCCATCTGGCGCGCTCCCTTCACGTCCTGAGCCCTCGTCCCCTGACCCGTCCGCACCCAAACCAGCCCTTCCTCCCTGAATGAATCCCAGATTCCCCATGGCACCTGCAGAGCGCATTGATCCCATACCTGTGGATCCCATAGACCCCAGGCCCATCAATGGAGTTGCTGTCTCTGAATCCGACTCATCACTATCGTCTCCTAAAGTCTCTGATTTTCCCTTAAGAGACGAACTTTCAAACTTCATAAATCCGATGCCCGGCTTCTGGCCACTGTCAGACTCGCCTACTTTATCAGGGTGTATTCTCCGCCTCTTTAACGGGACAAACGAGTCCTCTTCATCAGAACTCATCTAGCGCGATAAGATATGTAGGATGATTTGAGATTGTTGAAGAAAATCGTGACCACGCGATGAAAAACTCGTGAAAACCCCGTGACAATAACGTGACAAAACGTGAAGAAGGCATGAACTCACCTGCAGCGACAAGATCAACTCACATCCCACTCTCACTTTCGAACTTATCTAGCCTCCCTCAAGATGGCAGAAAAGGATAATAAGTACAAGTACAAAGTCGAAATTCAGCAGGTAAGTCGGAACAGATAAACGGACCCGGTCGGTCGTTTCCGCTTTCCCCGTTGTCGCGTTGCTAACAAGATGATGTTCGTTTCTGGCGAAACGAATGATCCTCCGCCTGAAACGACAGCTCTAGTCGAAGATATTGTAAGAGCACAAGTCGTGGAGATACTATTACAAGGCTCGATCCTGGCCTTAAAGAGAAACTCGCGATCAATCGCAGTCGAGGATTTGATTTTCCAAATTCGCCATGACAAAGCCAAAGTGAACAGGCTGAAGACATATCTTTCGTGGAAAGACGTACGAAAGAACGCCAAAGATGACGGTGGAGTGGACTCTGCTGAGCTGATTGAAGAGACCAATAATGATGATACCGAAGGCAACAAGAAGCTATACAAAAAGTCTAAAATCAAGCTGCCGTGGGAGCTTCAATTCATGTTCTCAGAGCAGCACCTGGAAGACAAGGATGATGAGGATGAAATGGATGAAGCCGAGGTCGAGGCCAATGTGGCGACTCTTCAGCGACTCAAGACTGCTGACGACCGAACTCGGGACATGACTAAAGAGGAGTATGTGCACTGGTCCGAGTGCCGACAAGCATCGTTTACGTTCCGAAAAGGCAAACGGTTCCGTGAGTGGGCCGGAATCAACACGCTAACCGACTCTAAACCGCACGACGACATTATCGATATTTTGGGATTCCTGACTTTTGAGATTGTAGCCAATCTGACTGAGGAGGCACTCAAAGTGAAAGAACAAGAAGAGGAATTAGAGGCAAAGACTACCAAGAATTCGAAGAAGCGCAAGCGAGAACGGCATCTGTTTGATGGGCCCGATGAGGACCAGCGGCCAGTCATGGCTCGCCATGTCCAAGAAGCGTACCGTCGATATCAAAAGATTAAATTCCGGAATCGCGCTTTACGAGGATACACCGGAGGACTAACAAGAATCCGTACCCAGATTATTTAAATGGGAATGGTGCCACCACTGCCCGCTGTCTTACGTACAATTGGTTTTGGCTAATAAATATGATGCATTACTATTAGATGCTATGCAAAATTGCGAGGTGCTGACCGGATGAGCTCCATCATGGTGTCTGTACTGCATTCCAAATGCCGTGGTCGAGTCTCTATTCCCAAACTTTCCAGAGTCCGCCGAGTCATTCGTTGGATTCCGTTCTGCTCCGCCTCCTTGAGCTGTTGTTGTCGCTTCTTTTCAAGATTGCAGTCATACAGGGCCATTTGGCGCACATAGGGAATAAAATCTGTCGCCAGTTTGGAGGTTGAAAGATGATCTACCGAGCAGTAATTATTCGACCGTTGGAATTCGAGAAGGTCCCGTAGATATAACTCGAATTCTGAAAAGTCCAGCTGCTCAAATTGTGTCCCCTGCGGTACCAATGCTTTGTATGGAGCCAATTCGAACGGAAGCGGGGCCTCTTCTAATGGCGACTCCTCAGTGTTTCCCGTACCGATTGTATCCTTAGGTGGATCTCGATTGGGCTCAAACAGGCTGGTCGTTTGAGAAAACAAGACGTCCGCAGCCGACGCGTTAAGGGAAAAGTCAGGACTAAAAGGCATTGTCCCTCTAGGTTCGCCGGTTATAGATTCCTCAGCGCCCTCACCGTGATCGGTATGAGTCGCATCAATATTAATGTACTCCCCCTTGCTCAAAATCCTCACGTCTCCCTTCTCCCGTCGTTCACTGCTTGTCAGAATCCAATCAATGCCTGATTTACGTCCGCCAATCCCCATTTGACACCAATACTGAAGGTTGGTCAGCAGCGCTCGAATGTCGCATTGGCAGCTAGTTGCCAGCTGCTCTACAGTTGCCCGGTCAAGAATGTGTCCTTCGGCAAGGGCAATGACCATCGCAATATCCACAATCAGTTGCAAAGGTGGGCGAGGGAAGTAGACGGAATGAGCATAATTCTGGCGGATATTTGCGGGAATCATTGATACGTCGTTGCAGGTAACAATTGTAGGGCGCTTGACCGTTTCAATGAACCCCACCAATCCCGTCCAAAATGACTGCTCGTCGGAGTACATGACATCTGCCTCCTCAATTACCACTGTCGAGTCGACTGGCTTGGCATCAGGCCCACTGCCAATTGAGTGTACAATATGGGACGTTCCCATTCCTTTCAGCAGATCCGTAAGTTCCTTTGCGCTTCGCCGGGACGACGAATTGATTTCAACAATAAACGAGCCAAGTTCGTTAGCAGCCGCCACAACTGCTGCGGACTTGCCGCTTCCAGGTGGGCCATGTAGAAGCAAAAAGCGATCATTTTCACTCTCGTCCTCAGTTTCGGCGCCCTCACCGTAGAAGTCCCAGTCTTCGACAATGAACCCGTCCATAGACTTTGTTGCAGCAGACTTGCGCTTCTTTGCTCGACTGTCACTTCTTTTGGCCTTGCGCTTCTTGAGAAGCTCAGTTTTAGACGCAATCCATTGGCGTAGTTCCTGTACATTTTCACTGTCAGTAGCGACTTGAGTCGACAATTGAGGCGAATACTTTGTAGTCCACAAATTTTCTTCACCAGAGATTGTGTCAAATGCAGATAAGCGAGCGCAGCGTTCAATTAATGCCACAATCGCAGGGTGATGGGGGTTGCGGACACATTCCCTAGCGAATTGCTGGACTTCAGTGGGATGCGAAATAACCTTCTGAGGGATGAAAATTGCGCTATTTCTCACCCCAAACCCAGGTTGTTCCATTTCAGCGGTTGCAGAAGTTAGAACTTTGTTGAGAACGTTGTGATTTGGATCGATTTGAAGTGTCCTGAGTTTGGACTTGTGCTTAGCACTCGGGTGTAGCGCACTTAGAATTGGCAACGGTGGCAGGTCTCTTGTGTGAGGATGTTTGGGCCAAGGCGCTTCGGAGGGTGCGATAACAGGAATTTTTGTGCTCGCTGGCGACTTTTTTGGACGAAAGAATGGATTTGATTTCGAGCCTTGGAATGCTGAATGCACAGAGCCTGAATGGCCAGATGCAAATGAGGAAGATGCTTCAGAAGAAGATTTCTGAGCGATTGTGGGAGTTTTAGATGCTGGTAGTGACGCTGGAGCAGACGCTGGTGCAGATTGAGTCGACGGAGCTGCTGGTACCGATGATTTGGGGGCAGCATTCCTGAAGAATGGATGGACAGGTGCAGGTGTGGGTGCAGGTGTGGGTGCAGGTATTGGTGTAGGTATTGGCGCAGGCACTGGCACTGACGGTGGCATTGGCTCTGAGGCTGACGCTAGGACCGGCGGCTGTACAGAAAAAGGCTCAGAAACAGACTCCTTGCGGCTCCCACCTCCATCTGGTATAGGAATTGGTCGCTCATCGTCCGTAGTGGGAGAATCAGCTCCATATGAGTCTACTGTTTCTATAGACCGAGTGCTGAGTTCGGCCACTTCACCAGGAAGCAGTGTCGGTCCGCGGTTCTCATGCTTCTCATCGGTCTCTGGTAGCGGTTGTTCATCATGTGGTTCATCTCCTTGTGCTTGATCCGTTTGAGGTCCCGGCACGTTTTCTGGCCCTGGTACTAATTCCGGCTCGAGCTCGAGCTCTTGTTCCTTCTCTGGAGCTTTGACTCCCCACAGACTGTAGATTGTCGATTTGGACTTGAGAGATGTCATGCCAGTGTCCAGACTTGAGCCTGAAACAACCACAACTGGGATCTCAAGCCAATATAAGAAACCAGTCAAGCGGAGTCGCGCGTTCGATAATCCGTATTTTTCAATTAATTAAGATGTCAGATCAAATGTCGACGCGTTTTTCAGCGCGGCTCCACACACGCGTAGAACAAGACACTGGCCAGGAAGGAGGCAGGAGTAGGAGGAAAAGGACAATGAGACTGCAATTACGGCTGCAATCACGGCTGCCGAAAGTTGCACAGGGGGCTGTAGCTTAATAGAAGGCAAAGGCGTGTGTGAGTTAGCACAAGTGCTTCCTTCAGCAATTGTTCTAGTAGTACACAATAGTATCTGATCTCAGCCACCAATACATTGTACTGAAAAATTGGAAGCCGGTATATCAGGTTGCTAACAATTCATGCCCTTTGAACCCGAACTGGCAGTCAGTAAACTACATACATTCATTGCTACCGTATTTTTGCCACCTCTAGAGTAGGCTCTACCAAAACCCATCCACCCCATCCACCCCCTTTGCTCTCCTACTCCTCCTACTGCCCCTACGCCATCTGCTGCTACGCCATCTGATCTACCTCTTTTAGCCAGTCTGACGCCATTACTTCTCGTTCTTACGCAGCCCAATACCCTTGTCCTCCTTGTCTTTTCCTTCAACTCCTTAATCATCCCGCTACTTTCCCGGTTGCCTCTTATCGACCCCGGACTTGACTTGAATCATTTTAGGACCCCGGATTTTTCGCCATTTATGCTTCGTAATCGATCCCGGTCAAACTCCGGAGATGTGGGGTATTTAAGACTGCTGAACCGATCAAGTCACCAGTGGCCTAGTGGCGAAAAAAACGTGGTGTGATGGCGTTTATAAACCCAAGCTTTCACGAGGG
Source organism: Blastobotrys peoriensis (assembly GCA_003705735.3). NCBI lineage: Eukaryota > Fungi > Ascomycota > Dipodascomycetes > Dipodascales > Trichomonascaceae > Blastobotrys > Blastobotrys peoriensis. The sequence goes on along the minus strand of PPJJ03000033.1, from coordinate 80,724 downwards.
CGAAGAAAATATCCACAAATTGTTAGGATATAAGCTCGACGGCGCCCCTTTTACGGTGCCCTACTTGGACGGCCGGTATTCTCGATTTTTCACTAAGGAAGTCGATTTTCTGCCCATAGGGTACGTGGACCCCAACACGGACAAAATCTGGATCTCCATCATAACTGGCAGTGTCAACGCTGCTGAAGACTCGGTCGTGCCTCCAATTGAGTCGCTGGCTCCTAACATTCTTGGAATCGAGACCCCCAATTTTGCTAGCGATGACCCGTTTCGGCAGGCGCTCAAGAGCAATACTGGCGGGGCTTCCCCCATCCCGTTTGCGTCCGTAGGCATGGTGCTGTCCAATCGCAGGCGCAACAAGCTCTATGGCCAGTCTATTCCGAACGCCTCTAAAGTGTCGGAGGAGGATGGAGTGAAGTTCTTATTCCATGTCACTGGCATGCTCGGCAATTGCCCAAAGTATATCACTACGAGAGAGACATGGCCGGTGAAGTGCAATCCAACTTCGGTTCCAGAATTCAGCATTGTGCCGTTACACGACCGCGCCCGAGAGCTTATTTCCAGCGCCGACCTGTTGTACATGGCTACCGTGCACGCTACCGAGGGAATGGACGCGAACCATCGAGGAGGGAACCCCGGGTTTGTCCGGATCTCTCAAGACGGGCGGTCAATCATCTACCCCGAGTACTCTGGAAACCGGCTGTATCAGTCATTGGGTAACTTGAATTTGGACAATCGTATTGGCATGTCGTTCCCATCTTTTGAGACCGGCGAAATTCTGTCCCTGACTGGCAGAGCTACGATCTTAGTGGGCGATGAGCTCAAGAAAGTTATGCCTCGGGCCAACCTCGCGGTGAAGGTGGACATTGAAGATGCGTATTTCGTATCTGACGGACTAGGGATCCGGGGCAAGATTCTGCAGCAGTCGCCGTACTCGCCCCCGATATACTACTTGACCCATGAGCAAACACAATCTCAACTGCAGAAGGTGACTTTAGCGCAATCAGGAAAGATCCATGTTGAAGCGGTCAAGACTGAAAAACTGACCCCGACTATCACCCGAATTACATTCAACTTGTCGTCACGCAATGCGACATTACCTGAATGGAAGCCAGGTCAATACGCAGTGTTCAACTTTTCCGAAGAATTGGATGGTGGGTATGAGCATATGAACGACGCAGACCCTCAATCGCTGAATGATGACTACATTCGCACCTTCACAGTGTCGTCTCCCAATGAACTGCAACTTGTTACCAGAAAAGCGGGGCCCGTCACTTCCATGATGAGACTGCTGCCGAGGTTTAGTGCAGAGCTCATTGGATTTGGTGGCGAGTTTGCGATTCCGACTACTGGCACTGTGGGGTACATTGCTGGCGGAGTCGGAATTACGCCGCTTTTGGCCCATTTGCCCGCGCCCAATGTAACTCTGTTTTGGTCACTGAATGCGCGCGATTTGCCATGGTTGGACCATCTCGACTTGAGTTGTCTGACCCGAGTGGAATTATTTATTACAGGCAGCGAAGGTGGCAGCGATCATCTGTCTTATTGGAAGCCCAATTGGCCCGCCAATGTTCATTACGAGAGAATCTCACAAGCAGCTTTGACCGGCTTCGACCTCGATAGCTGGATGGCCTGTGCGCCGCCAGCATTTCTCTCCGTAGTGGCCCGGGCCATTGACTCCCTTTACCATAAGCCGGTCGTCACTGAATCGTTCAACTACTAACATCGTAACATGTAATTTGAATCAGGTTGCAAGTAATGGCTAATAATGAATTGTGTAACCCTGAGTAATGCAGATTGCAGCGCGCGAACGCTGAATATAATAATTTCGTATTTACCCTATAAAGAAAAATGGCAGGAACTTCGCATTTTGATGCGCCTTTGGGTTCTTTCGTTCGCACTTATCGGTTGCCCAAGTCAATCTTTCGCTTGCCAATCTCAGACTCCCAGGTAGCAGCGCGCTCGAATCCGTTAGAACCAGTCTGATAGTCCATGAACGCCTTGACAATACGGTCTCGCGAGGTCTCGACAAATGGTCCGTGCTGAACGATTTCCTGGTCCAGAATCTTTCCAGCGAGCACAACCACATGAGCATCCTCGCCACCCTCGGGAACCGAGAACTCAACTCCGTCTCCCTCGGTGTCAAACAGAGCACAGCTGAATTGTGGGACGGCCTTGTTGCCAATGTTAATATTGCCGTGGAGAATGTACAGGAAAGTGTTGAATCCGTGAGGGATTGGCTGCTGGACCGATCCGCCAGCCTTAACCTTAAAGTCGAAAAGGTTCAAGGGAGTGTAAGCAAGGTCTTGGACGGACTGGACTCCGTATGACTCTCCGGAGATAACCTTAACCTCGACCTTGTCGTTAGGCTTAGCGATGGGGATCTCCTCGGCCTTGAGGTCCCGGTATCGGGGCTCGACCTCCTTAAGTTCCTTGGGCAGGTCCACCCACAACTGCATCATCTCAGGAGGCTCCTGCGATGACCCGAACATCTCGGCGTGGACAATTCCTCGGCCAGCAGTCATGAACTGGAGGTCTCCAGCCTTGATGGTACCCTTAGACCCAGTGAAGTCTTCGTGGTCCATAGCACCAGCCAGCACATAAGTGATGGTCTCCTGGCCACGGTGAGGGTGGTCCGGGAAGCCACCACCGGTCTTTGTGAGATGATCAAGCATCAAGAATGGGCTGAAGTTTCGGACATTGAGGGACCCAATTGACCGCCGGACACGGGCGCCAACTCCCTCGGATTGTTCGATAGCCAAAAAGGACTTGGCCAAAGCACGGGGAACAAATGATTTTGCAGACATTTTTTGTTGTCGAATGAGTTTTGAGTTTGATAAGATGTGATGGACTTCAACCTGGAACCGATCTGGTGTTTTTATCTGATTGAAAGGCGATTTGTCAATGTTTGCTAACAAAGGGATCGTCGTTAGTAACGGAGTTGTAAAGCCTTGCAGTGCGTAGATTGCTGCGGGCGATCTGCCCCACAGACGTTTCTAGGCGGGCAGGCGCTTCGCCAGCTGGCAGCACCGGCCATACTGGGCAGGCCCGTGCAGTTCGGTTAAGGTGAGCTGAGGTGTGCTTACTGGGAATCTTAGTGATTTTTAGTGGTTGCAGAGAAGGGAGCGGAAGGGGAAGGAGAGGAAGGGGGAAGAAGGTGAGGGAGGAAAAGGGGTAAAGGGAGGTGTGGAGAAGGTGGAGAAGGGGAGTAGAGGAGAAATGGAGGAAGGTAGCGGGAAAGGTAGCGTAGTTAGCGTAGTTAGCAAGGAAGGTAGCGAGCAGATGATGGGAAGATGCGAGTGTGATGTACTACTACTAGAGATGTAAGCTGTAATGGAAATGTACTAGCAATGTACTAGTAATGTACTGTGATATATTACTACTGGTAGTGCTGCGTCTCTGATTGGTAGCGCTGTGTCTCCCATCGCTTAATCTCACTCGTTACTTAGACGTAGTCTGCTACAAACCCTCGACTCCAATGTCTCTTCCCTAATGGCACCCCTTCCTTACGTAGAATAGCATACGCCATAGAAACGTGGAAATAAACGTTGGGCATATATACTAGGCCAGTAACATTTTTGACTGGGACCACCATTGGCTGGTCTCGGCGATTAAACGTAGTCATTTTCTCGCCATTCTCGTTTACAGCGCTCTTGTCAGTAGCTTCCAACGCATTGAGAGCTTGCTGAATCACAGCGTGCATCTTATCATATCTATCGAGGTGTTGACCCCGCAGAGCCATTCCGTCGACCTCTCCCGCCTCCTTGACATCTCCCAAATCTTCGAATTGATCGGGGCCTAAAGTCTGGCTCAAGAGCCGCAGCAGCTTTGACAAGCTTTCTGAGGGTAGCTTCTGGAATCTCCACTTCGGGATCCGTAGAATTTCCATCATCGTCCCGACCCCTAAACACTGTTCCTGATGACACCGCTATTCGGAATGGCTTTGGCGAGGTTAGACGGTCGGTTTCAGCATTACAAGTCCAAGTAGCCTTCTCTGTTGCGTTAAACGCAATCTCTGCGCTCTCATCGTCCAGCAAGTGCATGATGGAGACTGCCTTCCAGAACCCCTCCTCCGCATAAGAATCAGGAAGCTCAATTCCGTCCAACAACAATGCCTCACTGAGCTGTTGCGGCGTCTCGGCAGGTGAGGTAGGGGGCATGAACGTTTGCGGTGGCTGAGTGAATCTAGGGGTCTGGAGTAAATTAACCAAGTCTCGGACACTGTCACCAAATCCTTCAACAATTTTACCAGAGCACACCCTGCTAAGTAGTCCCGCTAACGAAATAAGGTATCTGATAGTATCCTGCTCAAACTCCAAGCTATTTTGCAGCTGTTCTCGGTCCAGGTCGCTAAGGTCCCCCACAAATTCCAGTGCCAGATCAACCTGCCTTCCTTCGCGGATTTCTGGTTTAGCATCATCGCCCTCACTCCACTTCTCCAGCCAACGGGGATAAGGGCGGGCTCGCATCTCACGAAAAAGACCTCTCATACGTTCCGGTTCGTCTCGGCAGTTTGAAATAGCTTCGATATCCACCAGTCGGAAAAGCTTGAAGCATGCTTGATAGAACGCAATTGCGAATAAATACTCAATCTTTGGACTCACCCCGGTGGTTGTAGTTTGAGCTCTCCCCACCTGCAGATAGCATTGCCACGCCAATGATCTTGGTTGGCAGTCCCAGAGGTTGACGTCCACTTGATTGACCCATCTGCATTCCTTCAAGGCTCCCTCATGGTCCCTCTTTGATCTCACTGCCTGACTTTGCCTCACTTTCGCCTCGCCTTGCCTCACTCGCCTCACTCGTCCCGTCTCAATCCGTCCAGCCAGCCATCAACCTTGACATTCCTTGGCCCCTTCCCATCGCCTGTATGCACCTGTCAGATTTAAGCTCACCGCCTCTTTGGGTCCTCTTAGGTTTTCCTTTAGGCTCCGTTTAGGCCTGGATGGCTCCTAGTGGCCGGCCAGGTGGCGTCGGCCAGGGTTGAAACAGACCGCCAAATCTGGCCGTGGAATACTCAACTCGGCGCCGTCATCCCCCTTCGCCGAATCCGTCTGAACTCTCCTGGCTCCCTCGTCTCGCCCTCTGTCCGTCCTAGTAGTTCTACAGTCGTTCCCTGTTTCGCGTTGCCGTGCTGTCGCCGCATTTGTCGCCCATAGTGTGATCCTAGATCCACTAGTATGCACTACAACCGTTCGGGGAGCTAGCGCTGAGGTTGGTATTTAGGTGGTAATGTAGCGACAGGCTGCTAGGACACAAGGCGAGACCACGGAAAAGAACTTAAAGGGCAGATTTGGATATTTGATATCAGGATTCCAACCGCCGGGCTTCGAACGCCTCTACAGCCTGACTCTGGTATATCTTAGCTTCTTTGCCCCGTAATCCACACGGTCGTCAGCTGCCAGCCTGGAGCAAGAGTTTATCTGCGTTTACGCACGTCCCTGGCGCACAACTATTCAACGACGACAGTTGCTCGGTCACAGAATCAAATTTAAAATCACGGTCAAGTTGCTACCGCACTGATCCTGCGCGCGATGGACAGGTTGGGTGACTGGTTCTCCGAGGCCCAGGCGTCGCTATCCACTGTCAAGCCCATTTGCTCGGAGGCAAATACATTGGTTCGAACGTCGCGGAAGCAAATCGAGCATGCCACCATGCTGTGGGCGCAGGTGATCTTCTTGTATGATTCAATTGGAGACCAGCTGTCGTTGCTGCAGAATGTGACTGACGCACTGTGGAAGGGGCATAACCGAGCAAAGGTCCAGGCCAACGACGCAGTAGTCGAACTCAAGTCGAACCAGCACAAACTGCTCGCCTCCCTCGATACCCTCAAAGCATCCAGACTGGACCCGGCGTTTAAACCCCAGGCTCAGACTGAAGGAGGGCCGCCACCAGTGTCTTTGAGGTCGTTTGTACACGAAGAAGGGATCCATAACCTCCTGGATGCGTCGGATATGGCGATTGAGTCGATTAGAGCGGTCCAAAAGTCCCTAACTGATACCATTACCGAATGCACTAACGAAATGAAACGAATCCGTACAAACATGTCATCGGCGGCTCGAGTCCAGAAAAAGAGTCTCCACCAAGCGAACCAAGGCACCGATTCGGTCGCCGAACATGCATACGCAATGGCACGACTACTCGAATCTCTCGCCCGACACTACGATCAATGCCAAAAGGCGGTACAAATGGGTCATGACCAGTCAGGACTGCCACCAGAAGAATTAGACGAGCTGTTGGGGGTATTAGAGCACGATTCCCAAGAAGTCGACGGAGTGGTCCAGGAATTAAACGGCCAATACGGATCGATAAAGTCCTCGGAAAAGATTGTCACCTCGTTCCACTCTCAGATGCAATCGGCTCACAATGACATGCTCCGTCATTTTGACCAACTCGATAAATTCACGTCCGAGACGTTGCCCAAATACTTAGTCAAGATTGACGGGTTCTCCAAGGGCCAAAAAGACCGCGTCGAAGACGTGTACCGGCTTGTCCAAGAAGTCGCCTCGCTTAACGATTACTACGGCCTGTTTGTGCGATCGTATCACGCATTAGTACTAGAGGTGCATCGACGGCGAAAAGCACAGGCCAAAATCGAGGCAATTGCTACAGACATGGCAACGACACTAAAAAAATTGCATCAGGAGGAGCTGGGGCGTCGAAAGGACTTTATTGATGTTCATGGCGACTATCTGCCTAGTGATTTGTGGACTGGACTAACAGAAATTCCAAACGAACCTTCAATTGACTATCAACTGGATGATCTGCCGAGGGTGTCGAACTCAGCTCTAGACGAAGCACGTAGTGCCAGCTGAGCTTCGGGCTTTTGCCAGCAGGCGAGTTGCAGGGCCAATCTTAGAATATCTGCCAGCATTTTGTCTGGGCAAACCCCAAGTAATCACGCGTAATTGTAATACCCAGGTCCGAGTGAAGTGGTCATTGTGTGGTCAACGGAGAGGAGGTCGCCATCTCACTCATGGTTTGCGGTCAATTTGGTGAACTTTTCAATGACCCGGTCAACCTTTAATACCTCAGTAGCCCTGGATTCCCGAGATCGAATCGCCACAGACTGAGTCTCAATTTCCTTATCGCCCACTACAAGGATATAGCTGGCGCCATCGGCAATGGCGGTGCGGATCCTGGCTGGAACTGTTTCGCCGACAGCGGCTAACTCGACGTGAAAGGTCGGTCGGACTGCGTCTGAAGGCTCGGCGGTGATATCAGTCCCGGACAGTTTGTTATATACAGATTGGGCGTAGTCCTGGTGTCGGTCTGCGACTGGGATGATGACTGCCTGGCGAGGATTGAGCCAGAACGGCCATTTTCCTTGGTAGTGGTCGATTAGCAGGGCCATGAACCGTTCAATTGAGCCATAGACTGCTCGGTGGATTAGCACTGGGGTGGCCTGCCCGCCGCCTGGGGCATCGTAGCTCAGCTCAAACCGCTGGGGGAGCTGGAAGTCTAGCTGGATAGTGGCGGTTTGATGCTCTTTACCAGTCTTGTCTGTAATGTGGATATCGATTTTGGGGCCGTAGAAAGCGCCATCGCCTGGATTCAGTTTCCAAGGTTTGCCCGTAGAGTCTAGCACTTTTGTGAGGTCGCGCTCGGCCTGGTCCCATACCTCGATCTCACCCGCGTACTCGTCTGGTCTCGTAGACAGCGACAGCGAGTACGTTCCGAGGTCAAATGTAGAATAGACCGAGTGGATGATTTTGAGGCAATTGTCGATTTCCTGCTCGATTTGGTCGTGTTGGCAGAAAATGTGGCCGTCGTCTTGGTGGAATTTTCGGACTCGGGTCAGGCCAGTAAGAGCGCCCGAGGCCTCGTTCCGATGCAGAGGAGAGAAATCAGCGTACCGGATAGGCAATTCTCTAAACGACCGGTCGAATCGGCCAAACATTATGCAATGGCCTGGACAGTTCATTGGCTTGAGTGAGAATCCGTCCTCGTGATCCAGGTGAAACATGTCGTCTCTATAATGATCCCAGTGACCAGAAGTTTCCCAGAGGTCGTTTTTGTACAAGAGGGGGGTAATAACATGTTCAAATCCATACTGCCGTTGTAGCCTTCGCATATAAGAGACCAGAGTGTCGAAAAGTCTGGTTCCGTGAGGCAGAAAGAAGATTGAGCCGGGAGTCGTCTTGTCAATCATGTACAGTCGCTGATCCAGCGCGATTTCAGTATATGACTTTTTTACGGCTGCGGAGCCAGCAGGCCGAGAAGCGCCAGGAGTGCCCGGAGCGCCAGGAGCTACGTTCCCAGCAGAGGCATCTCGATGTATTGATCCGGCACTCTGGGGTGTCTTTGTGCTGTAGGACCTCCATCGTGGAGCCTTTGGCACTCTTCTGAGCCAGTTCATGTCGCAGGGTTGAAATTTCAGCACGGCTCCGGAGTCGATCTCAGTGTGATTTACAGTCTAATCGCTGGAGGGCACATTTGGAGCGACACTAGGTATTGAATCAATTAGACTTAGGGACTTTTAGTGGACGTTAGGTATTGAATCCATGCGATAGCTTAGTGGTTAATTGTGGCAGAAAACGAAGCAGGCTCGCTGCTCACTGCTCGCAGTTATTGTGAATATATAATTTTACACGCCGTGGTAGCTGTTAGCTGCTAGCTTGGCTCCTGGCTTACAGAAGAGCGGCCATGACACCAACAATTCCCAGAGAGCCCGCCAGCAGAGGGTTGAATTGAGCGTGAAGCTCGGCGCCGTTTGAGCCCTTTGAAGTGGAGTTGCCGGAGGAGGCAGCCTTTGATCCTGAAGCTGAGCCGGAGCCAGAGCCAGACGCAGCAGCAGCGGAGCCAGACGCAGCAGCAGCGGAGCCAGACTTGGAGGCAGATCCTGAAGCTGAGGCAGCCTTGGACCCTGAGCCAGAGGCCGAGGCGCCCGAGGCGCCAGATGTAGCAGCAGACCCGGTAGCGGATCCAGTGGCCGAACCAGCGGCAGACCCGGTAGCGGAGCCAGACGCACCAGACGCACCGGACCCAGTAGCAGCTCCAATAGCGGCAGAGGCATCACTGGACAAACCGTTGACAGCCGACGAGGCCGCTCCGACTCCTGAGGCAATGGCTCCGGACGCGGTAGAAAGGGCGCCACCAACGGCCGAGGCAGCATCACCGTTAGCCGAGCTTACAAACGCAGCAGCGGTAGAGAGGGCTCCCGACACATCTCCTCGAGCGGTCGAGACAAACGCGGCCGCAGTGGAAAGGGCACCAGCAACGTTGCTAGACGCGACTCCGTTAGCAGACCCAATGAATCCCTCGGCGGTGGACAAGGCGTTGCCGGCAGCGTCAGAAGCGACTCCGAAAGCCGAAGTGGCGGCAGCAATTGCTTGAGAAACAGCGTCAGCCATTGTAATAGGTCAGTTAGCAAATAATCAAAATCGAGACAATCCGAGTCACAAAGAATTCTCCCCAGTGATAGCGAGTCAGTCAGTTCTGGTGTAGGGGCGCTGAACCTTGTTTTATATCCCAATCTGCGCCACTTTTGGCTATTTTCAGGCCGGCTATGCACCGCTCAAGGCCTGCTGCAAGGGCACGCACCGAGCTACGGGACCAAATCCGGTCGATCTGAGCATCTGGGGATCGTAGCCAGCCACTTGACAGCCAAGCAGCTGAGAGGCAGTGAAGTAGGAGAGCGGCAGAACGGCAGAGCGGTAGAGCTGCTGAACTGCTGAGCTACTGGGCTGCAGTTTGCAATCCACAGCTCGCCTAGTCCAAGGCACTCTGCAATACTGTGGTCAAGGGTCAAGCACCGGAATCACGCTCATCTCGCCTCGTCTTGATGTTTCATCCCTTGGAGGGTCGGTCCCCACAGTCAGTACCAACCGTCTGGGCTGATCGCCTAGGGGCCGATTCGGCTAGAACGGGACTGCCGGTCGCTGCACCGAAGCCGAAGGCGGCTAAGAGGGGGTAAATTAGGCAGGAGTTAGAGGCAGCGCATACCGTGGCGGCAGTGGGGAGTGGCGCGGTTCCAGTGGCACTGCCGGTGGATCGGGTGAAGTGGCAGTGCTCGTAGACGACGTCTAATTATAGAGTGTTCCTGTGCCTGATAGTCCGCAGCGCTGGAAGTGAGACTACCTCGAGGTTGAGCGGCCTTGCGCGATAATACGCGGGACTGTGCCTGTACATTGCCCGGCGCCGCGATTAGAGTTAATTATAACTGCTCAGCCATGGTAGAAGGGATGAGATGTGGGGAAATGGCAGTCGAGGGGCTGAGTAAAGGAATTGCTGTGGCGGTGGGACTGGTGGCAGTGATTGCTACTGTGGGTAACTCGGTCACCCAATCGGTGTTTTGACCTAGCTCACATGATCAAGATCCCAGCCTCTAACCAATCCCTCCTCTCTCCCCTTACCTCCCACTGCTCCCTCCTCTGCTCACGCCTCTACATTCCAATCGGTTGCATGTCACGTGCCCTCGTCTCTGGATCCTTGCATTCACCCCTGCTCCTGCACGATCCACCACTCCGACCGCACTCGTATCCATATCGCACCCAGCAGTGCGCATACCCCCATTCCATCTCCTTTGTTTCTCCCTTTCAACTCCCTCTTCTAACTCCTCCTCTCTCTACACCTACCCCGCCGTCCCGTCCAGTCTTCACACGATGTTGTGTCTCAGTGATTGGTCGCACAGCCGTGCCCCCTGATCCCATATTTTTGATCCTCAATTCAAAACAAGCTCTCATTAACCCCTAATCTTTTGAACCACGGTTGAGATCCCGGTCCGCGACACCTGAGCACCTCCGTCTGTTGCCCTGGCGTGCCGCCCTTACCACCTATCGATCTTCGAGTCCGATTTTAGGCGACAAAGGGGAAACACGTGTTGGCGACACGTGTTTTGGTGACGTCAGATCAGTGCCAGTTACGAGTACGTGCCATAGTACGACTGGTGCAGAGACTGCGTGACTGTCCTGTTGTATTCGTTTTGTGGTGTGGTAGCGTTCTGGTGCCCTTCTAGTGACCTTCTAGTGACCTTCTGGTGATCTTCTGGTGACTTTCTGTTGCCATTCTGGGGTACGATCTATCGCCATGAGCATTGATGCGAAAATCGTGTTATTAGGGGCCCAGGGCGTGGGCAAGACCAGTTTTGTGGTTAGATATGTCCGAAATACCTTCCAAATCGGCAATGCTAGCACTATTGGCGCTTCATTCTTGGCCAAAAAAGTCATGGTAGATGACTTTATGGTCCGACTCCAAATCTGGGACACCGCGGGACAAGAGCGGTTCCGGTCAATGGCACCAATGTATTATCGATCCGCCAGTTGCGGCATCTTATGCTATGATATCACGTCTGAAGCATCGTTCCGAGCAATGCATTCTTGGCTCAAAGAACTAAAGGACAACCTCAACTCCGATATCATTATCCATATCGTGGGCACAAAGCTAGATTTGGTGGTGGCCGACCCGTCCAAGCGCCAAGTCCCATTTGAGACCTGCGTAGCATATGCTGCAAAGTATCTCTCAGATAATGGCGAGGATGGCGCCGCTGCATGCCACGAGATTTCGGCGAAGGATGACCAAGGAGTGGAGGAAGTGTTTGAGGCAATCACTCATCGGCTAATTGCCAAGCGACAGCGTCAGAATCTCAACCGGGTGCGGTCCCAAAATGAGGACGACGAGCCTCGTCGGGTTGTTTATGTGCATAACGAAGACGATGAGCCCAAGTCTGGGTGTTGCTAATGTAGTGGCATTTATGATGTAATTTATGAGTTACGAACGAGCGGGGGAGGGGGTGGGGGACAAGGGCTGTCGAGTGGGTGATTGGGTTGCCAATTGGGGTGCCAATTGAGCCAGTTACCATGTGTAGGTACGCTGATATTGCTCACTACGGCGGGTCCAGGCATGCTTGAGTAAGCACGTGACCTTTTGCCCTATCAGCCGTGCTGCCAAATTCCAAAATCGTACAATTTCACTGTCTGCCTCCCTGATCTCTGCTATTTTCTACTCCTATGGATCCTTTAGTGGCGTTGCGAGACGCGATCGCACAAAACAGCCCGCTACAGCTGCAAAATTCAGGTGAAGATGTTGCCGAAACTGAAGTTGCCTCGGCCACAGACCTGAAATTGGCCGGGCCGGATGACAGCGTAATCCTGGCGCTGTCGACCGAAACCAGATTTGAATCTCGAGACCCAGAAACAAAAAAGCTCGACTTGAGAACGGTGTATAATGCATGGATCACGAGGAATTTGAACGTTACTGATTACATTACGGTTTCTACCGAGCGAGGGATCTTTAACCTCAAGTTCTTGGAGAGAACTGACCTTTTGACGTGGTTAGAAGGAGCGTCGGATGAGAGTGAACATATCATAGCCGAATCTGGGGCCCCAGGAGCCCCGGCCGCTGCGCCATCTGGAGGAGTCCCGGCAATTGCTCCTGAGCTTGAACTAATTCTTAAAAATGAGCACGACCTCGTGAACCACAATACCGTACTGCGAGGAGCCAAGCAGGTCTCGTTTGCGTCAGTGTCGGCAGAATGCCGCCAGAAGATTATTTATCCCTACAAGCAAGCAGCCAAGGGGCGTCCCGTGGCGTCGGCGGCAGCGACCAAGCCAGACGATTCAAAGGGACGAAAGAAAGAGCCGATTGTGATTTTATCACCGTCGGCGTCAGCGCTGCTGAATATGGCCAATGTCAAGCAATTCTTTGAGGAAGGGTCGTTCAGATACGAGCCATCGGCTTCTGGGGCCGCTAACATTCAGTATATTACTCGCAATTCGCAAAAGCTAGGCGGCTCCATTCGAGTGGTGGTGGTGAATTCGGTAGAGCGGTTTAAACCAGAGTACTGGGACCGAGTAGTAGCGGTGTTTGTGACCGGTCAGCCATGGCAGCTCAAGCCATATAAGTGGAGCGATCCCAATGTACTTTTCCAGCGAGTTCTCGGGTTTTCTCTCAATTTCAAGGGAGACCCTCTCCCTCCTGCCCTGACGAACTGGAAAGTAGACGTCATTCCTGTGGACCGAAACACAAGGTTCCGTGATCGAGAGGTTGTCGAACGAATTTGGGACAAGATTGAGTACTCTCTATATAAACGAGGGTACCGAGGGCATCGGCGATAACCCACATTTTCTATCGCGTAAAAACTGTTAATGTGATTCATAAATTAATGCAGATGAACTAGTAACTGGTACCGTACCTAATATCGCTCCTTCATTCGAGAAGAAATGGTTCGGAGATTACCGTAGACCTTGCCAGGAGGAGCACCAAGAATGAGACTGACAATGGTTTCTCGAGCAACCTTGATATTCGAGAACCCTCCGAGAATATGGATTTTTGAGTCTGCCAGTACCACTCGGGTTCGAGAAGCATTCTCGATTGCAAACTTTGTCTTACCATCCTTTCCAGCAATTCGACCAATCGCTCGGCTCAAATGGTCGCCATCTAAGCTCTTGACGTCCTTGACTTCAAATGTCTCCACATACAAATCGTCTAGTCGGAGGAGGGCGATGGCGTCATCAACATCAAACCCAAGGCAGATGGCCTTCAAAAAGTCGTCTCCCTTCTGGATAGCTCCAGTGTCAGTGGTATGCTTTGAAGTTCGGATCAGCACTTTCTTTTTGTGTGCATTCATCATCACCTCCAGTTTGAGGTGTTCGACCAGCGGTTGGTAGATTTTGATCCAGTGGGACTTGAATGTATTGAAACGGTGGGGAGGCACTTGGATAGACCGCTTTTCGGACCGGACCTTTCGGCCAGTATTTTTCACAGAATCGAATTGAGGCTTCCCCTCAGCATCCACTACCAGCTTGTCAGAAGTTGAGCCCGAGCCTGAGCCTGAGTTTTCCTCTACGTCTTGCATGGTCTCATCTCGGTCTCCAGTAGCAGTAGCGTCGATAAGAACCTCTTCGCTTTCTTCTTCGTTAGTAATTTGGACTGTCTCCACCGGTTTATCTACTCTAGCAGTAGGAGCGGGCATCTTTGTAGAGTCCGAGAAAGGTATAAGTCAGGATGAAAAGTTGATTTGATCTTGATCTGATCGTCCCTTTTTTTTTTTTTTTCGATTTTTCAAATTTCATGTCTCACTTCCAGCCGTTTGATCCCAGTCTCCCATTTACGTACCCCATGCTCTCGTTTACGTACCCTGCCGCGTCCACCTCATGATTTTCCGCCGGTTTTCGACTGGCGTCGCGTCGCCGGGCCGGCACTACTTCGTCTTTGTGGGCAAATTAGTGGCTGGCTTGCTGTGGGGCTGGAAAAAGTGGCAGATGAGGTGAGATAAGTGAAAGAATCTGTACCTTAAGAGCAAAGAGAGCCCAGTGAGCAAGAACCAAAGAAGCGACCTCGAGTGGCAACAGGCGAGGAGCAAATAGTGGGGAAAAGAGGCGGTCAACGTGTTAGATCCGTCTTGTTTTGCTCTGTCTTGCTCTGAGTGGATCAAATCCTTCAACTGGACTAGTGGCGTCTGATAGGGTGACTACTGTTGCTGGTATGGAATGTCGGTCCTTGTTAGAAATCAGCTAGCCCATTCGCCGTCAGTTTTAGTGCGGATGGGCTCAGTTGGTACAAGAAGCTTGTGGCGCCCAATACGGAGGGAATTCAGCTGCAATTGGTCCTCCGGTAGGAGCCTACTTAAAGGCTTTGGAAGACATGAGGATGACCATCCACAGATCACCGTCCCAATTGGGGCTGGAAATGCTGCATCTCCTTCGGTACGACAGGCACGGGTTCGATCCTATACATCACTGGGTACTAAGATCCCGCGGATCTGTTTGCCGCTCCAGTCTGCGTGGACTCCATCAAAACCGGCAAGCCCAGTGGCGAGTCCGGCCATAGCATGGAACGTCGGCTTGTCCCGGCGCTACTCAACTCATTACAACCCAAAAAAGCATAATGAAAGTACTAACACACCTTCTCAGTCCCAGACTGGAACCCCAGATATCGAAAAAGCTAAGGAATCCGCAAGTGGGAAAGTCCAGCCTGAGATCAATTCCAACGGCAAAGTCTCATCTGAGACCCCACCAAAAACCGCGCCCGCGACTCCGCCCACCCCATCAGGCTCACATTGGATACATCGACCTACTAAAGAGGAACT
Organism: Blastobotrys peoriensis; assembly: GCA_003705735.3. Taxonomy (NCBI): domain Eukaryota; kingdom Fungi; phylum Ascomycota; class Dipodascomycetes; order Dipodascales; family Trichomonascaceae; genus Blastobotrys; species Blastobotrys peoriensis. Next base: position 65,699 of record PPJJ03000033.1, on the reverse strand, counting down.
GCTGGCAGCGGCGTCTGGCTTCTTTGATCGCATTCGCATCAGGTTCAAGTGGCTGCTGATGCGACAGGTTCGTCCATTTAACATGGACGATATAACTGCCATGTTCTCGTGGATCTTGGTTGGAAACCTCATCTGGTTCTTGGTTGGGACTACGACCTTCTTCTCTTTGTTCCTGCTTACCCTCAACACGGTGTTTGCCCAGGACTTGTTTGCACGATGGGTCGGTAACTTGCTCACCAAAGAAACGGGCTTAACAGTGGTGTTTGAAAATGCAATTGTGCCTCATTGGAAAGACGGCGTCATTTCGTTGCGCAACGTGTTTGTGTCGCGACGACCCAAATTGTCCAAAGACAAATCGCACTCTCGAGTGCAAAAAGGGTCTCAGGCCGTAGCTGCCGCTGCTGCTAAGGCCTCTCTATCGACTACCAACAACTCTGGTAGCGCCGAGAATACCATTGGCGGTCCTGAAAATGAGTTTGAGGACGATGGAAACTATACCCAGTTCGACCTCACAATTGACACGATTTCAGTTACGCTTTCTCTCAAAAAGTGGATGAACGGCGAAGGAATCCTCAAGGACGTTGAAGTCAAGGGTCTGCGAGGCGTGGTGGACCGGCGGCACGTTCGATGGAACCCAACAGACGACCCCACAATCTGGAAAAACGTCCACCGCCCGGGCGACTTTGAAATCGAGTCCTTCAAAATGGAAGACGCGCTGGTGACGCTTTACCAGGGTGATGACGTGAAGCCGTTTGATGTCAGCATTTTCAACTGCGACCTGCCCAAACTGCGCAAGCACTGGCTCTTTTACGATATTTTGTCCGCCAACAACATGTCGGGGACCTACGACAACTCGCTATTCACCATCCATCCTAGGCAAATGAGCTCCCGGGCGTTCAATTTGGATGACGAGTCGAGCCCTTGGGCTAAAATAAGCCGATTCAGAATCGATAACGTCGGCATCCAACACTTGAACCGCGGGGTCACGGGCCCGTTTGGCTGGATTGAGTCCGGCAACGTTGACATGCTCGCCGACGTCTTTCTGCCTTCGGACGAGAGCGACCTCAACTTTTCTGAGGTGGTTCAGGATATTGTCGAGCGGTGGGAAGCTAACATCATGTCACGTAAGGTGAATAACCGAAACGCTGATGGCACGGTCGTAACGACAGTTGAAGAGCGAGCCAAAGAGAGGGGGAAACACAAGTATGTGGTAATTGACCTCCGCGTCCAACTAAACAACACTCGGGCTACTGTTCCCTTGTTCACTCCGGATCTGACCTATGTCAATAATGCCCTGGTGCGACCGATTGTGGCATACATCAATTCCAGAGACACATACATCCCGATCAATAGCCGAGTCGTCAAACGCTTGTCGGACTTTGACGGGTCTTGGACGATTTATGATAGCAGGCTGATGGATGACATCAGTGCTGAGGTTTACGAAGCGTTTGCAACTAATGTTGTTGACGATGAGGCACGATCGATTCGGATGAAAAAGGTCGGGTTTTGGTCAATCCAGTTTGCTGCTCAGTTGCTACTTCTAAGTTTAGGAGCGCTTGCATGACCACCGACCAGTATATATTTATTAGACTTGTACATAGCAACAACTTATGAACTGGGATGCTGTCAGCGAGTTAGCGCCCTCCAAATTGATAGTCAGTGCAAGTTTGCTCCCAGTTAGCTCTCTGCTTTTCTCAACAATACTAATACGGCTGCCAACGTTAGACGGCTGAAATAAGGTTTGTCGATCATTGAGCCGCAGGAGGACAAATTGTGGGGAAATTAAGGGCCGTCAAAACCGGTACAAGGAGTGCTGAAAAGAGTAAAAAAACTTTTGTGATCAATATTCCTATCACTTTAGACCAATTTGAGCAACTCTTGGCTTTCCCAGATTTCTCAACTACTCCCTAGACCTGACCTTGTCTGCTCATGTCCTCGTGCACAAGTTCATCTGGTATTCAAGTCTCATATAAGAGGTTTGTAGAGAAAATCCAAAAAATGACGCTAGAACGATGGGGAAAAGAGGGTTACGCGTCTTTTTGTATGTGCTACAACGGATTGTTGTGCAATTTGGCCTCATTTTGTCTTATTTTGCCGTAATAGTGCCGCCCATAGGCGCCTTGTTACCTACTACATGATTCGCGCTTAATCCTAAAAAAAGCAACTGTCGCGAATCCAAGACATTCGTGTATTCGCCGAAAATGAACTAGATAAAACGCGAAAAAAGTGACTACGGCCTTTTTATTCCGTTAGAAAAACGCACAGAATAACTGAATCGCCTAGTGCTTTTAAATTTTGGTAAATTTATACCTACTAAACGCGCTTTTACCCTCCAACCTACCAATTTTCTCTCGAATCTGCCCCCAACTAGTTCACGTTCCATGTCACGGATGCGTTCACCCACCGTGCAGATCCGTCCATTTTGGGAAACACAAAGGGACGCGTTGAAATGATATAAATTGTTCAGGCACCCGCACTTGCTCTTAGTCTAAACACGACATTTCTCTCATCAAAAGTCATTAAATGAGTACTAATACCATGACTCGCCAATCGCCAAAGAAGATTGCAAAGTCTCCATCAAAGAACCGGTCACCTCTTCGAGGTCTGGAGATCAAGTCGTTGTCACCCAAGTCAGCAACCTACATTAAGGTTAGACAGGTTCTCAAGGATCTCGATATTATGAAGTACCCGGGAACCCTTTCCCGAGGCGACAGGAGCGGTCAGCTCACTCAGCAGTGGTCTCCCGCAGCAACAGTACCAAGGGCCTCCCCTCTGAGCTCATCTGCCAGTCTCAGGTTTGAAATCTATGCCGACCCTGAGGAATACGAGTGCGCGCCAACCCCGCCATCTTCGCGAGGGCCAACTTCGCGAGGCAGCCAGTTTCTTTTTGACGACAAAGAGAACCGTCAATAAGCGCAATGGATGGACGCCCGGTTGCTATCAAGCTCGCCCAGCACTGCTAAAACTGGTGCGGTGGTGCTGGCCCTAGCGCGCTACCAGTACCATGGCATGTGGACTGGTACTAGTCGAAAGGCTACTAACGAAAACACCAGGTTATGAACACTAACGTTATGATTTTGAGTATGATTTGAATGTGATTTAAGTATGATTAAGTGATTAATTATGATAAACGATCAAATATAATCGCAGACCATTGGAATGCTGACCTCTTTAGATGCCCACCTTCTTGAGATTCGAGATGAGACACCACTCGAGCTGCCTATGACCTCGTGCAACTTCATTAGACCGCTTAAGATTCTGGAGAATTGGAATTCTCGGATTCCTGGCGGAGTTTATTAGCTGCTGTTGCTAGTTCGGGTCCCCTGGCATCGAATGCAATTGATGATTAGCCGGATTACTAGTAGACGCACACTGGCATCAGGTTAACTGTCGCCGTACCAACCCTCTCCAGCTCATGCCCTAACCCAGTTCATGGGCCCTAACCCACGTATACCCCAACGGTCGCCTCCTATCTTCCAATTGAGTAAATCAGCTACACAAAAAAGTACTTGGCAACTTACTCAATGTGATATGTATCATATGGGTGCTTTTCACTTCGATTTGCGTCTGTTATTCCACGATTCCATCTTCGTCTACCCTCTTCTGCTGCTCCCGCTTACTCAGAATTTGTGCAAACTTACTAACATTTCCTCGCTGCCGTACAATTTTTGAAAAATCAGTGCCAACTCCAGCTCATACAGAATCACACAGTGAACGTCCTCCAGTATCTTTGTGCCAGTGTTTCCCTGTCATGGCATTGCGGACAGTCATACGCCAGTCTCTAGGACGGCAGTCTCTAAGCCGTCTAGCATGCTCTAATCCCTCGTTCAGTGCCTTCCGGCACCTTTCATCAACGACTACAGTCAGATCTAACGTTGGATCAGCTCCAGTCGTGATCCCGGAAGGAGTTAAGTTGTCTCTGCACAACAAAGCGCTCGACTCGGTCACTGAGCTGCGAATGGGTCTGGAAGCTAACCGGAATGGAAAACAGCCTGTCCATCTCACTCAAACCGTCACTGTCACAGGGCCCCGTGGGGAACTGGAATTGGACATTGCAAACTTTGTCAAACTAACTCGAGACCACAACAAAATCAAAGTCCAGGTTCAGGACGCCGCTCTGGCAGCACAGCGACAAATGTGGGGCACCACTCGGACACTGCTTAGCAATTCGGTTTCAGGAGTGACCGAGGGTCACATGTCCATCATCAAGTTTGTGGGTACCGGCTACCGAGCAGTGCTAGAGACTGGAGAGAAGGGGCAACAGATTCTTTCGTTACGGGTAGGATACTGCGTGCCTCAGATCGTTAAAGTGCCTCGGGACCTTAAAGTTTCAGTGCCATTACCGCATCGAGTGATTATTGAAGGCAATGACAAGCAGCGAGTGATGCAATTGGCAGCCACCATTCGAAAGCATCGACCACCAGAGCCATACAAGGGCAAGGGAATCTTTGTAGATGGAGAGACCATCAAACTCAAGAACAAGAAGATTAAATAGACGCCTAGGTAGTTGGGTGGTATGCTTAATTGATGCATTGTACATATTAGTCTATTTACACGGGGTGGTTCGTTTCAGAAGCGAGGCAGCCTAAAGCTGATGCCGGCCCTCATTCTTGGTAGGAATATGCGGGTAGTTATCTTCGTCCATTAATGATACTTCTCCCTCGGGGGTGACCAGTTTCCATTGCTTCACCACATATCGTCGCAGCCTCTTGTCAACTTCGGCATGGAAATAAAGAGTGCCTTTGCCTGAATCGCCCATGATATCGTACGAAAAGTCTACAATTCCGCGCCCAGCGTGAATTTTGCCGTGAATCCACGGCATCAGCGGGGTCGCAAACCGAATGTTCTCCCCCAATTCCTTACGAGCCCGTGGCGACCTTCGCACAGTGTAGAGAGTCGACGTGACCAGAGGAGAATTTGCGTCCTCGTACTTGACAATGCCCACAAACGAGATTCCCATAATGATAAAGAACAGAATTGAGGAGTTTCGGATTTTGCGCTGCTGCTGAAGGGGGTCCGGTAACTCGACATCCACCGTCAGAGGTTTGTTTTTCTTCGACCCACCGCTTGCTCTAGGGCCTGCACCAGCTCCGGCTCCAGTACCAGCTGCGCCTGTAGCAGGTCCACCAGGGCTGCTGGTAGATTGAAATCGGCTAAGCGCGTGAAGTCGCAGACCTGCGCCACGTGACACCGCACCAGCACCTGTTATCCCACGCAGCAAGTTAGCATGGGATAGGCCGCGATATAAGCCTGTCTTTAGCATCCTACTGTCTATGAAAGGTTGTCTGAACTCAGCGTCCGCCGAAGTCGCCTGAGCAGTTTGATTTGGAGGGCTGAAATTTCGCTCAGGCACGGCTGTGCGACCAGGCCGAGAAACAGGGCGCCCTGTTGGGCTGGAAATCGCCAACCTGCGGCCTGTAAAGGCGGCAACAGTGAAGCTTGAGGAGTTGCATATGTCTATCGGTTACGCTCCACCAAATTCACCCCTCAGCACACCCCCATTTCCCCGCCGCCAACTCCTCACCTCAATCTCGAGACATACGGCTGTGACGTACAGCCGCGTGAAAAATTGGTGCTCTCAATAAACCCGAATCAACTGAAATTTCATCCTCCAAGCACGACAGACTCAGTCTAATCGCATCCCATGTCCCGCATTGGCCAGAGTCTTGCCAGCCGGTTGAGTCCCGGCTTCTGCCGATTCTACTCTACCGCGCCAACTCCCACTCATGTCGCTCCAAAACTGAAATCGCTGTCAGTGGCTACTGCCGTCCCTACCAAGGCCCCGACACTCTTCGAGTCTGCTCGAGCTGCTCATGGACGAAAGTTTCTTCGATTACGCACTGGCGTGCTCGCAGTCAAGCGTGGAATGACCGCACTTTTCGACGAAGATGGTACTCGGCACGCTTGCACAGTGCTGGAGGTGGATCGAGTCCAGGTGACCAGTGTCAAGACTCGGGCCGCTAACGGATACTACGCAGTACAGCTTGGGTACGGTAACCGCAAGTTCTCTAACGTGACACGGCCAATGCTGGGCCATTTCGCCCGAGCTAAGGTCGCGCCCAAATCGTATGTCGCCGAGTTCCGAATTCGAGACCACCGGGGCCTGCTGCCACTAGGGACCGAGCTCAAAGCCGACCATTTCAAGCCCGGCCAGTTTATCGACCTCAAGTCCAACACCAAGGGCAAAGGCACCGCTGGTGTAATGAAGCGATGGAACTTTGGTGGTCTGCGAGCATCTCACGGAACGACTCTTAAGCATCGATCTGCTGGTTCAACTGGTCAGCATCAGGACCCGGGACGAGTACTGCCGGGCAAGAAGATGGCTGGACGAATGGGCAACCGATCAAACACCATTTTCAACTCCAAAGTCATGAAGGTAGACGCTGACCGGGGCATTCTGGTCGTTAAGGGGCATGTTTCAGGACCCGATGGGCAGTATGTGAAGGTTTTAGATGCATTGAAGAAGCCATTGCCGATGGACTTGTTCAATGGCGTAGTTGAGGAGGCGGCCAAGAGAACCGAGCCAATTAAGGCTTAAGTAGCATGTAAATAACTAATGACCGATGTGAGGTGTGGACGATTGCGTAGATGGTCGGGAATTGTGTGTTTTTCGGTACTAGTTGGTGAAATGTGCTTGGTGCAAGCGTATGAAATGGGCGAGATGGGTGAATTCAGTAAATTGGTTCGAAGACTTCGTGGAACTATTGCTAATTGCTCAGCACTACTGCTGCTTAAGGATACTGGATAGAGCCACTGAGACCGTCTCAATCGCATCCTAAACCCTCTATTTTTATTATTATTACAATTATCTGGCATTGAGGACAAGTCGAGTAGTAATGGAGCTTTTCGGGCTCAGATCCTCGGCCCCGGGTCTCTTAAGTCCTCGGTCTCAGATCTTCCCCTAGTCATCCTCCATCTCCGACGGCTTCAACAACCCTCCGACCTTCTGGGCCCTCTCCCTATCCAACCTCTCCTTCTCTTCTCTCTCCTGCTCCTTCTCTTCTGCAAACAAATACTCGGTCTCCTCGCCTGCAAACTCCTTAGTCTGAATCAAAAAGTCTCGAAGGTTGCTTCGGAACTTGATGGGATCCTTGTGGAGTGCAAAGAGCCCTTCAATAAACGTCTGCACTTGGACTTTTTGCAAGTTAGGGAATGCGCCCATGAGCGAATTGCCCAAAAACTCTCGAACATATACTGCGTTAGTGGTGCCAGGAGGGGCCTCTCCGTCCTGGTACAGAGGCACTCCAATGCGATTGTTCTCCACTAAATCAATAAACTTTGCCAGAATCTGCGACTGGGGCTTGAACCCGGCTTTGTGGTCCGAGTCGGTTAGAACAAAGAAAATGTCGCCGACAATTGCCTTGAAGAACGACTGGAAAAACTTATCCGACACAGCCTGGTCTGCCTCTGACACATTTGTGACCAGTTCCAGCGTCAGGTTCAAACCGGCACTCTCAACCTCTCGATTATCGTGCTTGGCTGCCCACAGGCAGGCGTCAAGGGTCTTGGAGAAGATCTCCTCAGGCAATTTGAGTAGTGCAGAGAAACTGTTGAGGTTAATTGTACGCAGGAGCTTGAAAAACTCAACACGATGCTCCGGATAATCGTACATGGTCTTGTTAATCATGTCCAGAGTCGACTCGAACACATTTTCTAAAATATTCAGAACCATGTCAGGGATGATCTGGCCCACTCGCTCGACCAGAGTGTTCATGCAATTCAACACCTCGGCTTCTCGAGCATCGGGCACATTTGTACGGTAATCGTCCAATACTGCCGCAAGCAATGGCTGGACCATGTCTCTGACCACCTCCTCAAGATCTTCGGCCTTTGAAATATACGTCTCGACCAGCTTGAGAATCTCCTTCTTGATGGTTCGAAGCCCTCGAACTCGCGGAGTTTTAGTCGCAATCACTCCCTGTTCGGCCACTGAATCCGAAATCATTTGGCTCACTCCTCGGTAAAGGCCAAGCATGTCCATATACAAGTACCCAAGCTGCGTGTAGAACCCGGGCCCCAGCGATGTGCACGTGGCGACGTTTGTCTTCATCACGTTGGCGATGATCTTGATGTTCTCTGGGTTAGTTAGCAGCTCCGGATCCCGATTCGACTGCTCAATCATTGCTGCCCATGCCATGTTTGGTAGCGCCATAAGGTCGCTCAACAGCTGCTCCCGAATTGCCTTGACAGGTTGAGCCGAAATAATATGACCGCATGCCTCGTAGAACGTGTGCACCTGTTGAGGGGCCAAATCGGAGGTGATTTTGTCGAGGTTGCGCACAATCTCGTCAATGAACGGTTCCGGCTCCCCTGCCTGCTGGGCCACAAAGTGACGCTTGCATTTTTGGGCAATCTTGATGAACGTGTCACAAGCCATATCCTGGACGCCCTCATGGGTCTCATGCATAAACTCAAATAACTTGTTAATGACTGTCTTGAGGAATCGCCAATGAGCCTTGAGGAATCGAGGGTACTGTCCCACAATGTACATAATGTTGGACGCCACAACCGCCTTGTTGTCTTTACCTCGCTTCATTTCGGTGAGGCCCAGCAGGTCCTTAATCACCGTCACCAAGAACCGCTTCTCCATTTCCTCGTTCATGGCTCCAGAAATAGATCCAATGGCCCAGCACAAGGTATTAATATTGTTCCACGACCACTCAGAGCCGTCGATTTGCCGCGCCAGCTTGTTGGTCATGATGTTTTCGGTATCTACCACATCAAGATGGGTCAAGTACACCAGAACTTCGCGCATATTCTTGTAGAGGGTAATTGTGTCAGACTCTCGCACAAACTCTCGCACAATCTCGCCCTCATCGTTTTCAACAACCAGGACCTCCTCGGGCTTGGCCATCTTCTCAATCATGACCAGTCTCAGCGAGGACAATACGGAGGCGTAAATGTGCTTGCGAAGGGGGTAGTTTGCCAGCACTTCTGGGTTTGCAGCTCCTCCGGCAGCGAAGTTGGGAGCAAAATTGTGGGCCATGAGCGGATTGAGCTCGGCAATGGGGATTTGCTGAATCTCTTCGTACAACTTGAGTACAAGACGCGACCAGTACTCGAGTAATCCCTTAAACATTTCCCGCTCGTCAATCTGCGACAACTTGATAAGGTAAAGGTGGACGTTGATGAGTAACTCCTTGTTTTCTTGATTTTCAAGAATGTTGAGGTGATTAGACAAGAAATAAGTGAGGAACAGCGACAGGTTCTGAATAAATGTCTGGTCTCGGGACCCAGCGGTCTCATAAGCCTGGCGCAGGTCAGTTGACAGCGGCAGGATCTGGTTAATCGACTCAATCGTGGTCGCAAACATGCGGTAGAATGTGTCGTCATAGCGGGGCTCCACCAAAGATGCAATCTCCGTCAAGCACTTGAGCGCCACGTTGCGGTACTCGGGAGGCCCAAGCTTCTCAACCAGCCGGTCAATTAGCGGGGTCTCGAAGATGTACACCAGGCTGATCCAGCTCAAGTACCGAAGCAATGACTGCAAAGTTGCGATGATGAGGGACGGCCGGTTCGACTTCTCCAACACCTCAAAGCACAGGTGGTATATTTCCGAGAATTCGGAGCTCATTTGAGACTTGAGAGTCTTGATTTTAGCCTGAGTCATTGTCTCGGCCGAGTAGTCAAAAATCTCTTCCGATAGCAGCCGGAGAATCGACATGTTGTTTTCGCACACATTGAATGAGGTGCGAGATGCAGCGACGATTTCGGGGATAAATGTCGGCCAATTCTTGGGCCATTCCTGTTTAAGGATCTGGACCAGGGTGATGTTTGCCTTGTTCAAGAGTGGTTTTTGGGTTCTAAACGTTTCGTCGTCATTGCTCCATCCGATGCACATTGACACGACGAAATTGCGGATGCCTTGACGTTGCTCGGTAGGCAATGCTTTCCAACGAGTTTGGACTAATTTTTCCAGCACCGATAACGCGAGGTCTAGTTAGCATAGCTCGGAGCAGCTCGGCGCAGGGCAGCTCAATCGCGCAAACCGCAAACCGCCGCTGATCACTTGTCTCAGTACTTCCACACGCTTCCTGGGCACTTCTCTTTTCCACTTACACTTTGATTGAGGATTCTGAGCATTCTGCAGAATCTTGTCTGCGCGATTCCAAGCGTCCGGGTTTTCTTGGAACTAAGTTAGCATCTCCTTCTGTGTTTTTCACCCCATCTCCTATCTCATGCTCTTCTCCTCTTCTCATCTCAACCTCATCACTCTTGCTCACCTTTTTCAACACCTCTTCGGCGCTTTTACGCTACGTTAGTATCATTCACTCATCCAATTCACTTCGATCTCGCCTCCGTCATGCTTACCTCTTGCGCAGACGCATTGCCGTCGTAAAACGCACTGACAACTCGGTCAAGCAACCCGACATCGAGGTCCTTAGAGAAATCCAGCAATTCTTCCATAGCGAACGTGGAAGCAGCGTACCAGCTTAGTAGATTAGCTCGATTGAAGCGTCACCGATCTGGTCAATGTACAGCAACTACCTTGTCAGCAATCGGCAACGGACCAAGTCACACAGCCAATCAAGTCACAGTAGTTAGCACAGGCAATCACGTGTCGCCCAGTTTCACCTAATTAGCCGACGAGTACGACGCTCAGTACAGGTCACCGTAATCGACTGGTTGGGGAGGAGCAGGTGTGAATTTTAGTGGTGTCGATAGGGGAGGGAGGAAAAATACGGCAAACGCGCGCTGGAGGATGTTTGGCGGTGGGCAAATGCACGGCTGTGAGAGAAGCGCGGCTGTGAAAGCCGGTCGTGCTAATCTGGCAACAATCGCGCTCATCGCCAGCTGCCTACGATTGACGACACTAAGGGCCGGGTAGAGGTGGCCGAAGGGTGCGAATGGGCCGAATGGGTGGAATGGGTGGAGTAGTAGCCGAGGTCTGGATGGCTCTGGAGTTACTGTAGTGATGGCACTGATGTTGCTGATTTGAGTACTGGTGGCTATCAAGTCCGCTATTACTCGTCCATCACGAGCCAAGTGCTATACAGTAGCAGCATACACAATTGGTTATAACTGTTATGACGCAGCGCGAATAGCAGAGAAATGAAGTGAAGAAATTGGCTAGCGTGGAATGGCTGCGGTAGGCTACACTGCCTGCTAATGTGGAATGGCTTGCTGTACGGTTAGGCTACTGGCTGGCACGCACCGCCTGCTACTCTCCGTATCCAGGGAAACTGTATAACTGAGCGGGCTCAGTAATCAATGCAAATATATAATAGCTATGCTCATCTTAGTACAATGCAATCCAGACAAGTTAGCGCATGCCTATGATCTCATCTCCATAGTAGGTCTGAGTAACATGGAATCGTTCTTGCCTGGCACCAACTCAGTAAATGACCCGCTGGTCGACCCCATATGTGGGCTTGGGGGACCACTGCCTGCGACGCTTCGATCAAATGTAGTGGACGCCGGAGACGTAAGCGAGTTGGACCGGCTATGGGGGCCATTGGTAGCAGGGTGGTACTTCTTTGGAGGTGCAAAGTCGAGACTGGACATGACGACACTGCCTCGAAACGCATGCGGACTAGGCAATGCCTCGCCAGCTCGTTTGCCTGGTGCAGTTGCCAGTCCCAATCGCGGGCTGTGGGTTCCATTGCTCGGGGCATTTCCACCGGTCTTAATTCGACGCTGAGGAGCGAACGCCAGCGGATTGTCGATCTCCTTGAGCGAGTGAGGGTTCGGAAGGGTCGTCAGCTCAGGCAATTCCACTCGAGCTGCCTGCTGAGAAATTGATCCATGCATCAACGAAGAAGACGAGTCGGGGCGGTCAGCAGGACTGAGCTGGCCTGACCCGGGGTAGCCCGGGCTTGGTTGACCCGACCCGGCATATCCTGGACTAGGTTGGCCCGAGCCTGCATACCCAGGACTGTACGGGCTGTTTGGATAGTGAGGACTAGGTTGCCCATATCCATTACCATTGTAGCCATAGGGTGCTTGTGAGTGAGGTCCCTGAGGTCCCTGGGGCCCCTTGGCCTTGGCGTATCGTGCAGTCTGCAATGGCTCGACTGGCATAGGCATTGGCTTGGTGGCCTCAGGCATCGCCGAGTACACCGATGACCGCGTGTCGTCAGCATACATTGACTCTTCTCGGCTGGGGGCAGCCAGCGACGTATCGAATTCGGGCGGTGAAGCCGAGGACACTGGGGTCCCATTGTCGACGTCCAACTCGGGCATTCGAGGTTCATCTTCAGGGCGTGGGTGAGCGACATCGTCGTGGGCAACAGCTGGATGGGATGGCTCGGATGCAACGGGTTGAAGTTGGGGTGGAGTGTCGTCTTCATCTTCACCGTCCATGTACTCCTTGTACACCGATCGGACTCGTTCAAAATGCTTAGTATCGTTTCGGTGCAGGTCGGATGCCTCAGAATGAGAATGCGACAACTGCTCAGGGTGCTGGTGGTGGTCCTGGTCCTGTTCATCATCGCTGTCTTGGAGGACAAATTTGTCGTCCTGTTGGTTGGTGTCGAAATCGAAATTATTGCTACTCTGAGCGGTAGCAGTCTTTTTGAGCCGGTAGCTCTTGCGGTTTTCGTCATAGCTGAACCGAGAATCGTCGGGAGTCGCGTCTAATTGCTTGTGGTCTGACTGCTCGGCATCGTCTCCAAACGGCGACTTCTCGCGATCGCTGTTCTCAGCCTCTGCAAGCTTGCTCAGCTGCTGTTGTCGCTGCACATACGGAACCACTGGAGGCGGGGTATTAGATGCCAACGACGGAGAAGGCGTGTTTCGTGACAGCGGAGCGGGTGGTGCTGACATTTGAGAGTTGTTAGAACTGACTCGGCCTAGCGGCGGTAAACCAGAGTCAGAGTACACAGAATTCTTGACATGGGCGGGCATGGGCAGTCGAGGCGAGCTGGACGCGACAGAGTAGACCGACGCGTTAGATGGAAACACCTGCTCCGACATTGACTTTAGCGACTTCGAGTACTCGTCAAGGGAGATCTTGGACCCATTGGCGGTGTCGCTAATGTACGGAGCGGTAGCGTAGAACGGGTCAGCCATCGAACGACCCAGCTGCCCTCCCATCGCAGGCGTCCCAGGGGCACCGTGTAGTCCGTGCAGTCCGTGGCTGCCCTTTTCCAGACGCGACCCGTTATCATAGGATGCAGATGAAGACCCGTCGTCAGTGGCTCCATCATGATACTCGTTGGACTTGTAGTCATAGCCAGGCTTCTCTCTGAGCTGTCCCAGCTCTACGTTCTGGTGGTCGTAATCGTCCATGTCGACGTCAATGTGTTGGTTTTCGAGCTCCTCCTTCTTGAGCTTGCGGAGATGACGGTAGTGTAAAATAATGATGGCAATAATAGCACACAACACAGGCACTCCAACTCCAAGGCCAATAGCTAGCGAATTTGTGGATTCGGGTTTTTGACACGACCCAGAATTGTCGCCCTTTGCACAGGTGGACGATGGCGACGACGACGAATCTCGAACGACCAGCTGAGACGCCAGGTTCAGGGTCCGAGTAGGATGAACATGATGAAGCAGTCGCATGGCCACTATTGTGTGTCGTAGCAAGCGATTCAGCGCTTGCTAGCTTGTTGTTTTTGCTTAGTGTCGGCCGGAGGACGTTTTGCGGTGGGGTTGGTTTGGTCGAATCAAAGTTTTACAAAGTTGTGTCAAAACGTCAAAGTGCCAAAGTTGAGCTTGTTGGGTCCACTTGGTTCAGACGGTGACTGTCGCGATTGGCGGTAATAATCCTAGTAAGGTAATGGAGAAATTTGGATTTTTAAGATTGCCGATATCGAGGTGATAGTGAAATTGTAAGATTCTCGACAATCTCAACGGCAGTAGATTTTTTGTTGCCTACCTGCAGGCGTGAAATAGTTGTGCAGTCTCATCCGGCCAGAAAAACACCCGAGACGCTTGAGCCAGCATGGTGGATGCATATTGGCGTGGGCTTGTCAGGGGTTACAACAATCCAGGGATATTAATGGATCGTGATTAGCGGCACACGAGCGATCATGGCAAGGTGGAGATACATTCTCAGCATATGCAGATTGGGGGCCAGCATTGAGACGTCCTTTCCCGCCCATCGCATCAAGAATACTTCAAGTTTCGTCCCGGATTAGGGGTCCTCGTCCGAGTTGTGTTATCTTTGCCCTGTCCCTCCAGCCCCTGTAGACCAGTAAATTCTCACGTCTCCACACTAATCCGGCGGAATGTTTCAACCCCTGAACGACTCCGTTGCCTATTTAGTCCAAGTCACTGCTTCTTTTGAATAGGCTTCTCCTAGTTTGTCCGCATGCGGCAGTCGGTATGCAGATTTGACTGTGGGGTTGTCATGGCAACTTGCAAGACAAGGCAAAGTCTCAAGCATGTCAAGCGTCTCAAGCGAACGGTGATAGCAGACATGGCAGGCATAGCAGACACAGGTTGTAAGTGTCGGCAGCACCGGCAAGCATGGACGGCCAGTAGCACTCGCAGGCAGCGCGCGCGCTGGCAATTGCGGCAAAGTTGTGGGTAGCCTGTGCCCTTGCATTTGGGTAACAGTACTGTCTAACATCTAATTTCTACTGTAGGTGAATTGCGTCTGCTGCCAATGCCACCTGCACAAATTAGCTAATCGCGCAATAGTCTATAACTACCGTTATCTATGAGCCTACTTGTCTGGCCCTATTTTCATCAAGCCTACTCCTCTTCAACGTGCTGTCGTGACGTCTGGGTCCATTCTACTGCTGGCATGCCAGCTCAATGGTACAGATCATCGCGTACCTTTGTCGTTGAATATCGATTTGCTGGGATTCTGTGCCCATCATCACCACCAGGCTCCTATGCGGGCAATCTTTGCATATTGGCAGCCTGACAGATGAATTTGGTGTTTACGCGTCGCAGGCGGCCAGGGTCACAATGTTTAGTGCCTAGGGCGGCCTGTATTGGTCGACTAACCAGTGGGGCCCAGCGCCAGGAAGGTCAAGCCGTCTAGCGGATGTTGACCTGATTTCGAAGGGCTTAGCACTGTCCCGCAGCTGTAAGAGCCCGTATGGCGGCAGCTGTACAGCAAGGCATGAACCCATGCCTAGAACATGCAATGCTGCCGGCCCATGCTGATAGCTGCAACTGTGCATACACAAGGTACCGGGAGTGGGCTGAGCACATTACGCCCGAGATAGGAGGTGCAATCAGTGGGAGTAGGCGCAGATAGGTGCCAAAGCGTCCTGGTACGCGACCGACTGGCCCAATTACAATAACCGTAGTCAATAACCGTAGGCAATGGCTATAGTGAGTTACCCCACTGGCCAACAACAGTAGGAGCTGAGGCGCCCGTTGCCATGTCTAGGGAGTATCGCTGTATATTTACTGTCAGTAGTTACTGCCGTGGTAATTGTCCTAACTGTTAGTTCTTGTCTTTCTTATAGCAGTCTCAGCAGCGTGTTCTATGGTACTACATCTGTAGCTCTCGGCAGCATGTATGGTACTACATCTCTGGCTCCTCCTGCCATGATCCGCAAACGCTCCGGCGATATCATGGAAATAGGTCAATAAATTCAATAGCAAATGCCCTAATCGCCCTCCTGTTGTCGATTGTCGTTACCAACGTCGAGAATAATCCTCAAAAGATGGCAAGAAACTGGTTATCCTACTATCACAGTCTGTCTGGGACCTTACGGTCTGTGCTTCAGGAAGCCATTGCCTAATGAGATCGATGCGGTTCGACGACACCGGATGCGTAGAAAAGAACTCGGGGAGCCGGAAATTGGACGTCTTGTTTTCCAACGCCGCCATCCGCTGCCACAACGACACTGCAGCCTCCGGATGGTAACATGCCTTCGCCATCAGCATGAGTCCGGTGAAGTCGGCTTCGCGCTCCATTTCTCGCGACGACGGCAGCTCAAACATTGTTTTCAGCAGCAGACCCGAAATCATGTCCATCCCGGTCAGCGCGTATACCACCATTCCCGCCAGCATATAAATTGGGGTCTGGCTAACCTTCTCAGCGGTGTGCCGGTTCAATTGATGCCCTGTCTCGTGTGCCAGGACCGTCGCTAGCCCGTCTTCGTCCTTGCAGATCGGGAGAATCGACGAAAACACAAACACCCGCCGGTTTGGAAGCACAAACGCATTCGGAGGAGCATTGGGCGCATTAATGACATGGACCCGCCATTGGTCAATTGACCCCAATTCTGGAGTGGCATTGACTATCCGCGTAACCACCTTTTGTACCAATCGCACCTCAGGACGATTCTCGGGCATCAATGCCCTACCGTACTCTTGCATTGTCTCCTGGTACCCTTGCTCACCCAGTTTCTGCTCCATTGCCTCGCTCACCACCATGAACCGTTTCCTGCCCGAGTACGGTGCAGCGTCCAAATGAGTGATATAGAACAAAAACCCTACTGCTCCCACCCCTGCTGCCCAATAGCCTGTCCGTCGGTTGAGAAACGAATCATAGTACGGTCTGTCACCGAATGATCGGTAGGTAGCGTAGGAACGGCCGCGAGAGTGTACAGAAGCCCGCTGCAACTGCTGTAACCGCCGAAATCCGGGGGGGCGCAAGCCGCGAAGGTAGTTTGCAGACGCGAACTGGCCGGTTCGAATTCCAACTTGCTTAAACATTAGGATCAGAAGAGCTGAAGGGATCCGAGATCTAGGAAGGCGTATCACGTGACATTGGTGCGCCCCCGCCACCGCCCCCAACCCTTCGAACTCGCCCCCAAATACCGTTAAAAGGCACCCCTCACCCGTGTCTCAGTCCTTCATTGCCGCCACAATCAATGGCAATCCCCCACTAACAATGGCCTATCCCGCCGGGCCCAATGTAGTAATGTAATACCCCCCCCCCCTCCACTTCTGCATTGCCCTCAATGGCATCAACTGCTGCGATTCATGAGCCTACTAAACTTGTAAACAATTGTGATAAACTGTTACCAGTATTATTCTACCAATCATACATGAACACTCACGTTGTACAGACTATAAACAAAACTCAATTGGCACAGTCGCATCACGCGAGCCAGTACCAGATTCGTTGGAAAATGTTGTTTGCAACCCGGTCAGGATAGCTTGCTTCAGTAGCTTCAACAATATCTAGGCCGCTGAGAACATCCACCGACTCAATTGGTCGCGCCCATCGCCAATTCTTAGTGTAAAGCTTGTGGCCAACGTACAAGATCGCGTATAGTGGCAGTGTAATGTAGGCGGCGACGAAATTGGAGGCGGTGAAGGAGCCCCCCACAAACACGTTAAACCCGTTGGTGAGGGTCAATAAAGCCACTAGTCCCATCGTCACGTAAGAAAAGAATGGCTGGCCAACCGTCTTGAATGGTCGCGTGTCGAGAATGTTGTTGTACTCGAGGGCCTTGCGGAATCTGGTGTAGGCAAACAGGACGGCAATCCACGACAAAAACCCAGACACGGTCGAGATGTTAGTGAACCACGTGAAGACGTTAGCGGACGACGACGAAACGTTGAGGAACGCGAGGCACGAAACTGCAGCAGTAGTGAGCACTGCCACGTAAGGTACACCCCATCGGTTGCAGTACTTGAACACCTTGGGAGCATCTCCCTCCACTGCGAGCGAGAACAGGGTTCGAGACCCAGCAAACAAAAACGAGTTACCTGCAGACCATGCCGAAGTGAGAATGGCAGCATTGATAATGTGATTGAGGACAGGGATGCTGGCGTTTTGAATGCCAATGACAAACGGCGACGCCGCCGCGTCGGAAGTACCGTTCTTGAGCGCATTGAGCAAGTGGGGGTCGTTCTTAGAAACAATGACACTGATGACAAGAGACCCTAGGATGTAGAAGAAGAGCAGTCGGTAAATAAATCGCGAAGTTGCCTTGGGGATGTTTCGGCGGGGCGCTTCAGTTTCACCTGCCGAAATGCAAATGAGCTCTGGGGACATGATGAACGAGAACCCTGCTCGGATCATGGCGTTCCAGAATCCACACAGTCGTCCAGACGCGCCTGTGACAATGTATTCACCCCACGCGTCATGCTTCCAGTACCGGAATCCGACACGGTCGTGGGTAGGAGCTCCACCAAAGAAAATCACGACTCCGACAATAATCAGTCCAATAATTGTAATGACCTTGATAGACGCAAACCAAAACTCGGCCTCGCCAAACGCCCCCACCACAAACATGTTGAGGAGAACAATTGTCACAAGGATGATTGCGATCCAGGCCCCGGTAGGGACCTTTTCTGTCCAGTACTCGACTACAATTGAGGCGGCAGTGATTTCAGACGGGACCAAAAACGCATACGCGTACCAATAGTTCCACCCAGTAGCAAACGCTAGAGAGGTGTCGGCGAATCGGTGCACAAACATTGTGGGCGACACTCCGTGCAGGGGGATATAAGTGGTCATTTCACCAAGAACGTTCATGACCGACCAAATGACGTAGGACATGATGATATACGACAGCAATAGCGAGGCGGGTCCAGAGTTTGACAAGATCGCTCCAGATCCTACAAACAGACCAGTACCGATACAACCTCCGAGAGCAATAAGCTGGACGTGTCTACTCTTGAGACCTCGCTTCACGTCTCCATAGGGCGAGACCTCAGTGAGAACGTCATTTTTAGGCAGGTCGGTTTCAGTGAAGTAGGGCTCTTTTGAATCAGGGCCATGGTAGCTATCGGCAGCGTACTCTATGGAAGAGTTTGGGCCCCGATAGTCTTTTGAACTCGAGTACATAGCTTAGTGGCGGCGGATCGTCGTGGTCTAGTGACGACTAATTCGATTTGATGCCCGAGTTTTCGCGCTTGCTAAGCAAGTCGATTAGAGTAACGGTTCGGTAGTGGTGAAAGTATTTCATACACCAATCACGGTAGTCTTAAAAATAGTTTTTAGCGTCGAGTTAGTCGAAGTCGAGGACGAGGGATCAGATGCAGTTATAAGCAATCGCAATCTGGTCTTGTTCCAATGCCCAGAAAACCAAAGTTAGTGCAGATCAGACTAATGGGGGACCGGCGGCCAGTAGGGGCCAGAGGATAGGCTGAAGATAACACAGAGGCGGATCACGCAGACGCAGTACCTCAGAGGACCACACAAAAACAGATTTGGGTGGACCTAAATTATAAGAAACCAAAAAAAAAAATTTTACGACGGCACCCCGTTAAAAAATGTTTTTATTCTACCCCAGACCTGCAGACCCCGCTCTTAAATAAGGTTTTGGGGGCTTCTCGGCCTCGCACTCCACTCCCCATTTTTTTTGCCCTCATCAGTGGGGTACATGCGGCAGGTCATGTCGCAGGTGGACAAAATAGGCAAAAGTGACATCACCCAGCCCAAGTTGGGCACCGGTTTGGGGACAAATTGAGGCGGAAATAAGCTGGGGTCAGGAGGAGGAGATAGGACATAGCGGCGAACGGGGAGGGGCATGGGGGGCAGCTTGAAAGGCACCACCGCCAGAGGCGCCGCCACGGAAATAGGTGTGAATGACTGTGCGGCAGTGGGCGGGAATACGATGGTGAAATTGACGAACGTTGACGAACGTTGACGAACGCCTGGCCTGCACCCTTACCCTGCCCTGGGTGACGGTCGCTTGGCGGTGCGGTAGTTTCTCCACAAGATCATCGTTACACTGGCCGCCGTCTGGGGCTTAGAGGGTTGCTTTTGGGTCTACCGTCTGGGCCGGAGGTTTGCTTTTGGTTTGCAGTCCACCAGTTGAATTCGAATGCTTAATCGGACCGCCGACCGCAGATGTGGATCATTGGGATTGGGTTCGATGCGGATCTGGAAACCGCCTTGCGGCCAACTGAACTGGCCGGCCAATGGGCCCCACTTCCGGCCAACGCAACGAACGGCCAACTAGCATACGAGACAGGGCGTTTGGCACTATGTGACTTGGATATGAAGGTGTAGCTGCACAGCCGTAGCCCGCACACTGGAGATCCAGGAACAACTTCTGGTAACGGTGGATTTGGGGACTAAGGAGTACCATGCCTGCGTCCTCCACGTCTGTCTGCCTCCCTCCCTACCTCCCTGTCTCCTCGTCTCTATACCCCGCTCGTATCGTATCGATGTCGCAATGCAGGTAGTGTCCTGCAGCGGTTGGCGTAGATCTCTCACGCGGTTCAGTCAGGTCTCAATGCAAGATTATACCGCATCTGACATGCTGGTATCTAGAGCTGCTACTAGCCACTAGGAGTCGTCAGTTATGTTACGCCGCCGGCTAATGGCCGTTCAGGCAGCACCCGCTGGGCAACCGGGGCTGGGACTGAGTGCTAAAACTGACCGCTGTCACTGCCTCTGTCTCAAACCGGCCCCAGAATTGAGGCACCTCATCGGCGGAGTGGAGGGGTACATTTCTGGGCACCATTGAGGCGGCAGGGCGATGATGGATTGTCAAATCTTAATCATCGTGCTTCTGTTCAGTTGGTCCCATGGTCCAGCCCGGTTATCGATGGCTGAGCAAAACGCTGAATTGCTCTATCACTTGTTGATTGTTTTACCCGGTCGCTGAGACCTGGTGGACTTGCCCAGCATTGTGACGTCATGGGACCCACTTTTCTCCCGTTTGGGCCGTTGGGGGCATTACCTGCGGGGTCCGGCGGCACGCCACCATCTCACCGCAAACCGCTACTTAGGCCGGGGCAGCTGAAACCTGGCACTGGTGACTCCGTTTGACCCGGGCGGGTTGCGGCCAACTTGCAGAGCCGCGGACGGTTGGCGGGACTGAGGTGGGCAGCCAATAGGCCAATAGGCCAATAGGGGTAGGGCAGTACCGCAGCCTTCCAAAAGGAGTAGCTCACAGCGAGGAATGAGCGGGCAGGGTTAGGGGGACTGTGAGCACCGAGCCAGCGGCTAGCCAGCCAACATTTCGCTATGCAGTGGGTGCAGTGTCTTTGCAGGCCCGTACAGAGTAGTGCAGTGTCGTTGGAAGAACCACTCGGTATAGTTTAAGGTAGGATTATCTCCTAGGTCGTTCACGTTAGTATTGGCCATGGTCTGAGCCCTTGGATTGAGCATGGTTGTGCATGGTTGAGCATAGTCCCGTATTCTGCTGTAACTAAGGGATCAATTTTACCTTCGCTGGCAAACTTCAACACTGCCATTGTCGTTTGGCAAGCGTCGTCGCGGTGTCGTGGCACAGTCGTGGTACAGTCGTGGAACCATCGTAGAACCGTCGTCGAACCGTCGTGGGAGTCGTGGGAGTGGCCGGTATTCAAATACTTCCAACTAACCGCCGCCCTGATTGTCTTAGCTGCCTAGACTGTTTGCACATCCATTTGTGCTGATGACGACATACGATGCCTGGACGACTACAATTGCTAGCACAGCACAAGGCCAATCTGACGATCAGCGTTACTCGGGACTGGAAGACTCCGGGACGCGAGCAGAATTAGAAAGGGGCTATTTCTACTTGTAGTCGCAGTCAGTGCTATTGCCAGTGGTGCTGAAACAATTGCTCGTACTCAATCGCTGCAAGCTCCACAGCACCCTCCACAGCAAGTTGCAACAGCGTCAACCATATCCTACCGAGGCCCAACAACTCGGCCATCCTGCGCCTCTAACCTCCTAGCCGGTTCACATGTCGCTGCCGTCTCGTGCTGCCTCCTATCATCCAATCTCTGGAACCATATTTGTAACCCAGCCTTCCGACCCACTAGCAACTACTCCAATGCCTATGCGCTGCTGGGGCCGTCGCTGAACAGGTGGAATAGTAACGACAACTCGGCTCGAGACGCCAATTATAGCTCCCAAGATCCGCATTATCAGATACCTGGTAATCCATTGGTCGCCCCTCTTCTCCCCACTCTTTGCCCGTCTTTCGCCTATCTTCCGCCTATCTCCCGCTCCTCAATTGCCCATCCCTTGCCCATCCCTTGCCCATCTTTTGCCCATCGTCTCACATCTCCTGCCCATTTTTCGGCGCCTCTGTGCTGAGATCGGGATCCCGATGGTGGGATGGGACCCGCGGCTGGTTTACCCCAGTTGGTATAATGTGGGGAAAACTGATACATGTGAATGAACCTGATACAAGCGAGGTTCAAAACTTGGTACACGAGGCTCGGTTAACGCTAGCTTCTGTACATTTGTCGGCGGATATAACGGTATCGGATAATAGTCAGAGTTTGGCCCGATACGAGGATATAAGATACGACTCTGGGACTTCTCCAGCTGGGACCACTCTCTACACCTAAAACCAATAAATTGCGGTAATTGTAGCTTGAGTGTTGCACGGATGGTCTTGACTCCGACAGTTACACTGGCCCTACTAGTGGTGGCCGCTGTGGTGTACAAAGTTGGAATATGGATCGAGCAGAGCCGAAAAGCACGCAAATTGCAATGTGCTTCACCTCCTCGGCCGCCCGCTAGCGCCCGGTTAAAGCTAGTAAGCGAGGGCCGAACCAGGAGCTGGCGGTCACTGGAAAATTTGGCTCCTTATGGGGACACGTTCCAATTTCGCAATGGGCTGGTGTCGAACCCGTTCTTTTTCACCTGGTCTCCTGAGAATTTGCGAGCAATTGTGTCGGGCCAGTTTGCAGACTTTGGTATTGGCAAGCGACCCCAACAGCTGGCGGCGCTGTTTGGTGAGGGAGTCTTTAATTCCGATGGCAAAAAATGGGAGCACTCTCGGTTGACGCTAAAGCCCCAGTTTTCCAAGGAGCAGATTTCACAGGTGCACATGCTGGAGAAACATATTCCCACGCTAGTTGCCGCCGTCAAATCGAGCCAGCGCTATGCCAATAAGGTCAATGGCGCTGCAACTGCAAACGGTGACCCGCTGTTCAGGAGCCCCATTGCGTTCGACGATGTCGTTTTGCGCTACACCATTGACACTGCAATGGACTTTTTGGTAGGTGAAAATATGGGCGCGTTGCAGGCGCTGGTCGACCGTCCTGATCTGGATTTTGACCGTGGTGCCGTGGACTGGGACGCCGATTACCCCATGGACTCTTTGGAGGGCCGCCGTAGATTCTGTCATGCGTTTATCACCGTCGCAAACGACGCGCACCAGCGGGTGATCCACCCTTATACCCACTGGTTCAACAGGGATAGTAGGGTTCTGGGTCGAGCAATTGCCATTTTCCACGGGTACGGGAGCTATTATGTGCAGAAGGCGCTAGACGCCGACGACAAGGAGCGAGAAAAGCACTCACATGCGTTTTTGTATCAGATCACTCGCACCAACCGCGACCAAAAGTTCTTACTTGACCAGTTCCTATCGTTGCTTCTGGCAGCTCGAGGAACCACGTCCGGGTGGCTCATTTGGACAATTTGGTACCTGTCACGACACCCTAAGGAGCTAACAAAACTGAGACACGAAATATTGGCTGATTTTGGACCTGGATCCGCCGACGATGTCGCAGCAATTACCCTTGAACGATTGCGCAGCTGTCGGTATCTCAAAGCGGTTCTTCAGGAGTCTCTCCGACTCTCTCCATCGGTGCCAATGAACTACCGAACTGCCCGCTATGATACCACGCTGCCGGTAGGAGGTGGGCCCGACCATGACAAGCCAGTATTTATTCCTAAGGGGGCCACTGTCTACTTTTCCACCTATCTACTACACCGAAGACAGGCCACGTTTGGCGATGACAGGCTAGTCTGGCGACCTGAACGATGGGAGGGCGAGAATGGCGACCGCAAGCCCAGGGCGTACGAGTACCTGCCTTTTCTTGGTGGGCCCAGAGTGTGTATTGGGCAGCAATATGCCAATACTGAGGCGCAATATTTCATTGTTCGGCTTCTTCAACACTTCGATTCTATTCAGCCACCGCCCAACAGCAAGCCTTATGTTCACAGGGACGGCCATGAGAATATTGAATTCAAGGAAAGCACCGCGTTGTTTCCAGCCGATGGTCTAAATATCATTATCGGGGGAAATTATGACTCTGCAAAGGCTTAGGTATAATAACGGTACATTATTTATAGAAACGGTTCACGAAGTATTCAGAATATCCATTTTACCCCCAATAATTGTATCCCTAGAAAATGTAGTATCTTCAATCACGTTTGCACCTTTGAGTAGTAATTTGGCACGAAACCTCGACATCAAGGCTCAATCCTTCATATTCTCATAAGTTGCTTAGTCCATGGAATAGTACATACAGATATCCCACCTCATTTGTCTATCTAATAACTACGGTCTAAACCCCCCACGTTTCCCAGCGGTCCAAATAGTAATTCTGACGTGAATGATTCCAAATACTTCTCAAACGATTCTAGGCCATCGCCTTCCTCAAATGGTTCAAAAAGTATCTCACCAGTATTCTCGGTAGGCATATAGCTCTGCTCAACTTGTTTGAGCACTTCTAAGCTGTCCTCTAGCGAATCTCCGAGCTGGCGCATCATCATTGCCATTGTGTCTTCTGGTGATTTTGATTGCGACTGGGCCTGGACTTGTGCCAAAAAGGTAGACAGAAAACAGTGGCCTTTGAAGTTTGTATGACCCGCTGCAAACCGCACTTTGCCCAAATGCGCGTATCCTTCGATGGTCTTTAACAGATGAGTGCGAGTTTCCGACTCAATTGGGCTCAATCGGTGTGTGCCGGCATTTTCCGGCATTGACAGCGCTTCAATGCAACAGAACGAGCAGGCATTAAGGAATATGGCTCGGTAAATCCCTCCCCCCTGAATTTTAACTGCTCGGTATGGCTTCATGTTTGGTGGGTCTGCGTTAAGTAGCGACCTAACTTCATTAGACTCAGGCATTCTTTGTCGGTCCCCACTTCTATTCCTGCTTTGGCTAGACTTCCCAGGGTATCCCGTAACTACAAGATCGTTGCTTGCAACGCGGTACTCGTCTTCAAGCAGGCGTAAGGAGGCTAGCAAGCAAGCCCGTCGCGAAAAGTAGTACTCTGGGGACGTCATTGCAGCTGTTGCGAACTCTGAGTGCAGAACAAGATGGTAATCGAGGTTAAATGCTTCGAATATTCTCGTTTGAAATACCAAGTTGCCTGTTCCATCGCTGGAATTGCTCGCGACTCCAGCCTGTCTCGAGTACGTCTCTAATAGCTTCATTGCAGCATCGACTTTTTCAGTCAATCGCTTGTCTAAACTGAGCACAGCGTCATATTCCAGGTCTTCAGTGCCATTCACAGCATTCGCGACCTCCATTCTTAGTGCCAGCGTGCGAGTAAAGAGAATTTGGACGCTGCTGTCAGTATAGGTCGTAAGGGGCATTGAAGTCTGCGGAGCTCCACACACGTTCTTCTCGTCATTGATATTGGATGGTGGTAAAGTATCATAATCTGACTCCGAAATCATGGGCCTTGTCCCTGCGGTGATGCAAGCATTGACGTTCAACTCCAAAATCGCCCACCACAGGCGTCGCCGGATTTCGATATCCAAATTCGACGTGTTGGGGTGGTTTGATGGGTCGCGATTCAGACCCATATAAATAGCAGTGCGCACGAGGTTTCCAGTATGGATCCAGATTAGGTCACCGCCAATTGCATTCACCTCGCGGGCTATTACCAGCAAACACTGGATTTGGAGGCCAGCAATTGACATGCGAGCCTTCTCAACAAATGGGTTTGACGCCCAAGTCTGCACCGCAAATACCCAGTCATAGTGAGCGCGGGGGCCGACCAGCTCTGGGTGGAAGCACCGGCCAATCGTAAGAACCATTAGGATCTTTAGTACAATAATGGTGTCGGTAGCAGCCGGGTCCTTCCAGTACTGCTCGTACCCTTGACGAAAATATGGCACGTAGAGTATACGGTGGATTTTGTCAAAGGTGTTGAGATATGCTTCAACCAGTATGTCTGCCACTTCCTTGGGTGGCATGAGTTGGCGCGGGTCGTCCGTTTGGGTCACCGCGTAACGGTGCTTCTTGATTTTGCGGATCAATTGCTTGCAGTTGTACACTCGTTTGTCGAGTTCTGCGTCGCCATGTGACAGCTTGTCCAGCAGTTTGCGCAGGAGATTGCTCATCTTGAGGGTATTGTGGGCCCAGTGACTGCGGCCAAACACTCTTGTTTTAGAGCATATCACGTCCGGTGCCAGTATAAACTGATCCACCTTTACCATCTTCGGCGGCGAGGACGGGTCGGCTGATGAATCCGTAGATGAGTCTGAATCAGCACCAGCTGAATTCGAGGGGTTCGATATCGGCTTATGAACTGGTTTCAACACTGCGTCTCTAGGCGTCCCTACCGGAGTCAGAGCAGGCCCGTAATTTTCTCCCTGTCGATCGCCGTTCTCTGATCCTGAAATCACTGGCCCCGGCTGTGCTTTAGGGTCTTGGTTCGTTCCCCGTTGGAGCCTGCCTTCCAATTCCTCCACTCGAGACATCAAGTGCTCAATGGTCGTCTCCACTTCAGTCTTCTTCTTTTCCACTCGAAACAATGGAGTCAGTGCGTATCCTCTTTTCAATTGAGATCTCGACTGAGCCAGTTGCCACTCGTTTGTGGCGTCTATATGGTCGTCAGACTGCCAATCTGCGTAGACACAGGATGTGGGCTGCTTCGACCTCATGCACTGACTACAGCGTGGACGCTGTTTGTCGCATCGCGACTTCTTGCGACGGCAAGCCAGACAGGCGATTGCTAGCCGGCGCCTCTTGACTTCAGATTCTCCAGTCTCCATAACAAATGCGCAGCGAAATGGCAAAAGCTGCAAGTATATGTGCACCTTCAAGGATAGTTTTCAGGGTTTGAAGGATCTGATAAGATTTAAGGGGATCGCGGCGATAAGGTGACGGACTTTCCTATAAGGGAAGTTTTCGGCTGAGGGCCGACCGGAGTGCACGGCGCCGGAAGCTGAAGAAGTCCGAGACTTTCCTAATTAGGAAGTATCCGGACTCGGATGAGCCATCAGAGCTCAGTCGCTTCATCCATTGCAGCAATTTACCATTCGCCACAATTACAGCGCGAGAAGTATATAATAAGGTCAATTCTCTGTATCTAAAAATCCAATTGAACATTGCTGAGTATTAAATTATCTACGACACCCTTCCAATGTCAATTTCAATGTCCTCTTCTCAAGAAAAGCCAGAGCCAATCTCAGACCTTGAGGGGACTCACCCCCAGCCAGGCTCCGCTTCTGATGCCCCTGGTACTGCCTCTAGTGCCGGTGCTAACGATGCCGCGGAGTTCCCAGAAGGAGGGCTTCGGGCCTGGTCGGTTGTGCTTGGCTCCGGGTTAGCGCTCTTCTGCACAATGGGTAGTGCGAATTCATGGGGGTAAGTTTACAGAGTCTCTCTCTGGCATGGTGCAACTGTACTGACTAGTGTCTATCAAGCGTACTATGAAACGCATCAATTGATTCACGAATCTTCCTCGTCAATCTCCTGGATTGGCTCTCTGCAGAATTTTTTCGTCTTCTCAGGAACCCTCGTTGGGGGTCCCCTGTTCGATCGATACGGGGCTAAAGTGGTACGCCCGGCGGTGGTGGTGTATGTGTTCGCTACAATGATGACATCTCTTTGCAAACAATACTGGCAGTTTATGCTGGCCCAAGGTGTGCTTACTGGACTTAGTATGGGCATGTTGATGTCCCCCGCAATGGCGTCGGTACCTCAGTATTTCAATCTCAAACGAGGTGCTGCACTAGGTGCAACCGTGTCTGTGTCTTCAGTGGGTGGAGTGATTCTCCCTATTGTGATTACGAAGCTCCTGTACTCGTCTGTTGGATTTGGATGGAGCGTGAGAATTGTCGGGTTCATATTCCTGGTATTGTTGACGTTTACAGCACTGTTGGTGCGACCTCGGCTCCCTCCTCGCCAGACCACATTCCTGCTACCGTCAGCATTCAAGAACACTAGGTATGACATGGCAATTGCATCGTTCTTTTTCATTTTGCTGGGGTTTTTTACTCCAATTTTTCTACTGCCGTCGTTTGCGATTGCCAAAGGGATGTCGACCGATTTAGCATCTTATTTGATTTCGATTCTCAACGCTGCTTCATTTGCCGGTCGAATTATCCCTGGAATCCTCTCCGACAAGGTGGGGCGAACAAACACTCTAATTCTTTCTTCCCTGTGTACCTCAGTTCTCATTTTCTGTTGGCAAAAGACCGAGACGAATGCTGCGATTATCGTCTTTTCTGGCCTGTACGGATTCTTCTCCGGCGCAATTGTATCTAGCATGGCAGTTGGATTGGTTGAATATGCGGACAGCCCGAGCAATTACGGGACTTATATGGGGATGGGAATGTTTTTCGCCTCTTTCGGGGCACTAATTGGGCCGCCAATCAACAGCGCTTTAGTGCACTCGGCAGGGTCCATTGTAAGAATTTCGTATTTCAGTGGTGCTGTCACACTATTCGGGGCCGTATTGGCGATTGTCCTAAAGGCGATGAGTCCTAAGGGGTTCGTGAGTATTGGGTGAGCGTGGAGAAGAAACACGAGAAGAACTATACAACGGCGTGGATCATTTGAAGGTAATAATGTGGTGTAAATAGCAATTGGTATTAAGAGAGTAAATAATAATTCAACTTCAGCCTGGATGGACTTTTTTTCAAATTACTGGTCCATAGGTCGATCCACACTCAATGTGGAAATCATTCCATGGTATCCTCTGCGCCCAAAGTATCGTGGAATTCCTGTCGGCGCTTACAAATCGGGGGACTTTTTCCCTTGGACGAGGCCCATTAGGGCCGTTTTACCAGGGTTGGTCAAGTCAGTCTAGCCATACATCAAGTTAGGCAACCTTTTGGTTCCCCCGCACTAAGTGTGCCGATGTCAAAAACGCTCTCCTCACAATTCCCTCGATTCATCCAAAAAAGTGTCCTTTAAATCCGCTCTATTAGGTCTATTAGGTCTAGGTCTATAATACAAAAAGACAATGGTATTGACAATTGACAATTGCACAAAAATTGGTGGCTTAGACCGAAGATGCGCTATCAGTCTGAGGCTTTTCAGCCTTCTCCTCGTCCGAAGAAGTAGCCTCAAACAGACCAATGTTCTCGGCCTCACGCTCAACCTCAGCAGCACTGAGGAATGGCATGGTCTCAGCAATTCGGTAAGCAGGCTTGCCCTCGACGTTGGACTTGGCAAAGATGATATCGACCTCTTCCAGCGATCGCCCAGCGGTCTCAGGGTAGAAGAAGAAAATGATGGGCACAAACAAGAAGTTCATGATCGCAAAGAAAAGGTAGCATCCCCACTGAGTCTTGTTGATGAAGATAGGAGTGAACATGACCACTGCAAAGTTGGTCAACCAGTTAGTACAGGTAGAGATGGAGGCAGCGGCAGTTCGGGTCTTCATGGGGTTAATTTCAGGAGGGTAGATCCAGGGCAACGGCAAGATGGTGAATGCAAAGAAGCAGATGAACAAGAACAGACCAAATGCAGCTCCCTTAGCATTGTTAGATCCAGCAGGGTTGTGAACCAAACATCCAAAGGTGATGAGGAATGCTACTCCCTGACCGACTGCACCAATCAAGAAAAGCTTTCGTCGTCCAACCTTCTCGATCATGAAGAAAGATGGAATGGTGAAGATAGCGTACACGGTGGCGAAGATTCCACCCATGACCAGAGCCATTCTGTGGGTCTGGCCCATGGACTTCTCAAACAACACAGTCGAGTAATAAATAGCGGCATTGCATCCAGTGAACTGCTGGAAGAACTGGGTAGAAGAACCAATGAGCATACGTCGGAAATGCTGAGTCTTGCCATGAGTGAACAATTCTCGGAAACCGGCCTGGTGGCCAGTTCGAGTAATTGCCTCCAAAATAATTCGAGACTCGGTTTCCACAGTCTCATCGCCTTCAGGCACATTGCTGATCTTGGCCAAAATCAATCGCGCCTCTTCACCTCGGTTCTTGGAAATTAACCATCGAGGACTCTCGGGCAGAACCACCATGCCTCCAAACACGACGAGGGCAAACACAATTTGCATTGCCACAGGGAATCGCCACTGCACCGAGGTGTTGACATATGACAGACCGAAATCAATCCAGTACGCGACCAAGGTACCCACAGCGATCACCGATCCCTCCAGGTTGACCAAGAATCCTCGGTTCTCAGCTCGCGACATCTCAGACTGCCACACAGGAATGGTAGCAGTGTTCAGTCCATTGCCGATACCAGTGATGACTCGGCCGATCACAAACTGGCCCAGACCCCAGTGGGGACCGAAAGCGGCAACCGAGATGACAGTTCCAAGGACAATCAGGTTGGCTCCCACCAGGACGAGGGGTCGTCGGCCGGTATCACCTCCCTTGAACAGAGCAAACATAGCACCAAAGAAACATCCCAATTCGTAACAGGATGTGACAGCACCCTGGATAACAGTTGCTCGGTGGTCATTTCCACCAGTAGCGGGAAACTCCTTGTTGAATTGCTCACCGGTGATAATACCAGACATAAGACCCTGATCATAACCGAACAAGGAGAAACCCATGACGGCAGTGAAGGTAATTGCGACCCGAAGGGGTCGGCCGCGAAGGCCAAACGTGTTAGTTCTACTTCCCAACCCTGCTTTGTAATTAGGCATTTTGAATGGTGGGAACGAGTACGAATCAACGGTTCTTTGTGCGGGGAACCTTGCACTTAAATAGTAAACTCTCAGATTAGGCTCTCGTCAACCCCCACATCGTCAATCCAGTTTAGGTTACTTTTTCGCACGGTCCATGGTTGCTTTTTGTCCTTTTAATGAAGTCATCATTGATCCACATACGTCTAGCGCCCGAGTCGATTGTCGCATTGCTACCTCATCTAGTACATTGAGCGTGATACATCTGCTGTTGGCGATCCCTTCCCCAATTAGCAATGGATGGTACGGCATCAGTTCTCGGGCACGAAAATTATGGGCAGCCAAGTAATAGGTTAGTCAGAAAGGGGGGTATTTGGCGGGATCGCTTACCATCTATGTCCATAGGTATTTGTTCTCGGCCTGTCTTGTTAGGCATGGACCTCGGTAACTGGGTAACGCCGCAACCCCGAAAAATGCAAGTCTCGATCTGGTTCCGAAGGCGACCCAGGGGACGAGGCGAGAAGGAAGAAGGGGAGAGAAGGGGTTGACAGGGGCTCACGTATAGTTTAAATCTGAGTTCACCACAAGGCCCGATCTTTTACAAAGTCAAGATTAGATCTGGCAGTACCTTTGGCAGTATCTGGGCCGAGTTTGCGGGTGTTGCTGTCTTAGCTTGCTGCACCATGTCTCGACTTGGCTTCTAACCCGACGTACCATCGCATCGACCCCTCAGTATGCGCTACCACTGAGACGGTGGGCCAAGAGCACAGTGGTAGCGGGCGAGTTTTGCAAGTTGGAGGGCGGACTGTCCGAGCGTCGGAGGGTTGAAAGTTATGCATTGAATTACTGCACTGCAGTGGTGGGTAATCCTGGTGCGCTGTAGGCCTGTAGAGTTAGTGTTTGAGTCACTCCTCAAAACGGATTGTCTACGTCATCGACACACACACAGGCATAACACATACCACTCACCCGTCCCCGTATCGCCTTACAGGTGTGTGTCGGCTTCCGCACTCTAATTACATGTCCCTGGCCTGCAGTGACCGGCGGGTCGAGCGATCTTACCGAACTGGTCCCAGCACCTTGTACTGTGTGACGCTTAGGGGACACCCCCGCAATTCGTGCTCCAATTTGGGTCGCTTTTCGTGATCTATAGGCCATGAGACTCGCCTTAGTTTCCCCTCACCCCGTTATCTGGGCCGTCTCTTCCACCAGCTCCGGGCTGCCCTGGATGCCCCGCCGCCGTTGCCTACCGTCGCAGTGCCCAGAAGAAAAAAAAAGTTTTAACCAGCTTGTTTGGCCCAAAAGGGTTTTTCCGGAAAATGACGTCACAACCAAAATGCACTGCTAGAAGGATACAACATTTGAAATGCAAGCCTAGGCCACCACCCTCTGCCCCTCCACCCGTCCCTCCTTCTGGGTCCCATCCGTTAGCTCCTTTGGGCCACCCCGTGTTCATCCTTCTTACAAAGGATCTTCGGCTCAATGTAGTTCATGTCCGAGGAGTGCATTGACCGTGAACCCGTCCCGGCTGGGCATGCCAATCCGAATCCTCGTCGCTAGATTGAGTACACACGTGATGATCTTAAAAAGTTGCCAACTGGGTGGCCGGTTGCTAGCTAGGAGTGCTCAAATGCAAGGATCGCAATTGGACATACCGTTAGGGGCACTAAAAAAATAATTGCCGCTCTCCCCCACGGCCAGTGGTAATGCTGGCCGGCAAGTTCCGAGGCAAAACCGCCTTGGACGTTTGTTTGTCTCGGGTATTGACGCGTTCCCTTTATCGGCAAGAGCAGGCCGAAACGACTCCGAAACAGTTTAGGAAGGAACTGGTCCATTTGATTTGCAGCGTTCTCCACAGTGCCGTATTTTGTGAGAGACGCTGGGCGGACATTGGGGGTAAAGTGAGGAGCAGATTGTGTGAGGATGTCAGTTGGCGTTTTTGGTACCGCCACTTCTTTCCTCCTAGAAATTGTATTGTTCATGAATAGGGACGTAAAACAGCTCTCACACACCGCGTAACATGTCAGACATTACACGTGACTGCTGAGGGGTAACCAAAGATGAAAAATGAAAAAGGTTGATTTGTGAAAAATGTCACTGGCAATCGCGCGATAAGCAGGACAGTACACACGCCACCTACGGATTGGAGCGTCAGAACACGAGGTACTAGATTTGAAACAAGTCCTTTTCTTTTTATTTACCCTAGGGTCAGATACAGTCGCTATATATTTGTAATTGTAATTGCGGGGATTGTACCAGTGATTTTTGTATGGGTCCCAGGTTCAGCTATCTATTTTAATTGTGGAGACTTGGTATTTTGGAATATTATGTTGTGCCAAAAAAACAGGTCAACAGATATCGGCCAATTCATGTCCCTGCTCAAATTAATATCATTTATAGTAAAGAGCAGGCTCTAACAGTTGTTATGGGACGATTATTTTGGGATTTACTGTTTAATTGACAGAGTTATGGACCAGCTCTGAAATTTGTTTAAAATGGACTCCAAGTGCGTCCTGGAGAGCGAACTTCCAGCTACGGCCATATCAAGGTGAAAGCACGACTTCCCGTCCGATCAGTCATAGTTAAGCACCTTAGAGCCATACCCAGTATTGCGGTCGGAGACGACGCGAGAACAGATGGTGCTGTAGTTTCTTTTTTGTCAATTCCTCTTCTGGGCTCCCTTGGACAGCTCGTATGTGAACCCACAGATGCGAAGGCAGCAGAATTTTTTTGGTCTCAGATTTCGGAGATCGGCATAGAAAACACTTCATTAGGAGAATTCGGCTGCAGAATTGTCTTGGAAATGTCCAGTATTGGTGAATTCCAACTATAATAAATGGGAAAGTGTAGCATAGACTTGAAGATCGTCACCTCATACCCGTTGAATGTAACACATCACATTTTGGCGGCATGTTAAGGAGTAGCGTCTCACCGCTTTCTCACCACTGTTCTCATTGTCGCAATCGTGAAACTGGCACTTCACCATTTACCTGTTGAGTCTGGCAGCATACCTGTAGATAACGTTTAAATCCTATGTCCTTAATGATATCACTTTTCGAAGTCATTCTCACAATTGGGTATCATGGCCAACGACTGGCCCTGGAGATCACCTAGTTATGGGTGATGTTGAGGTCGAAGCAAAAACGTTCCAGCGTCGAAAAGAGGAATTCCGTTCTTAGCATCTTGAGCACCCTTGATGCCATTGGCATGACCAATTGCGAGGTCAACATGGGCGTTTGCCTCAGGAGTGGGAACCGGGCCTGAAGTAGCGCTCGCAGTAGCGGCAATGGACACGAAAGTGGAAGCGCTAGAAGAAGGGCCGTTAGCAGTGGGGCTGGTAACCGCCGCGGTGGGGATTGAGCTGGCACCACTCGGGCCCGGACTTGAGCTAGAGGAACCGGCATTGGCGCTGTTAGAGACAAAATTAGCACTCGCATTATTCCCGGGGTCAACATCACTAAGTCCAATCTGCATGAAAAATTGGTCAACATACTGTGAAACATCAGAATTCTCCTCTCCAAACACTTTGTCAACTGCGAATATAACTTGGTTCGAGAATGAAGCGAGGTCTCCACAATTGCCATTAGTAGTGTCTTGAGTAATATCTCGCCCCGATGTCTCCACGTACCGACTATAGGCGCCACCAGAAGACGTCTCGTCGTACTGCTGGCAACTGTGGGTGCCTGTGGACCCATAGCTGACATTGCCGGTTTGGGTGGACTGTGAAGTGCTGTTTTGAAAGGTGTTGATATTGTCCGCGACCGTTGATGCGGAATACCCTCGTGTGACCGACGTTTTTTGTCGAGAATTGGCTCCGGAGCTGAGCACGAGCCCCAGAGGGTAGTCGAATACAAACTTTTCGGCATCCTTGCCATTAACCTGAGCAATATTTGATCCAGAGTATTGAGCAGCGACTTGCAAGTTGTGCCCATCATTTGAATGTTCAATAATTCCACTCTGCGAACTCATCTGAGTCCAATTATACTCCACGGTGTCCCCTCCGAAATCATAGACAGCCGACACTGCGTAGCTCCTACGAGCCGTCAACACTTGATACACCGACTTGGACCCGCTATTGGCTGGTATTCCAAATTGGTTGTGCCCATTTCCGCCAGACGCACCCCAACTGACGACTTTACCATCGGCAATTGAGGCAGTATGAACTAGGAGGTTTGCATTCAAAAGCCAGTTAGCGTCAACCTCTGGAGTGTTGTCGCTAATCGAGCTGCGGTCGTTGAGACCGTTTGACAGTTTGAACGTTATAGTACGATTGCTTTCCCAGAAGAACGGTAAAAATGGGGTCAGATCTACTCGATAAGACGGAACATCATAGGCATATAACCCCACCAAAGGACTCCACAAGGACGGATCGTAGCCACCTGTGTATACGATTGGGAACGGCACAACGCTGGAAATTAGGTACTCGTCAAGGTACACTTCAATGTATCGTAGGTTGCCATGATTTCCCGTGCCAGAGTTGTCACCCCCGTATTCCTGGAGCAAATGGCCGAACCAGAACTCTTCCTGAGCGTTACCAGACGCAAACAAATCCAGGTGGGCCTTGTAGGCGTTGCCGGGCAATTTTGGCAATATCGCGGTCGCGTTTTGGTCTGGCAGCGAGTACTGGAAAGTAGTGGCACTTGCTTTGTCCGCAGGCCGCAATGCGTAAACATCAGTAGGGGCAATATTATCCAAAAAGTACAGATCTTGCACATTGGTAATTGAGAATTGTTGTTCCACGTTGTAAAAATCAGCAGTGAGGTTGAACCAAATTGACCCCTGATTTTGGGAATTCACAATGTTGTCATACTGAACCACGATCTGCTGATCCAACTTTTGGAACAGTGCCAGGTAATCAGAAACGTCCTTAACTGCGGACCAGGTAATGTTGTCACCACTGGGTTCAGCACTAGACGTACGCCAGATCTCAGAGCCCCCCAAGAACACATACCCCAGCCTGTCATACTGAACTCCGTAAGTCGACGCATTGAACCGGAGCTTAACGTGAGTGAATTGAACATTAGGGGGTGCGTAATTGCCCACAAACGGAGCACCATAAGAGTTTGAAAACTCATGAGATGCCAAGGGAATCGATGCGACAGGGTTGCCATAGTCAGGAAACGGAGACTGAATCTGGATAATTTGCTGAGGGCCATCTCTAGCAATTAGAGACGGAGCAGCAGCTACAGGAGCGGCAGCAGCAGTAACTTTTGCTGAAAACTTGTACTGACCCTCAATTAGAACCCATAGTAACACGCCAAAGATACTGGCCGAAAGCATCTCGATCCAATTCCCGGCTACGCAGACCTCAGAGGTGCCCCCTGTCATATATACTACGCATTGTTGTCTTTTCTAGTCTCAAACTTAGGCGGGTCTAAGCGACTTGCTACATCTGGAAGGCCCATCACGGCCATGGAACCACCATGCAAATATCAAACATGCATACAATCACGACAACAAGCCGGTACAGTTGAGATATGCCAAGGTCCGGTAATCGGTAACAAACAATGGCTGATACAACCCTGCTTGAACGTGTATGTATTGCATCTTGTTACCTCCTACTGATTACTGACGCCTTACCTATCCGAGCGGCCTCTGGCAGAAACCACAGCCCGAATTCGCTGCCTGGAGACCTTGATTAGTCTTTGGCGTCGCCCGGATCTGAATCTGTCCAGAAAATCACCCCAGAGGGGGAAAGAAGACCCAGAAGACGATAAACTGGCTTGGCGCCATGCCTAGAGGAGTCGGGTTTAGTTAATTGCCTGTGCCAGTGACCCATTCTGTCAACTTGCCCCATTATGCCCCGTTTGCCCCACGGCCGGTTATCCTCATACTCCAATTTCTCTTCCCTGATTAGATTAAGCCCCTACACTTCTGTGTATCTACCTCTTCGCTATCATACCTGTGCTCCACTCTTCCGGCATTTCTTCCTGTATCTGTTGCCTTCTTGTCCAGGAATGGCGATGAAACATGAACCGACCAGTCTAGGAAGGCAGGCATTCCAGTGAGTGCGATGAGTGGGGCCGAAAGGCATTTTCAGGGGCACAGAATCGAACGAACTGTCAGCTCCAGCGGCTTAGACCTGGACCTCTCCTGGGGACACTCTAGACCGGTTTTGGCAGAAGAAGGGCTCAGTTTGAGTCGTCATGGGCTTTATAAAGTCGTCCCTGAGTCCTATATTATGCCACTCCTGACTATGTAGACGTGCCTGTCGTCTGTAGCGACGCGATGTCGACCTGCATATCTGCGTCTGGTTTCTGCAAACAGGTACCCAGAAGCCATAAAGGCGTTGTCGGTACAAGTAAGCTAGCATGATACAGGAGCAGCATTCTGGCCAGTAGTCAGGGACCATATAATAGTGGAGCACCCTGGGTATAGTACCTTGGAAGTTTGTAGCGAGCTTTTGGAGCAGCAGATATTGGGCCGGTTGGAAAGCCTTGGGTATTGGGAAGATTGGCCAGCTGCTAGGCCTTTAAGGCAATTGTGAACTCCCGCCCAAATTCTTCAATCCTTAGTCGATTCTGAGAGGTGAGAGCCAAGATTTGATAAAACCGGCGTGCAGCAATTGCTCGTGAAGTCCGGGATGGCTCGAACAAGGTGTTGAATGTGACAGCACCACCAGGGACCTCAACGAGTTCATTGGATAGATCCACCATCAATTGAGAGCATGCTTCATCGATCCGGCACAGAAATTGGTCCCTTTCTTCACCCCCCTCCTCGTCCGAGTCCCACACAGACTCGGGGTCCCAACCGGTAAGTCCTCCCAGGTCGGCTTCCAGCCCAGTTGCCAGTTCCACATCGAACTCCGTCCCCAATTCTGCTATCTCATTACCATAATCGAGATCTAATTCCCCTACTGACTCACGCGAAGAACCCCGTGAACCCCTGGAGTCCTTTGAACCCCGCAACGGGGGAATGGGAACAGAAGAAAGCCGGCTGCTTCTGAGGCGTCGTCCCGCCTCAATTGAACCTGCCCGGGACAACGGCGCCATTGACCCTACTCGGGAAGATGGCGTTTGAAACCCGTCGTGAACTCCAGGCGTGTGCCCAGAGCACTGAGGAGTGGAGGGGCCATAAGGTGCAAGAGAGAGGGGATGATGCAGGGTCAAAGCAAGGGGCAGCATTGCTTGGCTCATAGCTTTTTTGCAAGGCGGGGCACAGATAATATCACAGGCCGTGAATACCGACAGATGCGTGCCTTTGGAGGGCACGCAGATTCGGCGGCGCTTTGATTGAGGCGATTCGAGCCCGGCAATTATCTCAACGTCATAAATGCCTGGCGCCATTTTTGCGTGGCCAGCGGCGCAGGTTTCGGTAGCAGAGACATCTGAAAATGGGTCATTGGCATGCACGGGAAGGCTAGCTTGTGCGAAGGCTAACGGAGAAGCATCCACAGCATCACCTCCAGTACCAGCAATAGTTTCGGTGATCCGCTTTGGAGTGCTCGCGCCAATTGGCTCCGAATTTAATGTCAAGCGCGTGTCCAAGTTCACGATTGACCCGTCCGATCCAAACTCAAAGTCGCAAATTGGCGAAAGATCAATGCCGAGAGGTGGGCGAGCAGAGACAATATCAATTGGCTCACCTCCAGGAGTCAGTCGTGCCCTAGGAGTGGAAGTCCGTCTTACATCCCAGAGCGGGCGAGATATGTCACTGACATCAAGGTCCAAGTCCCAGGAACCGCCCGAGGAGGTTGGTGGCTGAGCCAGAGCACCCCGGGCGGGGGAGACGACAGACGGAAGTTGAGGCAATAGCCCGAACTCGATTGCAAAGTTAGGATCCGGGTCCAGAGTGGAATTGTTGCCTCGGACGGGAGCGTCGTGGGTGATCACGGCAGGCTCTTGTGCGCGGAGCATGCGATTGACGGTAGCATTAGAATCGGCAAGCAAGAAAGCCGACTTGATTTCAAACAGAATTGCGGTACCATGAAGGATGCCTGACGAGATTCGTAGTCCGCAGCTTGCACTGTCTTGCACAGATGAGCAGATTTGAGGAATAGAGGTTGATAGTACATTTTTCTTTCTCAAGTTGGATTTACCTTGTGTGGACAGCAACCAGGCAGCACTAATCGAAGAATCAGACTGTAAGATTGACATTAAGACTGGAGGGTGAAGCGGGGATAAAAAGCGTGTATTTAATTAGAGCTCCAGTAGCTGAGTCGCGACGCAATGAGACATGTTTGATAGTCCGCGACTCGAACAATAGTATTGTATGCACAACCACGTGGACACGAGCTGGGGAAGCACTTAGACCAGAGTACAATTACAGACGCAATTAAGACTATATGGTGGCATCAGCAGGCAATCGGGCAATTGGCCGAGTAATTAGGATGGCTAGCCGATAGCTAGTGGTAAAATCAACAATGCGCCGGGAAACTACACCCGCTCCGCACAATTGCGCAATGCTATTTGGCCATAATATTTCAGCTACTGATCGGCTACTTCTGCCGGGGTCTTGGTGGTCAGTTGCAATGCATGCACTCCATCAGCCATTGTGAGCTCGCCATTGAGCAGTTGGTATACCAGACGGTGCCGAGCGGGGAGCCGTTTGCCTGCAAAAGCATCAGATACAATATACAGCCGGAAATGAGACTCAATTGTGTTTGAGGCGCCTCTCATGGACTGGTGATGGACGTGCTGATGAGAGTCGTTGTAAATCTCGAATTGCGTGGGGCGAAGCTCAGACAGAACTTTTTGTCGGATTCCAGACCCAATTGGGCCCAACTGTTGAGATTCTGCAACCGTTACCATTGTGCGCACAGGAGAGAGCAGAAACCGAGATGTAAGAGGCAGAGACAGTGGCAGACGCGGCCCTTTTAACATGTCGACTCAACACCGAGCCGTTCGATTCTGGTCGTGGCTGGAAAGCGAGCTACAAATGTCACACAAGTCCCAGTTGCCGTGAAATAGCCAGTCTACGCCCCAGTGGAGCGGCCAGCCAGTGAGTGGCAGTGCGAGGCGCAGCATTTTCGAGCGTAGGCGCGGGCGCGAAACAGGGATCACGTGATGGCGGCGCCGGTGAAAATCCCAAAATACCCCTACCAGCCGGTGCTTACCGTCTCTACCGACCTTCAACCCAGCCAGAACCAGCTCTCGGTTCATAATATATATCTGGCTCGACGACGTCAGACAGCCCGTTCTAACCTCGACTTTCCGATATGTCTTCAAGCGTGCCTTACGACCCATACATCCCCTCGTCGACCGCTCAGGAGGGCGGTGGCCAAAACAAGACCGCCGCCATCCAGGCCCAGATTGATGATACGGTGGGGATTATGAGAGAGAACATCAACAAGGTGGCGGAGCGAGGCGAGCGGTTGGATTCGCTTCAAGACAAAACCGATAACTTGGCGGTGTCCGCTCAAGGATTCCGACGGGGCGCCAACCGAGTGCGAAAGCAAATGTGGTGGAAGGATATGAAGATGCGTATGTGTCTTATTGCTGGAGTGGTGATTGTGATTATTGTTATTGTGGTTCCGATTGCAGTTCATTTCTCGTAGGTGGCGACAGCCTGAATACGTTGGCTCGCTACCTGGGCAGCTGTCTGTGAAGGCAGCTTGTTTACTGCCCAACTTGCCAGCAGGCAGCTGGGTTACGTACAGCTATATTTAACCGGTGCAAACAGAAGGGGCGGGCGTAGGGTGTAGTTCTAGTAGAGTCGGCATGGTAGGGGGATTTGGAGATTTGGTGGAGAGACGTGGCAACGTGAATAGTTTTAGAAGCTAGCTGACTTGGAGGCGCGGCCGCAGGGTCGACTTTGCTAGTATTGAGGACGATCGGAGTCCAGTAGTGAGTAGGCGTAGGACGATACACTTGATAGGTCTGGTAGGGAGTGTAGGACGACAGTTTGATAGTGAGTAGACGTAGTTACAGGCATGCGAGCGCCGTTGCCGTCGTCGGTCGTTTCAGATGTCAATTCATCGACGGGGACTGCGTGAAGAATCATTGCATTGCATTTTCATCTCTATCTATCAATCAACTAGCAGTTGACCGCCATATAGCTAATTCACAAATAGTCACTTCGCCATTGGCTACTTCACCATTAGTTACTTTGTGAGCTCAACAATCTTCTCCAATGACAGTGACTTGGGTCGCTCAATTGGCAATCCCAGAATTCGGTCCCAAATCAACTGGGGCAACGGTCCAAGTGACCGGCAAACTCCAAATGTCACAGTGTAGTACAAGGTCTGGGTAATGCCGTAGTGATGGAACAGCACTCCTGAAGACGAGTCCACGTTGGGGAACGGGTTCTTGGTCTTTCCGTGCTCGGTGAGCACGCCGGGAGCCACCTCGCTGATCTTCTTAACCAATTGGTACACTGGGTCGGCAGCGACCTCTGGCCGGTTCTGAGCGAACGTCATGAGCGCGTCGAATCGAGGATCCGGCTGTCGGAGTACCGCGTGCCCGTATCCGGGGATGACTCGTCCCGAATTGAGCACAGACCACAGGTGGTCGTTCACGTCCTGGGTAGTGTAAGAATCGGGGATCGCCTTCTTCATGTCAAGGACAAATCGCAGCACTTCCTGAGCCGCCAGTCCGTGCAGAGGACCTGCCAGACCCTGGAGTCCCGCCGAATACGACAAGTATGGGTCAGACAGCGCCGAGCCCA
Source organism: Blastobotrys peoriensis (assembly GCA_003705735.3). NCBI lineage: Eukaryota > Fungi > Ascomycota > Dipodascomycetes > Dipodascales > Trichomonascaceae > Blastobotrys > Blastobotrys peoriensis. Next base: position 24,767 of record PPJJ03000033.1, on the reverse strand, counting down.
CCAAATGGGTGGCATGGGCCGACACGTTACCGCCCTCGTGGTCACCGTGAAGGGCAAAGTACAATCGGAGCAGGTCGACGAACCCGGCATTGTCTTCCTTGCCGATCATTCGCGCGTAGTTCTTGGACCAGTCATTGTTGAGGCTGATATCGCCAGGGAGGGCGCCACCGCCGAGGTACGAGTTTTGGTAGATTTTGGCGGCAATTTGAGGCAGCTTGGCCACCAGCTCAATCACATCGTCAAACGTGTACTCCCAGTACTCAGTCTTGGGGATTCCTCGTTCGTACGCCTTGGCGAAGTGGGAGTCGTGGTTGAGCTGGGACACCGCAATCGCAAACTGCGTCATGGGGTGAAGAGTGGGAGGCAGGTTATCCAGGGTCTTGACCACGTGGTCGGGCAGGTTGCCCTTCTCTGCTAATTCCCGGCTAAACTCTCGAATTTGGCCCTCGGACGGCACCTTGCCAGTCAGCAAGAACCACAGCATTGCTTCCGGCAGCATCTCCCCACCCTCAGGAGCCTTGGGCAGGAATTGCTGGCATTCCTTGATCGACTTGCCGTGGAATCGAATGCCCTCATTGGGGTCCAGCACCGACGCTTCCCACAGCATTGCCTTGAGGCCCCGCATTCCTCCAAGCAAGTTCTCGACCTTGACGTCGCCTAGTGACTTTTGGCCCAGCTCGGTCTTCACCTTTTTAAGCAATTCCTTCTTTGCAGGAATCACGTCCCGGAGGGTCGCCTTAAGGTCTGGTCCGGACGACGAGTACCGGACACCCTTTACATGGCGCAAGTTCAAGCGAAGATTTCTGATCATTGTGGTGAAGGGCTAGAAAGGGATCTGGAAGGTTTTATAGGTGGAATTTGGGGATGGACCCCGCGATTGGGGTGCCGAGCCCACGCCGTGCACGTGACGCGGGCCAAAGGATGTGGGGACCCCGCGGTATCTGGGGGTGCTGGGGAGATGGGGAGATGGGGACGGGGTGGAAGATGGGCAGCTGGAGAGCTGGGGGCGCTGGGAGCAGTGCGCGAGGTGGTGACCGGGCGGTAGCGGCGGGGGCGAGATGGGTTAGAATTGAGCGTTGGCGGGGTGGGAATTGGCCGTTTTAATGCCACCAAGATCCCCTGTTTCTCAGGCGCGCGGGCCCCTTGCGCCGATTCCACCGGAAGCAGCCGTGCTGGAGCGGCTCCGAGGACCCAGCCGAGCGCACGCCGAGCACCTGCCGAGCACCTGCCGCTAAAAGCGCGTGACACAGGGCAGCGACAGGGCAGTCAGTGAAGCGACAGGCAGCGACAGGCAGCGAGGGCAGCGGCAGGCCAGGAGAAAGAGCGATGTGGAGACGATGGACAGAATGGCCACGGGATGGATGTACTGAGACATACAATAGAGCACTACAGTAGCGTGGGCATTAATTGTATTAGAAGGATACTGACAATGGCGTAATGCGATTGACCTAGCGCTATATAATCCTATACCCGCCCTCTTCCATGCCTCCAGCCCAGTAATTCAAATCTCCACCGGCCACTTCTCAGCCTCTCCACCAGTGAGCTCTCCAGCTCTCCAGCCTCCCCTGACTCCTCGTAACCCACTACAATACTCACCACGGATGCCACTTGGCACAGACTAGCGAGATCACGAAGGTTCAATTTACACCAATTGAGGCACAACTGGTTCGCGAAGGTTCAATTTACCCCGAGGTACAAGCACAATTGTGGCACAACTGAGACAGCATTCCATTGTGATTGGCTGTAGGTGACTGCATTCCGCTTGGAGCCTAGGATGAAATTGAATCTGCTAATATTAGGGGCGTGTGTTGGAGGAGCGTTTGGCTGGGGCTCGTCTCCGAAACCAGCTCCTCCTCCGCCAGTCAAGAAGATTGAATTAGGCGCGTTAAGAATCGTGGCCCCGTATCTCAATAAGGACTTGACTAATCGGTATTTTGACTTTGGTGGCGACACAATTATCCAAAACGACGCATTTGTCCGCCTAACGTCTGACCGCCCGGGGCAACGAGGGTGGTACTTTGCTAGGAACCCGTTTATCAACGGCGACTTTCAAGTGGTGTGGGAATTGCGCGTCCATGGCAAGGGCGCGACGCTGTATGGAGACGGCATGGCGATGTGGATTCTGGACCGAATCCCTGATGAAGGGCCCGTGTTTGGAATTGAGGATAGCACTAACGGGCTGGGAGTGGTGGTGGACACATACAAGAACGACCGTCCGGGGCGGGCGTTCCCATACGCCATGGCAATGCTGGGAGACGGCAAAACTCGCTACGACTCGGACCATGATGGGGCCGCGAACGAATTGGGAGGATGCTCGTTACGCGGGATCCATAATTCTGAGTCCTCGCTCAAGCTCAGACTGACACACGTCAAGAACCATTTTTTGGCGCTGGAGTCCGACCGCGGCCGAGGATGGGAGACGTGCTTTGTGGTCGAGGACATTACCGTTCCTACTCCGGGCCACATTGGGTTCTCTGCCCAGACTGGCGAACTGTCTGAAAATCATGACCTCATCTCTATGAGAGCATACAATCTTCGCGACCCTCCCACCACATTTGCTGAATACGACTACGCAGAGAATGGGCGCGAAATCCCTAAAGACCAGCTCAAAAACAAGAAAAAGCAGGACCAGAACGCAAACAACCGCCAGAACCGCAAGCGGCCAGGTTATGCTGTGCACCCGCCTGTTTATACTGCTTCCTGGTCGTGGCTGTGGTTCTTTGTCAAGGTCTTTTTTGTAATTGCAGTTGCTATTGGAGGATATGTTGGGTATGCTATGTACCGAGCCAACCGCAAGCGACACCAGCCTCCGCCATTGTATTTGTAACGATAATGAATTACCGACTCGGCACGAAGTATATACGTGACAGTGACAGTGAGTGTGGATCGTAGGGGCTGAGAAAGTTAACTTCTGATATGTGGTTATGTACCATTATTTGCTACTGTACAAGCGTGATATGGGGAGTCGCTAATACCCCGATTGAAGCTCCAGGATTGAGTGAAGGATCAATGATGATAGCAATAGCACAGACCGCAGCTGGTGATCGTGGCTGGGTGACTGGCGCCATCGAGTGTCCTAGGACCGCAGTGGCGGCATGACAAGCTGGTCGCGATGCTTCATATTCCACGCAAAGTAGTACAACAACACCGCCATTGGCTGCCCCAAGAAAAACGACAGCCAAAAAATGCAATTGCCAATCATCTCTCCAGTCCCGCCCATCTTCTCCAACGGCGCTGTCACCATTACCAGCGGAATCTGGGCAATCATACCGAAAAATGCTACCCCAATAATGTTCTGGGTCGGCACCCCCACCGCAATCTCATGGACCACTGCAGAGACGAGAAAAACCCACAGCGACGCCGCCATTTGCGAGTACCCCCGCTTGAGCAGCGGGATGTAAAAGTGACGCAGAAAGTAGTTGTGGACTGGCTTGTTCCACTTCTTCCAGTACGTCCCTACTGACCCAGAGTTCCACCAGTCCTGATAGAACTCGCGGTCGCCGAACCGCACCAGCTCTGCAATCAGGTTCAGATACGATTGGAACAAGCAGAAGAACCCTAGTAACCAAATGACCATGGAAATAGACGCCAGCTTCATCAGGCACTCTGAGATGCGCATTAAGTTCTTGTCCTGTAAATGCACCAGCGATTCCTCGAGAATGGGGTTAGCATATGTCGTTGACAACAACCACATGAGCACTAGCGAACCGACAATTTCCAATCCCCGGGCCATCATGAAACCCCACCGTCGCTTGGTGGGCCACCGGGGATATACAGGCTGGTACACGAGGGTTGGTGCCCACCAGAAGTACGCCAGATTGGACAGGGTTAGATTGTTTGGGTACGGGCATTTGGACAGCATTGGATCCATTAGCGCAATTCCTGCTACCAGCGCATCCCGCAAGTCTCGGTTAGTAAGCGCATATGAAGCGACTTTGAGGCATACAATGATAGCATGGCATTCACAGAGAGTGCCAATTCCAGGACTCCACACCCGGGTCCACACCGTGTACGAAGTGATTGCTAGCACTAGAGCAGCGTTGATGGCATGGGCAACTGCAAACAAACCCCACAAGTGTCGTTTCGAGTGACTGGCCACTGCGTCGGCGACGGTGTGGGCGGCGGCCCTTTCAATTGCAAGGGCAATAAATAGATGGAATGGCACTGATGCAGTGAGAATAATAAACAGCCATAAATCGTGGCCGCTCATGGCCAAGTCAATCAACGTCTGCCTGGCATCTCCGCCATTGAGCCGATAGTCTTCCATTAGTAATCGGATATTCCCCACCACCAATGCAATCATTGCGAGGTTTTTAAACCCGTTATAGGAAGGTCCCTTTGACGGCGCCGCGGGGTCTCTGGACAGAATTGATGCAGTGGATCTCACATGAACCAAGCGATAGTGAGGTTTTGACGCTGGAGGCGGCGACGCGGACTTTGGCGACCGAGTGGCACCGCCCACTGGGGAGACAGACTTTCCGACGGCGGTCGTTCGTTCAGGAACTCGGAGTTCGAGAGATGCGAGAGAGGATGACGAAGATGACGACGACGACCCTAGGCGAGACTCTAGCCGGTCTTTGGCAGGCGACCCGGGGTCAAAAGACTCAGCTGCCGCGGCATCATGCGGGGCCTGAGTATGCGAGGGGTTAGAACTGGACGTGGTGTCATCCGACGGCAAAGGGAGGTGCGGATGGTCGTCGAACTCAGCGTCATGACGAAGCCGATGTTTTTCCGGGACCAAGTTGATGCGACGCCTCGGAACAAACCGCGGAGTATCATCTGGAGACCGTGGGAGGGTATTTAGCCCTTCAATATAGGGCGACGACTGAGTAGTAGCCATCGCAGGACCAACGTATGAGTATTCCCCGAGAATCTCGACAAAAAGCGAGTTCCGGAAGCTAGTGAAATTGTGGAGTGACTGCGGATGAGGCCGCGATTCCGATAATTTCCGGGTCGCCTAATCACACACTGACACAACGTCCACAAGGTTTGACAGTAGTAAGACCCCGTTAGCGAGTGGGTCCAAGAATCAGACTCTGAGCTGTCAGTTGTCGCTGTTACTTGTCGCAATCAGTAGTCGCTTTCTCTTAGCTGTCACGTTTTATAGGACTTCAGTGAGGTGCAGGCTCGATGCGACTGGTCGATGCGACTGGTCGGCTGGGCCAATAAGAGCACTAATGAACAATGGTATAGCGGCAGCAGTAGTAGTAGTGGGAGCAGGCTGATATCTGTCGCTGCTATAGCCAGTATACGAGGAGACGTTGAAGGCGATCGGGCAATATTTAAATGCCAAAACGTACCCTATAAAAGCCGAGGTCTGATAAGATGTTATAAGTGAATCAAAATTTTCGTGCTATCTGTCGCTTTCTCGGGGTCTCAGATTTATGCACGACCCCTCATAGACGCGTCTCAATTAGGTAGATAAAAGTTCATCGCCCCGCTTGACTCAGATATGCAGCAACCTACAGCAGTCGGTAGAAAATGGAAGGACGGAGCCGAGGAGCAGCAAAGTCGAGCAAAGACGACCGAACAAATTCAGAAGATGCCAACCGCGGCGAGCACTGGCAACCAGTAATGTGGTGGTAACTTCAATCTGGCTGAAGATGTAGTGTATCTGAGGGGTTTAATGTCTTTTTAGATGCCCTGTGCGGTGCCCATCGCTAGATCTGGCTGCGCTGTTTTGGATGCATATCCCTGGATGCAGTCACCAAAGCAGATGCGGCGCAGCCAGCGCAGTGCCTGGTACACCTTAATCGGCAATTGCCCAGCAATCGATGCCAACTGCAGGGAACCTGGCTGCGCGATTATATCCCGATAACAAACGTTCGCGGTACAGTGGTATATTTAGTATTGGTACCATCGTTGTTGGCGTGCCGCCGCCTTGGCCACAGGCTGCCACAGGTGCCACCGTGTGTGCCGCTGGGTGCGCTGGCCCTTGTGCTTAAATCAGTGGTAAGTGGGGCCCAGGCAGGTAGTCAGACATGTCTGAGACAATCCCAAATCATCGAAGTCGAATAGTAATCGTCGGCAGGGTCCATGGGTTTGGGCCGTACAAGAATTAGCGGGTTTGGCAGCAGTGCAACAGTGCAACAGCGCAATGCAACGGTAGAGCAGCAGCGGCCAGCAGGTGCTTGAATAAGGTCTCTGCAATAGTGCTTGCTGGTAGTGGTTGGAGCTGCCTCATCGCAGGTACAATTGCTGCAGCCTCAGTTGCTCCCGTATTCAGATGGCGACACTATAGCTCAAACTGACTACAGGTTGTGGTTGTATGTATCACGCACCTTGTAAGTTATCGCCATTGTAAGTTTGGTGATTAGCTGGATCGCCCGATAATACCCACCAGACACAGGCGTAATTATGTTCCCGGAATCAGCCTCGACGATTGACGCTGGCATTGAGCGCTGGAGGGATCGGCTAGACCACAACGTGATTAGCGGGCGGCGTGGTGAGGCAACAACCACAATACCATGATACATGGCATGGCACGATAGCCTGAACAATGGTATCGCACCCTGGTGTCGCACCATGGTAACAGTGTGTCGTTTATGGACTGAGATGACAGTTGGCCCGGCCCGCCGGGAATGTTATCTCGTATTCTAATGCCCCGCAGGGTGCATGTTCCTTGGCGTCCGATCGCCTAAAGCTGGCTCAAATCAGAGGATATCTCGGAGGCAGGAGGGTCATTGCAGCTGCAGCTGCAGTCGGACCCGGTCGGCCAAAGTCGGTCGCCAGATGTCGCTAACACCCGGTCGCGAAAAGCGGTTGCGAAAGCGGTTGCGAAAAGCGGAAAGTCGGTCGAGAAACAGCCCGGAAGCCGATGAAGCCGAGGCGGATAGGCAGCACAGGATCAGAATGAGTAGAGCAGAGATATCTCGGTGAAGAGACATGCCGTAGCAGATAGCACAGCAGCTAGCAGATACAGATACAGATACAGATACAGATACAGATACAGATACAAATACCAGATGCCACAGCAGACAGAAGACAGCAGCTACCTGATCCACCACTGAGCAAGTGCGCAGTGCGCAGGCCACTCTGTACGACGCTCTGCTCGCTTTGTTCAGCAATAGCAGCAAGCCTCCGCTGTAAATCTTGTATTGTTCTGTACATTGCTTAAACCTATATACATCGCCTGTCCAGCCATCACTACTGTACGTCACTATTATTGTACGCTATTATTACACGCTGTTATTGTACGCTACTATTGTACGTCACTGTAGCTATTATTGTACGTGACTATCGCACAGTCATAGGTCGTTATAGTTGCAGGTGCCGATCCAGCAATGCGCATCTCCACAGGGTCCAACTGCGACATGGCTGCGACAAGGCTGCTAAGCTCGCCCTGCCGTACCGCCAACCACGCTGGGTGAGTTGCTTGCTGTGCCCGTTGCGGTTAGCTGCATCGCGTCCAAGGGTTCAACGCCTGCAGACTGATAACACCGGGCTGTACAAATGGGTGCAATCGAGACACAGTGAGTGCAATTGGCTGGCGCAGATTGAGCAATTCAGGCACATGAACGACTGCAATTGACTGGCGAGCAAGTGCAGTTGCTGAGCTATACAACTCGGAACTCGGGGACGCAACTCGGTGAAATTGACCTAGCCGTGAAAATGATGGGCCCTCCACAAAGACCCCACAAAGACCCCTTACTGAAGCATTCTCATGGCTGCTGACTGCCCTCAATGAATGTTGCAAACTCTCCTATGTTACATTATAATTAATTATCTGGTCAGCGTGGTCCCAGAGCGGTCACTGGGTAGATAGCGCGGGTGCTAACACAGTGTACAGAGTGCTCATATCGCGGGTCGCTAAGGGAAGTGCACTCTGTGCCCGCAGCGCTACACCACTACACGGTATCGTCCAATTGTGTCCCATCCCCCTCTGCCCCATCCATCTCACCCTTCATTTACCCTTCACCGATTCTTCTTGCTTTCAACATCATTCGCATACACTCGGTCGTCACTGCCCTCAACCTCCTTAGCAATGACCTCCATCAGCCCAACCTGCTTCTTCCACGTCGACTTGGACAACTTGAGCGACTTGTCAAACAGCTCCTGGTCCGGAACTCGATGCGATCCACCAATCCGGTCCCACAGCGTGGTGTACTGCCCGTAGTTGTAATTGAAGTACAGGTGGTGAATGGTGTGACACGCCGACCCGTTGACCACGGGGTTGTTGGCCAGATACTCACCGTCGTGGATCATGACCGACCAAATGTTCACAAACACAAACAGAACCATGTACGCGGCCTTCTGGAGGGGGAAGATGAACGGGAAAATGTGGTATGGCAGCGACTGGAAGTACCCGTCGAGAGGATGGAACGCGTGCGACGCAAACGGGGTTGGCACCAGCCATTTGTGGTGCTTCTTATGCAGCACCTTGTACACGGCCTTTGAATGGAGCCAGCGGTGGATACAGTAGATGGCAAAGTCAGTAAACAGCAAGAACAACGGGAATTGCACAATCAAGTACCAGGTGCCATACGACTTTGGCGACCAGTACAGCTTCGAGAACCCTTGCAGCTCGAACACAAACCACGGAACCGTACATGCGGTCATGATGGGGATTGCGCCCAGTGCCTGCTTGATCTCTAACTGGACCTGGTCCTTGAGGAATTTCGGGTGCTTGAAATTCTCGGGATTATACAGGAATCGGTACGAGAACCACGCGGTCCCAAGGTATAGAATGACCCCAAAGATCCACGTCACGAAAAAAATCGTCACAATCTGTCGCAGAGGGTTGTCGCGAGCCAGCGCTGACAGGCCATTCCACTGGCCATAATCAAGCAGAAACGGTTGGCCATATGGCTGATGCGAAGAAGGCTGGGTGCCATTGAACACTGCATCTACAAGCGACGGCGCCGACCGTCCATTCGCCAGGAACTTTGGCAGCTTGTTAACCCACTGATTTGTCTCCTTAGGGAGCACTGTCGCATAGACCCTGTCTAGCAGGTAGTAATCGAGAACTTCAGCCACCAAATCCATGGTCGAGAGCCGGGGCGGTGATGCTGGTAGTCTGGTAGCGGGGGTAGTTTGATCTGATCTTCAAACTAAAACAGAACGCGTCTCTAGCAACCGGTGCGTGTAAACAGTACTGGCACACCTATCACACAGTCGCACAGTACAAAGCACACGAACTCGAGAACCCAACCAGTCAGTACTCAACCTGATGCGTAACGTCAAGCGCGGTTTGATCCAGGTGAAAAATCGCCCGATTTATCTCCTGATCTCAGTCCGGACTTCGGGCCGGTGATCGGGTCAAGATGCGCAGTAGGAGACAAGAATACGGTCTAAACGACGGCAGCAAACGGGCAGACTGGGCTGCCGGACACCGAGAGAGCCGTGGAGCCTTAAATATACCTTGACCTTTAGAGATTGTTCCGCGTGATCCGTTGACTCCAGATCTGGTGTTGCTATGTCTCTGGTTCTACATTCGCGCTTTTAAACCCTTTGCCTATGATAATCCCACGTTGCCGTCTGATCAAGTAAGTGGGCCGATAGTTGCATAGGCGGTGAGAACCGCAGGCGGTTCATTCCGCCGACACGACGGTTACGAGCATGGGGCTGTGCAGGGTTAGGGCACGCGCCACACCACGCGAGGGTAGGCGATGGCGGGGGGAAGTGGGGGAGGTGAGGGTAGACGACATAGGGCAGTACAGTAGCGGGGTGCAACAGAAGCGAGGGGCGAGGCAAACGGGTAAATGGTGGGGCATAGTGGGATGATGCGATTCAGTGGGCGATTCTAGTGACTCAATTTCAATTGTAGCCGGTTCTGCGGTTAAGTCAATGCATCGTTGAAGTTTGTATACAATCTAGTGTTGAATGTTGCGTGATATGGCTCACTCAATTGCCTGATGTATGGTGCCAGTTGATTGGTCGGGTCATAAATATCGTGAAATGTTGTTGAACATGCAATGGTTTGAGCAGCCGTGGATAGACCGCCTCAGCTTTCGCTCCTCGGTGGAACCGTCTCTCGGTTATCGCTCCTTGGGCAGCGTGTAGTTAGAATTGTTAATGGTATGTGCAATCTCGTGCTCAATGTCTGCAAGCTTGACCCTTGGACCTCCTCGCGGCCCTCGCTGAACATAGTCTTCCTGAAGCCACTTGAGCACCAATTCAAGGAGGTGGGTGTTACCATCATGATTGACCTTAGACAGCTGATTCTGCTCGAGGTCATATCGTTCGACGCTCTTGATTCGGCCCAAACTCATGTGAGCAAGGTGCGTGGGCCATGCTCCAAGACCATCAAAGATATGGGTGGCGTACACAATTTGGCAGGCCCGGGACTCAGTCTCCTGCTTCAAAAAGTCTAGCAGGCGCGACCGCGACAGCACATCAAGATCCACCGTCACTTCGTCGAGCAGCAAGATATCCCAAGGATTCACGAGTCCCATTGCCAATTGGACCCGTCGTCTCTCGCCATCAGACACCGCGTGCAGTCTCCAGTCGAGATCAATATCCAGAATCTGGACGAGCTGGTCTCGACGCTCTGGCTGTAGGTCCCCACCGACAGATGAAATCAGCACTCGGGCGCTCACGTCCTGCCGCACAACCGGGTTCCCCGCCCATTCCGTACCAAGATACGTCACATGGCGAACTTGGTCGCGGAACGGATCCTGGCCGTTGACTTTGATAACCCCGGCTTTGGCTAGCGTCTTGCCTGCTAAAACTCGCAGTAGAGTAGATTTGCCGGCTCCATTGGCGCCAATCAGCAGAGTCCGGCTACCGGTCGGCAGTTCAAACGAACTGGGAAAGATTGCAACCGAAGTATCGGGATACACGTACACAAGATTCTCAGATTCAATCATCTTTAGAGATGGGGCACCGGAGCCGAAGACTTTTCAGGGTCCCGGCAATCACGTCATAACCCTAACCCGCGAGTCATCGGTAAGGGAGGGGGCAAAAACTGCAGTTTACGGAGCACGGGAATCTCGACAGATCCTGTGATGTGAAAAGCGCGTGCAGTAAATCCAATGCCGTTGCTTTGGCACGAAATGACCTAGATTTGAAAATGTTAATATCCAGGGTCGAGCTGGTGCGACTAAATTCAGAGGAGCCTTGGGACCCACCAGACGGGAACGTTGGCCGTTCGACCATATCCCCTAACCCGACTTCCGAAAATCCCGAAATTTCGATAATATAAACTGAAAATCGGCTTGGCATTATCTAGCCGCTTAAAACTCCCTGTTCAGCGATCTCCCGATGGCCCAGTTGGCTAAGGCGCGAGACTGTAATGGTTAATTGTAATCTTGAGATCGGGTGTTCGATTCACCCTCGGGAGAATTTTTTTTACCTCAATCACTGAGGTATTGTAGGCACTACAATTGACCAACGGTGACTAGCGCTCTAAGCTATAGCTTTGCTGACGGTCAGTTTGGGTTTGAGTCCAATATCCCTGCAGCTTAGAACCTTGCATTGACAACAAGGGTTCCATGCGGTTGTCACCCAACCGTCAAGGATTTAGGTTACGGGAATACGACATCTTCACGATCCAAGTCGTTTCATCAACAGCCATTGCGAAGCTGTTGCCTGCCAGTGAGTGAGGACACTACCAGTTTAGCTGCCCTATTGGCTAGTAGACAAGCTCGTTAGCAGTACACAATTATGTCCCGTCCCTTCGTCGTCCGCCCTGCTGCAGGTAATCTATGATCTTCGAGACGGCACTATCAAGGCCTGCGTGACTGCAGTTGACGGGTATGCATATTCGATCCAAGGGCCCGGGATCGTTTCAGGTCACTTAACGATCTTCATATTGGCAGACAGACCCCTCGGTACAATACTTTGCCTTAGTAGTCGTCAGTGTAGGTATCATGTATCGAATAATGCAGAGGTTGCTGGGACGGGATTGGAAATGCAATAGCGGCCAATCTTCACTGGAACCTTGACTGCTCGCCCTTGATATGCTGGCTATGTCGCGATCGAATGGATCATCGTTATGTGTTTCATCGCAACAGCTGGGGTCTGAACCACCCCGATGGGAATTGCACGGGTCGAGGATAACGGCGGCCAGATCTGGTGTCAGGGCAATTGAGTTATATAAGGGTTGGGGGTACCGGTGTAGATGTAGATGGTGGTATGGATGAGGAGCAGGCACAGGAGGTTCCTAAGGTAACTTTCTCGCCAGTACCAGATGTAGACGGATGGGGCCGTCAGGATCGAGCAGGGGAGCCAGAAGGGGAAGCGGAACAGACCGAGGAGACACAAGAGCGGGCATACTTAGCGCGGTTGTGGGCTCAGCGGGCCCTTGAAGGCGATTCTCAGGTTGAGCCAGCACTTGACCCGAGGCCCCATGGTGGACCGCCGCCCACTAGTACTGCATTAGACGCCACAGTCGCAGGCACTGTGATCGAAGACAGCTCGGCCAAGGGCGAAAAGAACGACCACCGAATCTCTACAATTTCTGCATTGTCAGTTCCCGACGCTGCTGATTTCAAACTCCACAACACCGAACAGTCTACAATCAATCTGCGGCCGATCCCATGCTCAGACCCGAATGATCCATTGAATTGGCCGAGATGGCGAAAGATGTATAACATGACGATTGTGTGTCTGTTCACACTGTTTTGCTACGCAATGCTGTGTATCGCAGTGCCGTCCTGGACGACAATGGGACAGGATTTGGGGTGGAAGTTCTCTCAATTCAACAATTCGTACGCACTGGGCCTCGCAGGAACCGGGGTGGGGTGTATTTTCCTCATTCCTCTTGCAATTGAGTACGGCCGACGGCCAGTGTACGTGATTGCGACGCTGCTAATGGTGGTGTTCACGGCGTGGAGTGCTAAGATGACCAGAGTATGGGAACTTTACGTGACCCACATCATCATGGGAGTAGCAGCGTCGACGGCGGAGATTATGATCCAAATGACGATTTCTGACCTGTTCTTTCTCCACGAGCGCGCGACAATGAATGGAATGTACCTGATTTTCTGCTATCTGGGGAATAATATGAGCCAGGTCGCGGGAGGGTACGTGACTAGTAGCCAAGGATGGAGATGGAACTACTGGTACAGCCTGATTTTTGTGGCGCTGTTGGAATTGGTCACCATTCTATCGCTTGAAGAGACAAAATTTGTGGTGGCAGGCGGCCGGCTGTCGTTCATCCCTTTGACCAACCCCACTTTAGATCAAAACGGCACCAAACCGTGGGTCAATCGAGCAATTGCTCGGCGGCCAATGAAGCAGCGGTTCTCGCTCATGACCCGGTCTAGGGGACCCCGACAGCCATTGATTCAAAGATTTGTGGGCCCGTGCCTGGTGCTATTTAAGTTCCCAGTTGTGCTGTTTGTCGCAGTGGAGTATGGCCTGACAGTAGCATGGACCTCAATGATGAGCACATCTGCATCGAAATTCCTCGGCGAGGACCCCTACAATTTCTCAGTGTCAGCCATTGGCAACATCAATATCGCGCCGTTTGTAGGCACCGTCATTGGCACCATCGTTGGAGGGTATATCTGCGACTGGTCGGTGGTGTGGATATCAAAGTGGAAATCGCACGAGGGGGTGTTCCAACCGGAGATGCGCCTGTACTCAGCACTGCTGCCGTCGCTAGCCATCATTGCTAGTCTGTTTATGTTTGGACATGGGCTTGGCCACCACGAGAACTGGGCGGTGGCAGTAGTAGCATATGGCATTTGCAGCTTTGGAGGCACTGCCATGTCAGGTATTCTGCTCACATATCTCATGGACTGCTATACAGAGGTGATTGGCCAGTGCTTAGTGGGGGTGGTATTTGTGCAGAACATTGTCCCAATGGTGATGGTCTTTGGCCTCGATCCATGGACGCGGGCGGTGGGGATTGACAATGTCATGTATACATGTGGAGCAATTAGTATTGTGGCCACGATAGGGATTGGGGTGATGATTGCATACGGGGGGAAAGTAAGAGCGGGGTATCGAGAAGAGTTTGACAAGTTTAGAATGAGTTATATAAGGAATGAATAGGGCGAGGTGTATCAACGGTCGAAGTATCAACTGGATAGAGCATAGCACCAGTCTGGAGTATCTATGAATAATGACTGTTGAAAGATATGCTTGATACAGTTAAGGGACTGCAGAAGGACAATACCGGGATGCAATTGAAAATGACTAGCACTATTATCAAAACGATGTATGAGACGAATTCCGGTTATCTCATGCAATCACCATTGCTTAGTCGATTCCAGCGCTTCACCCTGATCCTCTAACACGCTCTCTCGCTCGCCTCCAATCCCCAATCACTCGACTATACCGCCCCTAACACCCAACACTGTCCACTTCATACAGCCCGTAACACCCCTCTTCACCACTTTAAAGACAATTGCACTCCACGACCTCTACTCCCGCTTCTCAGCCTCATAATCCTCATCTCATCTACATATTTATGCCTATATATACTCTAATCACCCATCTCCCCGTCTCATCTCATCTTGCGTTATACAGTACCTTATCTTATCACCTGACATCACTACTTCTCTAGCCGACACTTCGGCTTCCTGGTTGTGTGCTTGTTCTTGTTCTGCCCGATCATGACTACTCCTAAAGACACAGATCCGTTGCTTGAAGCAGGCCCTAGCCGGTACGGGACAGAGCCTGAGCGAGCTGGGCCGAGCTCGGGCCAGTCTGGTAGCGGTGCTGGTTCTGGTCCGTCCGGTGCTGGAGGGACATTCGATGCGCAGTCTTTGCTGAGATACCACCTTGACGACGGGTCTGACTACTCGTACTCTTCACGTATCGGGTTTCGAGGGTTCTTGAGCCGGTTCCTGCTTGCGCTCGTGGTGCTGTCGGCAGCGGGCCTGTTGATGGTGTATGGACTACGACTGGATGAGCTACAACAGGAACTGGCTCAATCTCCCCAGGTTGAAGTTCAGGCGCTGAGTTTAGAGTCCGTCGAAGACGACGGGGTGAGCTTAAGAGTACAGGGGCAGTACGTGATGGACTACTCGACGATCAAGGGGTCTGTACGACGGTATTTGGTCAGAGCGGTGGCTGGGGTTACTGAGAGTGTACGAGTACGATTTGATTCTGTGGATGTGTTTTTGTACAATTCTGAGAGGGAGAGTGAGACAGAGAGTGAGAGCGATCAAGGCGACCGAGCTAGTCCTTACTCCAGTAGCGGATGGGGGCGCTCGGCTTCCGGGACGAATGACGACGCACAAGCGGTGATGAAGGCAATGGTTCCGGAATTGGACGTGGTCATTACTGAGTCTGGGGTGCACAACGTCGATGCGGTGGTATTGCTGACGGATTTTGGAAACGGGTCGGTCATGAGCGAGATTGTCGATCGTATCTTGTTCTCTCCTGATCCCGTAACTTTTCGAAGCGTGGCCGAGATGGTCCTGGGCAAGGGCCCCTTCTCAATTGGACCATTCCCAGTCGTTTTAGACCAGCATTTAGACGGCGACCGCTCTGACGGCTCTCCTGGTGGCGGTGATGGCGGCGGTGGATTGGCCATTGACGTTAATACTGGGAGCATCGAACTATCAAAGCAAGCGCTGGGGACGGTGGGGTTCGCTACCAATGTGTCTGTTCATGTTCATGACTCCGGCACGTTTTCAGGCATCTCTGCAAGCATTCCTGGCATGGCGTGGGAGATATCGATCGCGGGGTGCAATCACACGAACCAAACCGAGCGGGGTCAGATCACCGACCGCGCCGACCTGGTAGCAGGCGCTGCTGGGGCCAATTTGACTGAGGGGAAAATCAAGGTCCTCAACGGCTCTACGGTCCCGTTCGATCTCGATCTCTCCGCAAACAAGTCGACAATTGTGATCCAAGTGCAGGCGCTAATGTCTAAGTTGCCCCCAGAAATCATGCATCAATGCCTGTCTGGCTCAACTCCATTAGACATGTTTATTAGCACCTACCTTGACGGCAAAGACAACATTGTCACTATCAAAGGGTCCTCTGACCAGGACGAGTCGTTGCCTCCGTGGATGGCTGGCCTAATCCAAGGAATCGACTACGGGTTTGATTTCCCAGGTAAAGAGCCTGGCGACGACCTGTTAGAGTCAATCGAGTTCCGTGACTTCAGATTGGGCCTGTTTGGCGGCGGATGGGGGCCTTCGCCTCACGTCAACGCCAAAGTCAAGCTGACCGTGAAGCCCCCAGATATGGTGACCATCGACCGAGCGCTAAACCTTACGGTAGCTAATTCTAAGGGCCAAGTGGAACTCAGCGATCAGGACGGAACCAAGTTTGCATCACTGCTAATCGACGAGTGGGTAGATTGTGAAACTGAACAGCTAGAAGACGGCCGGTTTGTGATTGAGATGGATGTCAAAGATTTGCCCGTGGATATAATTGACAAGAACGTGTGCGGATCAGTCGTCAATAGGCTTCTATGGCGGGGGTCTGCGCCGATTATTGTGAATGGACTGGTGGACGTGAGGACGACTACGCCAATCGGAGGCATTGAGTTGCATAAGTTGCCAGTCCATGGCAATGCTACATTGAGCAACGCATAACCAAGTGGTAGCAGGTAACTTGCGGCTTCACGCCGCATTGTTCATGGCAGGTATCGCACATTGTTCAAGCTGGCAGGCGTCGCACGGTATTGTTGAAGTCTGGCTATTACACTGTATTGTTCAAGGGGCTACACATCCACGTCATGCTCACGCTAGCCAAGCGCTGCCGCTACATTTCGTTGCTCACGCAGTCAACTATTGCTGCGACAGGCTAGTTGTTCACGCAGTCAATTGCTACTGCAGATTAGTTGCTTACGCAGCAAACTACTGCGACAGATCCATTCATACCTGATACTTGCCCAATTGGAGATATCGCTCCAATTGATTCAATATTTATTAGATTAAATTGCACATCCTTTCACTCGAACTTCATCAATCATAATCCTTTACATTCTTAACCCGGGGGAAGGTTAGATGCCTCTACAATCTCCTGGGCAGACTTTCCATCGAGGGCACCCGATCCCGAATCAAGAGGAGTTCGAGCCAACGCAGTCATTCCCGATCGTGCAACCTCGAGCACTCCAAATGGCTGGAGAAGGTGAATAAACGACGTGATTCGCTCTGGCTTGGCCGACAGTTCCACAATGCAGTTGCGGTCAGTGATGTCCACCACTCGACCTCCAAACGATTGGGCCATCTTGGTGATGGCATCGAGATGCTCGTGCTTGTGTCGCAGTGCGACCGACCGGGGAACGTTGTTGGGGTGGTAGTCGCGGACCGCCGACGCAGCGACGGACTGTCCATCCGCGCTAGCGTTTCCGGACGCAGCGGCCTGCGCTTGGCCATGATGAGCCAACAGCTCCTCAAAGTATTCTGGTCCAAGCAACGACACCTTAGCCAAAAGCAGCTCGCGTCGCACAATTGGGGCATGAGTATAGTCGAGGACGGCCCACACAGGAACCAAATCCTCAATCTGTCGTCGAGCTTGTTCAACGACACCCTCCTGGCCCTGAAGCACAATCGTCATTCGAGACAGATCTTTGACCTCGGTGTTGGACACTACCAGCGAATCAATGTTGAATCCTCGGGCAGCCAGAGTACCCGACACTCGTGACAGCACACCGGGCTCGTTCTGAACCAGGCAGTTGAGGACATGGGGCTTAGCCTGCTCCTTGGTAGGGATGGGGGTCTCGTAGAGAATGGACGAAATCGCTGCCGAAGTCGACCAGTTGGGGGTGTCGATTGTGGGAAGAGGAGGTTGGCGGGTGTTGCGGTGAAGCACCTTGTACGCCAACGCAGAAATGGACGAGTTGGCTCTTGATCCGGTGGGCATCACCCGAGTCGCGTGACGACCCAACTGGCGAGCACCTGTTCGGCCACTTGCTAGCATTTTGATGTTGATGAGAAAGGAGGATGAAAAGTGAATTTTTCAGTGCGTCCGATTTTTGTGACTAATTGTGGGGACGGTGCAGGGGAAGGTCACGTGCGAGGTGGGAGACCGATATCGGCGCAGGTGCAGGCGCAGATGGGCGACAAGCGGCGGGGATGGAGGGAGCGGTGGAATTGAGATAGAGTGAGGCAGAGACGGATGCGATGGACGCTGCCGATGTATCCAATGCAGTTTCGACCAGTTTCCAGCGCACAATAGCTCTGCATTGCCCCAGCGTTTACTGGGTCCCAGAGCTCTCATGGGTTAGGGTTAGATGGTCTGGGTTAGGATAAAATATTCTGACTCTATGGGTTAGGGCTCACGCGACGCGTCGCGCGAGACAGTGCCTAATTGAAAATTCAAATCACTTAGACTTCGCTTACCCAACACCCACTGCGAGCTATGACGGCGGATAAAAATTCTCAGGAGCAGGCATATCTCGATCTGTGCAAGCAGATTATCGACCATGGCGAGTACCGTAAGGATCGCACGGGGACTGGAACGTACTCATTGTTTGCGCCTCCACAGCTAAGATTCTCTCTGTCTAACGACACCCTTCCACTGCTCACTACGAAACGCGTTTATTACAAGGGCGTACTTCACGAGCTGCTGTGGTTTGTATCAGGGTGCACCGACGCGAACAAGCTGGCCGAGAAGGGTGTTCACATTTGGGACGGCAACGGATCGCGGGAGTTTCTTGACAAGCAGGGACTCAGCCATCGTCGGGAAGGTGATCTGGGCCCGGTTTACGGGTTCCAATGGCGACACTTCGGCGCCGAGTATACCGACTGTGATGCCGACTACTCTGGAAAGGGAGTTGATCAGCTCGCTGAGGTCATTCGCAAGATCAAGGACACCCCATATGACCGACGCATCATCCTCTCCGCGTGGAACCCCCGTGACATGGACATTATGGCGCTACCTCCATGCCACATGTTTGCACAGTTCTTCGTGTCAGTGCCCGAGACTGGGCGCCGCCGGCTTTCGTGCCAGCTGTACCAGCGGTCCTGTGACATGGGGCTGGGAGTACCATTTAACATTGCGTCGTATGCGCTGCTGACGCGAATGATCGCTCAAGTGTGTGGCATAGAAGCGGGCGAGCTGATTCACGCGATGGGCGATGCACATGTGTATGCGGATCACATTGAGCCATTAAAGAAGCAGATTGAACGAACTCCTGGGTCGTTCCCGAAGCTGACGTTTGCCCGCGATATCAAGGATATTGACGATTTCGCGTTTGAGGATTTTGTGCTGTCTGACTATCACCCTCAGAGCAAGATTGAGATGAAGATGAGCGTCTAGACGGTGTAGAGCACCCGAAAGGTGGCCTCCATCTCGTCATGTTGCCTAAACTTATGGCTGGATTGTGGCTGAAATGCTGACGGACAATGCATACACGTCTAGCCCGTGCCTACTCGTCTGGCCCATGCCTACACGGCTTGCCCCCCGTTACATCAACTGCTGTACTGTAATTATTTATTCCTTGAATACCCCCGATATCGTCGCTCAAGTATATGCACTACTGACTTTAACGTTTCGAATTGAAACCCTGCTGCCCTCGCTGCTGCCTTGTAAAAGGTATCGATTGTATGCGGAGTCTCAACTTGAATTCGGTAGGTGGAATGTCGTGATCCTGGGAGGATATCTCGTACGTCCATATCAGATGCTGCCAACTGGGTAGTGGTAGACTCAATGTACTGGTTGAATTCCATAATTGTCCGTGGTTGCGCTGCCACCGAAAACGAGAACGATCCTCGCCTAGACTGCTGCGACAGGTGGTGATGCTGCTGGGGGTGATGGCCACCGGCTTCGGTGTATTTGCCCATTGGAAATAGGCTCAGGAGCCGTCGTTCTGACAAGCTAAGCTTGTCAGACCCAGGGCCGCCAGGCTTTTGGTCTGGAGGAATGAAGCTGTCTTCGTACCAATTGAGGTACCGTTCGAGTTTTGAATCGTCCCAATACAGCACATCACGGTCATCAGCGTCCGACAGACTCTCGTCTTCGATCCACAGCTTTCGCAGCAAATCTGTCCAAGCGGGTACATTAAACACTTGGAGCGCCGGTGTCGCTTCGTCGTCTGACTGCCGGGTCTGCCCGTCGAGACCAAAGCACATTTTCGCGCACACAACCACCGCAGCGACAACGCGGACTTCGGAGTATGCGTTCCTGACAATGTGCTTTGACTGTGGCACGAGGTCGAGATTGATTTTGAGCGTCGCCAGCATCTGGTTGGCTGCAAAGTAGACCTCTGGAGGCAGCAGCAGGTCAAACACAATCTTGAATAAAAATGGCTGGATAATTGGGGTCGGAAACTCGATGCGATGAGTTTGGTTGAGATAAATGGCCATTCGCTGCAGCTCTCGATGCAATTTGTCGTCAGTAGGGGCTCTGCGGGGAGTGAAAAAGATATTATACACATTAGGAATGCGTCGTTTCATTGCTGCGGGCAGTAACAGCAGACCCTTGAGGTAAGGGAACTGGTATCGGTAAACCCACCGGTTGAAATCGTATAAATAGACGGGAACGCGGAGAAGGACGCACCCAATATAGCACAGGATGATGCTGTGAACGAATAGAACGTGGCGCTCGACCACAATTGGTTTCGTGGCCTTGCGGCTCGATCGGTCATTAAATTTGATGGCCTCAAAGCCATCGCTATCGTCATCAGGGTCATCAGGGTCCTTATCAGCATCCTTATCAGTGTCAGAGGTCAATTCGTCTCCCGATTCCGTCTCTGGGCCCGTGACCGAGGTCTGACCTTCGTGGTTTTCGCGGCCCTGGTCCTCTTCGTCATTTTCGTCCTCGGCAGCAAAATCCACTGATGCAAATTTGGTGTTGTTAATATAGATCCCCCACAGGCTCCTCACCACCGTCGATAGCTCCTTCGAAATGCCCTGGGTTTCAATCAGCCACTCGACCTGCCTTCTGAGAAGGTACTGGTAGCATTGAAAGAACAGTGCATTGCCCTCATTTCCATAGAAAAGCCCGTCTGTGTCCTGAGCGACCTGCGACGATGCATTGGTATTGATCCGAATCCTTCGACTCTGCGACGCGAGAAAATCGTCGTCATCCTCGGCGGTCTCGAGGGTACCGTCTTTGACATGGCCGTTACTGCAAATCAGCTGACCGTCAACCGTCTTCCATCGTCTGGATTTACAGTTATTGACCCCACAGACTGGGCCTTTAGTCCATACTGCCATCAGATCATTGGACGGTGGGACTGAAAAACTAGGCAGGAATACGGGGGTTTCGTGAAGATACGCACGTGCGGATCACGTGCTGATTGCGTGCGAGCCCAAAGCTGCGACATGGCTCAACACGAAGCCGCGAGATGTACAGACCAAACGAAATCGAGCCGCCGAATTCACCTACCCGCAACGACAATCACGGCTAATTGACCCCACCTAACCCTCCTCTAATTGTGCTTATCGTCATATCGTCACTCATCACTATGGACTTTAGGCTGCCGCTCAGACATCTACGACCTCTTCGGAGAGGACTGCCGGCTATGGTTTCGTCCTCCAGTCGATTCTCGCCGATTGTTATGTCGAGGACCAGAATTTCCCCCATACTGGTTGTACACTGGCTGTCTTTGGTGTCCCTGAGGCATCACCATGGCATTGGGCCCTCGAGGTGACGACTGGTATGGCGGTGCGTATGCGACGGGAAACCCTCCTTGGTTCATCATCTGAGGCGAAGACATAAATGGCTGAGGAGCTCCTCGGCCGTAGTATTGACCCGGCGCCCCAGCCCCTGCCGCCATCCCATACTGAGGGCTTCCAGCAGCAGCGGCTGCCGCAGCGGCAGCTGCTCCATATGGAATAAATCCGGGAATGATTTGGCCAGGAAGCGGCGAGCCCATCATTGAGCCTCGGAAGTTGGGATCTTCAAAGCCCGTGGGCTGCATCATAGGGACCATTCCGCCTACTGGGAACGCGACATTGCCTCGCGGCGACGGCATGCCGCCTCCAGACATCATGAACTGGCGCTGAGCCACTGCCTCTGGGCTGGGGAACAGGCTCAGATATGAACGATCGGAACCTCCAGGAGGCCAAGTCGGGCCCTGGCTCCACGCACGCTCGATAACGTAGGTCGGAGGCTCGGTTCCTTGGGCCTTTGCAGTAGCCAATTGGTCGTCGTAGTCGCGCTTGGCCCGTAGGAACGGGTTGAACTTGCCAGCGCGCGACTTGGCCTTGACCTCCTTGTTCTGTCCAAAGAACATTGATGGCGTGGGGGTCCTGCTCGTAGATCCAGGCGTGACCGGGCCCGCTGGAGTGCCTGCGGGGGTACCAGAGGGAGTAGAGCCGCCGGTGGCTGGTGCAGGCACTGGTGGGGGTGGAGTGCTGACTGCGACGGACGCTGCTTTTGCTTGAGTCGCCTGGGGCGGGGGTTGCGGGGAGTTTAGAGGCGACGCAATTGATTTTGTAGGCAGCACTGGCGACCGCGAAGGGGATTTTGATGCAGCAGCCAGCGACGCAGTTGATTGGGACGGAGTGAACGAATGGGCGGAAGGGTTTGGCCGGAATTCGGGGACATTGAAGTTGAATTTGGGTTTTGGCTTTTCAGCAGCAGCAGGCGCCTTTTCACTGGTCTTCTTACCCTGTTCGCCCTTGTCACTCTTTTCACTTTTCTCGTTGTCTGCCTTTTCATCTTTTTCCGTCTTTTCTACCTTTTCACCACCTGGCCTTGGCATGGAAGAGTGCTTGAGTTCTGGGCTCACTGACCCTGAAGCAGTCCGCTGACGGATCTCTTCCTGCTTGTCCTTGCCCTTGGCTAGAATTGGCAGTAGATCTGCCGGTACTGGCGCCGGAATCTTGTACTCTTCTGAGAACTTTTTGAATGCGTTGAGTCTATCGCTCTTTTCCTTCTTTTGTTGGAACTGCTTCTTTTGCTGGAACCGCTCCATTTCACCAGTGACAAATTGGCGGAAATTTCCAGCCAATTCCTTCTCGATTCCAGTCTTGGACGGGAATTTCGACGGGCCAGTCGCGAGTTTCTGCGGAGACGACTTTTTGCCAGAATCGGCTTGGGGCCCCTGAGGCCCCTGGGGTGGCAGTTCGGTCACCTTGCCGTCAGGAGCCGCCAATTGACTGGAAATGATTGCTGGATCATACGGAACTCCGCTAGCCGACGGCGACCCCGATGGGGGACGGAACTGAGGCGGCGTGTACCTGTTTTCTGTGGGACCAGGCTTCCTGTCGACTCCAGAGTACTTGTCCTCTTCGTCAAGCCCGCTGTCGTCAATTGTAATGCCCCGTTCCTCGGCAATATGTACATTCCCTCCATGACCTGCGCCCTGGATCTCTGCAGCCAGCTTTTCGGCTCGCTTTTCAATTGCCTTGTAATTGGGGACCTCCTTGTTGATAGCAGTGGTGTAGAAGTGCTCGTCATAGGTCGACTGGACCCCAAATCGCTCGTTGGCAGCAAACTGGTCCCATTTATCCTTCTTTAAAGACGCAGAATCGCCAAACTCCTCGAGAGAAGTGTTCAGGGCAGGGTCGTCGGACGGCTGCCAGGGCTGGAGCTCTCGCTCGCGCTCAACGAACGAGCGGGTGGGGCCCGAAATGTCAGTATCGGTCTTGAAGCCGGTGCGGGCAGAATTTGCCGAGTTTGGTGCCGTAGACGTGCCATTGGCGGTGTCGGGCAGCCGGTCCGGGGCCAAGTTTGGCTTTTCAATCAGCAATTCCGCCAAATCTTTAGCCGGAATCAGCAGCTTGTCGTGCTTTTCGTCTTTATTGGCCGAGTCGGTGTGCTCTTCTCCTGGTGCTGATGAAACCTTAGTCACGTACTTGAGCACAACACTGAGGTCTTCGTCTGCAGAAGCTGCACTGAGAATACCTCGGTATTGGGCGCCGGAGCTGACAGTGACAACGGTTTGGGCACCCAGCGACTTGACAAGCAGATAGTTGAACCGGTCGTTCATATGCTTAATCGAGGCATCATCAGTTGCAACGGCGGGTGACGTAGACCCAGACCGGGTGTGAGAATGGCGGCGATTCGACGAGCCGGAGCCAGACCCAGACCCCGAGCCGGAGGTAGACCCGGGGCCAGGCCCAGACCCAGAACCTTGTCCGCCTACAACCGTCGAATTGGTCGAGTTCCACGCACTCTGGCGGCCGGACCCTCCGTTTGGCCCACTGGCTCCACTGGAGTTTCGGCGGTCTCCCGAATGGCCCCCATGCCCGCCATGGCCATGACCATTCGATTTCTTGGGCTCGCCGTTTCGCCCCTGGCGATTCGGTTTGGCACTCATCGCACAACAGCCAATCTAATAGACAGCAATCAGTTACGTCAGTTATGTCTCGGCCTCAATCCCTTTTCGAGTCTCACGTGTCCCCGTGTCAGTGGAATGCGGTCACTCTTCTTCAGCAAGCAGAACCAGAGACAGTTGTAGTCTCCGTACTCAACAATCCGTTGTTGGCGCTGTGGTTGTTGCTGTCAATTGCAGTACCAATTTTCAAAGGCGTCGGATCCACTGGTTACCGCGACTGCGACCTGCAGGTTAAACTCTGTCCAGCACCCAGAAAGCCCGAAAGTGGCCCTATCAGTTCAATTTCCACAATTCCAATGATAATCCGAGCCCAAACCTGGCTCCACCTGACTTGAACCTGAAGGTACCTGATGGATAGACCTGGCAAACAGATAGCCCGAAACCAGCAAACGGTATTCAACCACCAGAGATCACAACCTGGGCCACAAGATCTAGATACTTACGCCTAGCAAGTCCTGGGCTAATCGTTGAAGAAAACGAGACTTATGCCGGGTGCAGCGTGCGCCTTGAGCCTTAGAAAAGAGCTAACAATCAAAGCCTTATACAATACAAGCGTTATCGCCTGTAGGTCAGTCAAGTGGTTTGGCCCTGTTGATGAGCCTGAAATTCAATCCACTAGTCTCTAAAGGCTGTCTTTTCGGGCAAGGGGGAGGGCGGCGGTGTGGCCGCGCGGCCGTGCTACAGT
>PPJJ03000032.1:0-132186 GCA_003705735.3 Blastobotrys peoriensis | reverse complement strand
CGCTCTTCCGATCTACTGTGCTTTTGTGATTTTAGGGGGGATGAGGATGAAACGACCAGATCTATAGATTGTCCTCCAATGATCTTTGTGGAAATTCGCTTCCTCCTTCTGTCAACGGGGTCCGGACTGTATTTCAGCTAAAACACTGATGAAGTGGAATTCGGGGATGTTAAAACAGCGGCAGAATTGAAGTCTTTTGACACTTTCACCGTTTCCGCCGTGCGATATCACTTTAAATGACGTTCGGGCCGGGACAATCAAGAGCCGGACTTTTCCAGGTAGAGCTTGTCAATCCGAGTACAGACCAGCCAGAATAGATCCCAAGCAGTCCACAGTTCCTTTCTCACTTTGAATTAGCAATTAATACAGGGTACGCGCCGATTTATTTTATATCCAGATTCTCCTACTCCGCCCAGTTTGGGTTTCCCCGCGGTGGAACCCAACCGAATAAATCCCGAGACCGATAGAGCCGCGCCGAAGCTTAAGAATGCAGAAAACGTGACTGGAGGAGCCAGGTTTTAAAGGCCCGTGATCAAGGCGGAGAACGTGCGGAGCCTGAGAGGCGGAAGGGAGACTGCTGTTACTGCTGTTAATGCTACTAACGCGGTTGTTATTGTTAGGGACTCGGTGACTGTGGAGACTAGGGCCGATTCAACCAGCTGTTGTATCTGCTTTATGGCATCACCGTTATTACATTATACATAAACCTTTTAGTAACGAGATCGCTGAGCAGTAGCAACATCGTGATACAGGTCCAGAGGAGAGGCCTCCAGAGAAGTCTCCTTCCACAGGTTGGGGGTCAGGAAACCGTAAGTGTTACCAATGGCAGCGAAAGTGGCCTTAAGAGTGTTCTCAATGGTTCGGGTCTTGCCAGCAGAGTTGGTGTAAGCGTCCTCGACACCAGCGAACTGAAGAAGGGTCTTGACGGCGGGGGAGGCGACGACACCGGTACCTCGGGGAGCGGGAATGAGACGGATGAGCACTGAACCACACTTTCCGGAGGTCTTGTTGGCAACGGAGTGGGGCTGTCCAAGAGCAGCACCCCAGTATCCTCGTCGAACAGGGATGACGGCAAGCTTGGCAACGACAATGGCGGCTCGGATAGCGGTGGCGACTTCCTTAGCGGTCTTGACACCGAGACCAACGTGTCCGTTAGAGTCACCGACGACGACGACGGCTCGGAATCGGGTTCGCTGACCGGCACGGGTCTGCTTCTGGACGGGCTTAATCTTCATGACCTGGTCCTTAAGTCCGGGGAGGAAAGTGTCAATGATCTGGAACTCCTTGACGGGGAGGGAGTGGAGGTAGATCTCCTCGAGCGAAGTGACCTTACCGGCCTTTACGAGACGGCCGAGCTTGGTAACGGGGACCCATCCCTTCTCTTCGTCCTTTCGGCCTCCACGTCGGGGACCTCCACGTCCTCGAGCGCCACCTCGGCCTCCACGGGCGCCACCTCGGCTACCGAATCCACCACGGGACTGCTGCTGCTGCTGTTCAGGCATTTTTTTAGATGAGTTTGCTATTCAAAATTCGAACTGACTTCAAACAAATTCGTCGTTAGCTACTGGAAATTTCACCCTCACCGTCGTTTACGATCCCGCCGTACGCGAGTGAAATTTGACGGCGTAGTTTCAAGACCGTGACTGCTAAATGCAAGCCGTGCCTGCTAGGATCTCTTCAACCACCGCCATTGCGCAGCCGCTCCCTCCTCCGGCCCGGCGCCTACCGCCGTACTGTCTTTCTAGGCGCCAGTCAGATACCAGCCTCGTACCCACCACCGTACTCAGTCGCGAACCCTCTTCTCCCTGATTGCTACAACAGCGACTATCAGGCGTCATGCTGCATGGTGGGCTCATCGCCGCGCTTGCTATTGCTATATGAGCAACAAGCACAGACCTCCTTAAAGACAGCACTATTCTGGCGATAGGCTTTTCTTGACATAGAACAGTACCACAGCAGTCTGCTATTTACAAAATGTCGTAAGTAAGGAAACTGGGTAGAGTGAGTGAGGACGCTTGGGATAGGAAGTGATTAGGCCCCCCTGGTCAGTCTTAGGGCGGTGGGCGGCACTTAGGTTGAGGGGAAAGCGTCTATTGAGACCCAGGCGCGCATGTAGACGCGGTTTGATTGAGTGCTCAGGAGAACCCTAAGGAGAACTACCTGGGGCATCAGGAGGACTTTGGCATTGGGGGTAAAAGTTTTTACCGCAAGAAGCATAGGTTAACATTGGTAGTTATGCTGAAGCAGCTGCAGCCGGATTGGCTAATGATAAAGGCGAACCTGTTGATAATGTGAACGTGTCAAAGCAAGAAGTAAAGGAAGCGGCCGAAAAAGTCGAGTCATCTGAACATCCGTTCGCCCGCAGTGGGCCCAACCGTGCCCTTCAAGGTCTCAGCAACTTGTACGCAAAGGTCTCGACGACCCTCAGCGACCCCTATGCGGGGGGCCATGTCTTGCTGAATGTCCTGGCCGGAGTTGGGGTGGGCTATGTCTTGCTTCACGAGAACAAGCAAGGCAAGTTGCCGTGGTGGCCCACCGGGGCATTGTATGCCACGGGAGCGTTTGCGTTAGGGGCGGTTGAGTTCTTTACGGTGCGACGTCTCTACAAGAAGGAGAAGTGAATCAGGCTGGACCCTCCCCGCGCGTGCGGCAGCAGCCGTTGCCGTTCCCGACTATACTAAGCGACGGTGGCTCTGGAGCCGACCTGGCACAGCCACGTTGAAGGCTATTGAAATTTCTGTAGACCACATAGCCTGAGCCAATCTAACTGAGCCGTTCTGGTTAACGTTTAACCTTCACAATTGGCGTGACTCGAATGCAAAGTCGCGCCGCATTCTGTCGCATTCTGTCGCATCGTGTCGCATCTCGTCGCATTTTTTGTCGCATTTCTGTCGGCATCGGCGCCTGTCAACCACGCACTTCATTCGGATCGTGCAGCCGACCGCCTCAGGCCCGGGTCTCCACTCATTGTCAGTTGCGTCGGCATTTGTGGCGACGGGCGGCGGATACGCTAAGCTACAGATTTGGAAGGATGCTTACGATTGTGCATCAGTCTCAGGCAGCGCCAGGGTTCATCATCTAGTTACTCCAGACGGACACAATTATTAGTAATGGCAATGATATGGGCCAAAGTTGATTGATTTATCACCAAACTGAGTTACAAGGAGTGAAAAGCAAAACAAAAAAAAGTATAGGAAGTACAAAAACGGCATTTCAAACATAAAGGAAACAGTGCAATGGTAACAATTGGTATCAAGCATGTTAGTAGCAGCTGTCTGTCCGGCAAAGAAGCAGAATTGGAACAGAATACAGTTCTGCGGTTTCGTAAAGCGTAAAATATCCACATTTGGAGGCCGGGCCCTAGTGTGTGCGGTGAGTCCATTGGCGGGGGGGCAGAGGCCTACTGTGAGATTCGAGTCCATAGGGTGGTCGGTCGAGACGGCCTAGTCTACTGGGAGACCTTGAGTCCGTTGACACCTTGCGAAATGAGCTGCTCTCGGATGCCGTCCCAAAGGGCAATTCGGTGTCGCAGAGCGTCCTTGACTGCGGCACGAGCCTCGGCCCATTTGGTTTCGTCGGTTCCGCATAGCACGCTGGTCATCTCGTGAGCAAGATGGGCGTGGTGATCCCCGTCGACCTCAATGTGTCGCTCAAGGTAGTACTTGAAAATGGCGTACTTCTCGGGCTCGTCTTTGTGGAGCTCTCGGACAAACGAAATGAACATTCCCGGAATCAGGTCCTCTCGTCCAAACGTGAACACGGCCGCGGCAACGTGGGGCTTGTTGAGATCAATCACGTCGAAGGTGGACGACACAAAGGTGGACACGGTCTCGGAAGCGTTGACAGACTTGAGCGCCTTGCGTGGTTCGACGCCATTGTTGGCGATGAGATCCAGGAACGCCTCGATCTCTGAAGTATCGGCGCCAGCACGCTTCATGGCGGTCAGGTAAAGCTCGAAATGGGACATGCGCACCCCCTCCTCGTTCTCGTCGCACTCCTCGTCAGTGACAATCTCGTTGATGAGGTATCGGGTCTGGGGGTTTCCGACCGGGACCCAGGGAATCGACACACACGTCAGCTTGAGCTGGAGGTACTTGAGTAACGACATGAAATCCCATACTGCATAGATGTGCTGGGACATAAACAATTGCAGGTTTTCAATTGACTTGACCTCGGCGTACACCGGGTGGTCCACCAGCTGTTTTCGCAGCGGGGTGATCTCTTCAATGAGGCTGTTGAGGCGGGAATCGAGAGTCATGGTTGATTAGCAATGTCGGGTCGGTATTCGACTGGTTGGCACGGTCCAAAGTCTGGAAAACTGCTTCTTCTTATATAGCCACAGCGTTGCAGTTGTCAAAAAAACCTAGCACCAAAAGCAATCCGACACCCGGACGATGCAATAGTACGCTGCCAAAAAAGTAACCGTTTTGACTCTAAGATCCATTCACGGTAGAAAAAGTAATACCAGCTCCTCGTCCCCTCACTTTTGACTGTGGTGGCCCCCCCTCCCCCTCCCCTCCTCCCCTGCCCATGCTGATTATCCCTCATTGGTGCGGTGCTGTGGTGGTTGCACTCGTACATACAATCGCTGGCAGGTGGCTCGACCCAGGTGGTGACTGGCGCGGGGAAGGCAAGTCTCAAAGGGGTGCCTCGAAGCGATGCAAAGCGACCCGTATGAAGGTGCACTGCTTTGCAGGGATCGCCAGCTATACCGCGTCAACTGAGCGTAGGCATGGTTGGCAACACCTATTATCTATTTGGCCACTATTGCGGGAGCCATCATGCTTCGGTCCCTAGACGTTTACTATCGACACCGCTTGGACCCCATCGTTTCATGCTAAGGCGGAGGGGTGTCGACGGAGGCCCATGCCGACGAAATTAAAAACGGGCGCTTCATCTGGGGTGGACGGCCGCCTCGCAGAAAGGGTGCCAACGGGACCTCTGGGACCGGACCGGTGGGCTAAAATTCTGCACCCCTTAGACCTGTCTGTCGAATCTGTAGGTGTAGAGCCGATCAATCTTCCATTTGCATGTTGGGCCCGTGCCGCATTTTACGGGCGACACTGACTGGTTCTAGCCCAACGGCGGTGTGGCGGTGGATCTGGGGCCTCAACAAAGCTCGGTAAAACTGTCCCGTAGCGGCGTTAGGACTTTGGCGGCGGCCAACTGCCCACTATCGAAAGCATCCAACCTATTGCTGCAGCCTGCGCGGTATCTACGAACCATAGTGTATTATAGTCCGGGGTATAACCTGTATCTCTCCAGTTCCAAGACCCGACCGATGTGGTCATAGCCCGAGCCAGGAGGCTCTAAACCCCGGCTTACTGGGGGGCTGTAACTGAGTCAGATGGTCCACTTGGTTGTGCCGGTGGAGGAAGCTTGAGTATGTGGGATTGTAGACCCGTCCCAGGGGCGCCCAGGGGCCCGGCTCCAGCTATCCAAGTCGGCCAGTCTCGGGGACATGTTGGGATTAATACCTGTGTGCGCCAGTTAATTGTACCTGCACGACACTATTGCTATTAGAAGGACCTATACTATTACCCAGCTTTGCAGGGAGCAGAAACACACCCGCGCAGAAAGCAGGTCAATCTGCCAAATCAGGACGGGGATGTAGGATCTGTCAGGTCAGTCCGGTACAAGCATACAGCTCTGACGTAGTGCCAGCGAGGAGTTCCCGGGCAAAGGGGCTAGTACAACTTGGCGATGCGTACGGGATCCCAAGGATCCGAACACCACCTAGCCCGTCGTCACCCTAGGCCCAGCGTCACCCTCAGCCGGTGCCGGTCTGGTACTACAGGACTGCTCCCTGGCACCAGACTGCCATACTGCCGGGAGGGAGGAGGGAAGGGGGACGTTCATCTCAGCCGTAATCGCGATTTGACACGCCGGTGAAAGGTGTGGGATGCAGTTGAGCGAGAATTGGACAGCATTATTGCATGATGAAGGCTGCATGGGCAGTTATTATTGGCTAAGTTTCGGTGGGTAGCGAATACGGTCGTATACGCCTCCGCACCTTCAAAGTGCGGAGGCACCTCCTGCTGTTCCTGCTGTGCCTGCTGGTAGCTGGATTGGTCAATGGGGAGGCCCTTGTGCGGTTATCTGATCTGATGGGCGATGAGGTCGATCAAGCCCACCAATCCCGGGCCCGTCACCCTTGGATTGGCGGCACCCTCGACCGGTGGAATTGAGATGCAAGTGCCAAAATCCCATCACTCAGAATTATCTTGCCCAACCCGCGCCAAGTAATAATTCCCCTCGTTCATAAAAAGCTCTCCTTCACGTGGCCAGCTGGTGATAGAATAGAATAATGTCCGCTGGCGATAGGTTATGCGTATCAATAGAAACCACTCGATGCAGATCGGGCTTAACAGAAGACGCAATAGCCATAATCCAGGCTATCGCTTAGGAGACAGGTTTGTCATGCACCACACCTCATGGCCAGATGCTTCTAGGGGGGAGGGGTGGTTTGCACCTTATTTGATCTGATGCCGGAGCGGCAACCCGGCCCCTAACGTTATCTGGCAAGGTTGATAATTGCAACCAACGGATCTGTGCGGTGCAGTCACCCGCCGAGGAACGGTTAAGATGCTGTGTGCGTCGGCCGTTTTAATGGCCTGCAATAATCATCGCAGCCCCAGATTATCCGCAATTACACAGCATCAATTGCCGGCCGAACTATTCCGTCGGTGGCTGGCTATGCGACGCAAAATAATATCGGCACCTCAAATAATACTGCTATAGAACAAGTAAGATCTATATATCTACTGGGGTTTGGGAAATAACGCCATGCGTTACACGTGAGTATAGAGAACAGACCTTGCCTCCCCGGGGATGGTGATTGGGCGACATATGTTGAGATGCTCGGACGTTGGGTACCGTTGGGTGCCGGGCCTGCGCCGGGCAATATGGCTCGTCGCAACTCGGGCCATGGGACCCATAGTCTTCAAACGGTTCGGCGAAGTCGGCAAATTTCGCGGAACTTGCGGGGCCGGGCATTGACCTGTTCCCCCCTCCCCCCCTCTTCCCAACATTCCTTCGCTATTGAATCATCTCACGATCCTATATACATCCACTGTGTCCCGCCTTAGTATCGTACCTATCTTTGGATTGCAACGCTCCACCGGAGGGATCTACCGAAATGAAACTCATGTTGAATCAATGGTCGCCTCACAGAATCAGGGGCGGAGTCGGGTCTAAATCAGCCAGACGATCGGGAGACTTTTAGGGCTGATTGTCTGGGTTCACTACCGCAGTTGACACACTTCAAATGTTTGGCCCTGACAGTTGACGATCCGGCCGTCAGGTGCCAACCCTATTTGTTTCAGCACTGTTTGCGATAGCGAATCTGTTGCATATACTTGCTGACAGCGGCGACAGCCTGCCATTCCATCATGCCAACATTGAGCCACAAGCGTCCCAGACTCTGCTACATACCAATGCCGCCGCCTACAACCGATACCAGACCAGGGCCCAAGTCGCGACATCCTTGACCGTTACTGGACTTGCCGGCCGGGAGTCTGATAGTCTCTGATTTCCTGGGTTGCCTATCTGCTACATTGCAGTGTCTAACATGTATTGCCCATCAGCGATTGGTCGGAAGTCACATGCTCGATCGCACATGGCTTCTTCACTGTTGCCTGGCACCACTCAAATCGTCGTCTGTCTCCCAGCCTTTCCCGGATAGTTGCAGACCAACAGGGCTGTCACGCCTTGGCTAGGGTCATGTACCAAATCCTCATTCCTGTAAGTACCCCAATAGCCACCAGACCGATCAATAGCCTGTCCAATTGCCTGCCTAGTACTGTATACCATGGCCATCAATTGCTGGCCAACTACCACCCTGCCACCCTCCCTACCTCAACAACCGCCACTGTTACCCCAACATTCTATTCTGAACCCAGGTACCGTCCCCGTCCTGCCCAGTACTCCCGGCTCCTTGAGGAGGTGGTCCTTATTGGCTCGCCTGTAATAGAACCGTTTTAATTTATGCTTTCTCACACGAGTGTGTCTAAAACATGTACCACTCAGGTCCAGGGTTCGATACACTGCCCAATTCGTCGCCCCACCTGCCCGAGACCCCAGGTACCAGGTGCCACACAGCAACCCCATTGCCCACAGGACCTGGGCGGAACCCGAGGATGAGCATGGGGAATCCCAACCTACCGGTGCAGACCTCGGGGCAATTGAATACTTCCAGAACTTGTTCCTCGATGGTGGCGTCATTATGTTGCTGCTGTCCGCCTTGGTGTGCAGCAGTGGGTGCGCGCGGCCCCCTCGGCTAACGGAATCCATCAGGACAACGCAGCAGTAGAGAAGGGTTCTGGGAGGTTTGGGTGCTGCAGCCAGCCCGAAACAAAGGCTCCCATTTCTTTTTCGCGCGCACCCTCTGGACGGGGCGTTTCTTTTTGCAAAAGGGTTGGTGCAGGCGGCAACGGACGACCATATTTATATCCAACCAGTGACATCGTTTGAAGGTTGAGACAGCAATTGGGAACTGTAGACCGGGCCCGAGGCCGCAATCGCCTTTGCTATGTAAGTTACCAGCTAGATAGTTTTGACAGGTACCTCAACGGACGGGATGCTACGGCCACGGTTGTGTCATGTCCAGTATGCTGCGTGTCTTGGTGGTGTACCCTTGCTTGCCAGTGTTCTTTTTTGACTTGAACTTTATTTGTACAGTACCACTAATCTCAAACCTCGCCCCGCCGATTGAGCAAGATGGCGCCGGCGTACGATAGTAGATCAGGAAGGCTGAGACAAGGACCGCCACCATCGGCGTGCCACGCAAAGAAAGATTCATCGACAATGAGATTATATTCTCCGGGGACCCAGCGGGCCATCATCGAGGAGGCAGATGAGAAAATAAAAAAGTAAAGGCATAGAGAGGAGGGGGGTAGATTGAACCCCAAATAGCCGATTGATTTAATTGACCAATTCGCAAAAAACAAAAAAACTCATCCCTCTGGTCACAATTCTTCTCCCCCCTCCGCGCCCCCCTTGGCTCGCCGGCGCTCACCGGTGTACCCTGCTACCAAGATCTGGTAGCGTTTTCAAGATCGGTGACGGCCCAGTCCTTGTCTGTACTCACATTGTGTAAAATAGTTGCTTTTTGTGTCCGACACTGCAGACATGGTGCATATACACTGCGGTAGTGCTGCATTGCGGCGGCATGAATTGCTTTTTAGGGGAAATGCTGTTGCCTGAGCCTCACTAGCAACATTTTTCAGTACCATTGGACTCGTCTCAGCTCTTCGTCTCAACTTCTTTTTGTCCATAGGTACCGGGCCCAATCCCATTGAGTACCGCCAACCGCCTTGTTGAAAAATTGACTTTAGACCTTTGCCCCCGGGGTCAAACACATTGCGTAGCCGGCACTCCTTCATTAACCGCCGCTACCAACTTTATCCCAATCGTGGTTGTGCAAATAGTATATAGACACAGCGCTTTTTTTCAGAATTGCTTGTTTTGGGCTCCCTGCTAGTTTCTTTTTGTAGGGTGGCCGGCGCAAATAAGGAACGGTTCCGTTGGGCACAGGGTGTGAAATCACTGGCCCTGTGTGAGCAGCGCACGCAGGAAAAACCCAAAAAAAAGAAACACCCCAAACAAAAAATAAAAAACAACCACTCCCCCAGTACAAAACTGACGCTTTGTCTCTGGTAGCCCTGGTTTTGCTTTTTTAGCTGGCATTTGAATTTTTTTCTTTTCCTTTCCTCTTCACCGGCGTCTGGTACTTTTAAATCCAGACTTTCAAAACCGGACGGAATCTTTTATTTGTCCCGCAATATCGCAACATTCTCCATCGAACCAGTTGATATCGGGCTGATTTCTGGTCTTTCTAACGCTCTAGTGCCCCCGGTTTCATTCCTAAGACTCTGACTCTAGTGGCTGCAAGGCGTGAATCCATCGCTGAAGCACTCTACGAGACACCACCAGACACTGCCACAAAACAAGACATCTGAGTGTTCGAATAAGTGGGACCAAAACTATTTTGCAACATCCCAGGGCCAGACCATTTAAAACCTTTCGGTTATTATCTACAGGGGGTCGTCTCCTTCAAGTGATAAAACAACAAACCACCTGGTATCGTTTTTTATATCTGCCGCCGGCAACTTGGTCTTGTTTTCGACTGGTACCTTCACTCACACAAAGGGGAAAAAAAAACTCAATAATATTATTCCTACCGTCGACGGACCGGCTTCTATCGGAGGTTTCTACACAGAAACAGGCTATTTAGCGGCGGAAAATACCAAAGCAACCCGGCTAAACCGTTGGTGTGCTATTGTCTTGCGCTCCACCCTCGACTATTAGTTCCTTTACGGCTGCTTGCGTACTGAGAGCGATCCTTGTCTAGGACCTGGCGCTTGTTTTTCTGCTCGGCGTAGCCCCCAGCCTTTCCTACGCTACCGGTGTTTTTTGTTTTTTCTTGGGTACTTAGACCCTGCGTCAACCTCATCTGTTCAGTTGGAGAACCAACGACATTGTCTCCAGGTACAGACCCCGGACTGGATATTAGCTCCAATTCTGCTCAGACCCTTGTACTTTGGTCTTCTCCGTGGTTGCTTCTCCACCCGTGGCCGTTCTCCGCCTCAGGCCGATTTCCTTCACCGTGGAAAGTCTGAGTGAGCGCGCGCGTGCTGCCGACCTCCCGATTTTTGATGCAACAGCCTCCTGTCTCAGTGCTCGCCCATAAACCCTCCGGCCCAATGTCATCCTTACCACCGCTGGCTTCGGACGTGAAGACGGACAACCAACCTTCAACCCCGTCTTCCACATCGCAGCAATCGTCTCAGCAGCAACCTCAAGGCTCCCCTGCTGGCTCGCACCCTTCGTCCAATGTTACTAGTGCTGCTGGCGGACCTCCTTCTCAGCAACAACCACAACAACAACAGCAGCAGCAACCACAGCAGCAGCAACAGCAGCAGCCTCAGCAGCCTCAACAACCGCCACCACAGCCTCAACAGGTGCCGCCGTCAACACAGCAGAACCTGCCCTACTTACCCCCCCTACCTGGAGTGGGCGCTCACGCTCGACAGCAGTCTCGAGGGCACGTCCGGAACTCTTCATCGATGGGATCGGCAACATTAGATGATGTCCAGATGCAATATCAGGGACAGCAGCGGTCGCCTTCTACTGCTGGACAATATGGAAACCCTTATTACGACCAACAGCAGCAGGGCCAGCCCGGCCAGCCACAACCTCCTCAACATCAAGGGCCCCCCGGCCCCGGCGGCCAACCTCGACCTGTGTACTACTACCCTAATGCTCCAGGATACCCTTACCAGCAGCCTCCGCCCCCTCCTCACCACCAAGGATACGAGGACCCTCAGGGTCCAGGAGGTCAAGGATATTATGATCCTTCTCAGGGTCAGCCAGTTTCTGCGGCAACCGGGTCAGGACCAGGACCATCTGGAGCTCCAGCAGCTCCGGGTCCTGGAGCGCCTCAGGAGTGGCATCAAGAATATTATGCTCAAGCCTATCCTGGGCAAGGGCAACCAGGCGCGGACCAATATAAGATGGTTGGATACCCTCAATTCGGGCGCCAAATTGACCCTTCGACCGGCGGAATGCCTCCGTTGGTTCGTACAACTGCCCTCTCTCAGGCCGCCACTTCTCTAGGATCAGGTAACCCCGCTGTCCACGGAGGAGCAATCACTAACCCCGATTCAATGCTCACGTCGGCGCCGTATCGAGCATCTCTAGAAATCGCTTCGGACCTCGATGCCATGACCCGCAACTGGACCATGGCAGAATGGCAGGCAAAGAGACGGCTCGTTCAGTTCCGACGGGCTCAGCGTGGGCCTACCATTACCGCCGAATTCTTCCCCCTGGACGCGGAGGATTATACTCAGCAGACTCCTTGCATCTCCTGTATCCACTGGGAGGAGCGAGGTGAGAACTATGTCACCTCGGTGGACTGTATTTATTTATTAGAGCAGCTCGTCAACACAAAGTTTACTGTTGAAGAGAAGAACCGGATACGACGCAATCTGGAGGGATACCATCCGCTAACAGTCTCGAAGGGCCGCCCAGAATCTGGCAATTTTTTCCGATTGATCATGTCATTCTCGGCCCCAAAGCCTCGAAACATTGAGAAGGATGTAAAGGTGTTCCCGTGGAAGACGTTAGCTCAAGCTCTCAAGAAGATCATTTCAAAGTACTCGGCCGACTACGGTCACGGCCCGGGTGCTGCTGGAGTTGTCGGTACAGACCAGGGACACATGGCCAACCAACCGTATAATATCCCTCCTAGAGTTGTTGGCCCCGGTCAATTGCCTCCTCCCCCTCCCCCTCAGGTAGCTCCTCCGGGCGCGGGAGCCGGAGGCAATCCGAGCCCCCCAGTGGCCGGAACCACTCAGACGACTCTTCCACCGCCACAAGTGGTTCACAATGCGTCGAGCCCAATTGTGGCTAGTGGATCTGTAGTTGGTAACGCCAATACCTCTCCGGGAGCTGCTCAGGGTCCTCCTCCGCCCGGCCAGTACCGAACGGCCT
Source organism: Blastobotrys peoriensis (assembly GCA_003705735.3). NCBI lineage: Eukaryota > Fungi > Ascomycota > Dipodascomycetes > Dipodascales > Trichomonascaceae > Blastobotrys > Blastobotrys peoriensis. Next base: position 119,694 of record PPJJ03000032.1, on the reverse strand, counting down.
AGTGGGTTGGGTTGTGCCCGGGGACGGTCCGACCAGACATATTTTTATTTTATTTTGTGCTCAGCTTTGTTTTACCCGACACCAATTTTAAGACTCTGGGCATGGAGTTTCCTTTGTGGCGAGGTACGGAAATGTGACTTGCCGTTCTTTTTTGTTGTGTTGTTTTTGCTTTGTTTGTTCCTTTTTGGAGATTGACCAAATAGAAAGCTTCGGTCAGATTGTACCGGTTGGTCGATCGATAATTGATATCTTCGTATATCAGACTGTATATTTATGGGTTCTCGGTGTGCGCCGATCTAGCCAGGGCCCTCTGATGTATACACATATTTATATCTCCTGTTTTGTGTATATAGTTTTATATCTATAAATTATTGACTATCCAGCCTACGGTTTGATACTTTTCGACCTCTCGGTTCCATTCGCAGTAGTTTCGAGTGTTTGTCAACACACTGACGCGACAAGTTTGCTACAAACTATGATCCAATTAGTCAAATCCTATGCAAGCTGCTATCAAAATTATTGCACCTTTCCGCTACCCGGCCCGCTTGTGGAGGGTCTCCGTCCCCTGGCCCCCAACCTCGGCGGCGCACCACCCACGCAAACTCGGCACGTCGCAGCATAGGGTGCCCTGTCTGCTTAAGTTGCGGCGGTTGGATCCGCTAAGATTAATTGCTAAAACTCAATTGGGGGTTTAGTTAGATTACAGCAATCATGTGGCCATCCAATTTGATATTAACCCCTATAGAATAACCGACACTGCCGAAAATGGGTCTGCGACAAACTTGGCCGAAACAACCCCTAAACCAAGGATTAGAAGGCACAACTCGAAACAGAAACGCTTCTACAACAACAGTCGGGAAACGGCCCTGGATCCCAATCGTAGGGCCGTGTCTAGTTCAAAACACGCCCTACTCTCCTGCCGTTTGGGTCCTTACCAAAAAAAATCAAGCATCCCTTCATTCCCAGCGTCCGGTTCCAGTCTCAGGGGTGGCCTGAACAACCTATTCCGATTAGCGAAACACTGATGTCTAGTCTGTGGTCTCCCCTGAGTTTTTTTTCATGCAGGTATCCAGCTGATCCTTGCAACTAAAACCGCACATCACTCACTGCAGTCGACGCCGACCGAAACATGAATTGGCATACGAGACAATACCGAATCAGGGATGCTGAAGCGCAGACCACATGGTCTGGAGAAGAGTGCGCGGCCTGGGGACCTGGGGAACTGGAGGGTCGTGAGAGGCAGATGTTTGACCCGGTGCACTGCCGACTGTTGGAATGGGCATAGTCGATACCGGGAAGGCATTCGATGCGGTCGGAGTTGGCGAGCACTTAGGCGTACTGAGACTGGGTAGTTGACGAGCACTTAGGCGCACTGAGCGAGAAGCAGTTAATCAGCCTTGGGTGCACTGAGAAGGTGAACTTGGGTTTAATGGAATGAGCATTTGAGACTCAGGGGAAAGCTCTAGAGTAGCTGGGAATGCCACCAACAGTAGGCATTAACGGCAGTTGGTGTTAACGGCACTTGGTGTTGATGTGAAAAGAGAACGAAGATTGTTATATAGCCCTACATGGCGTCCGCCTGTTGCCCTTGGAACCGGATGAAGATGTCGCTAGTTGGAAGCACCAGTAGATGACGCGGAAGAGCGGCGCCGACGTTCCTGGTCAACCTTGCCGAGGTGTGTAGTGTACTCCTTCTGGTGTGCCCAGTGAGATTTCATTGGCTTTGACCAATAGTTTGCCCATTTCTCAAACATGGAGCTTCTTCGGGCGGGCATCGACGACCCAGCGTTCATTTGAGCTTCAGCTTCTTTGTCCATTTTAGTGTATGGTAGAGAGGAGGTGTCTGTCCTTGTCTTTGTCGCTGGCGCTTGTTTTTGTCCTTAGCCTATACCGCTAACACGAGTACTGCGAAGTGTAAGTTGATACAGATTCTACATACAGCTGCTCCTTTATATACGCTTTGCCACTTCATCCAAGACAAGGGCAGATGTTGCTTCCCTAGTCCATGTGCCACTGAGTGTGCCACTAAGAAGGAACCCATGGGGAAAATCTCATTTTGCGGGGAAATCTTATCGATAAGCAAAGAGCCAAATAGGGCTGCCATGATAGGGCCAGCCAACCGCCGCGCGGATCCAGGGGCCAGGAAGATCAACCCCACCAGGAGTATTGAACATTGACCTTAGCCACCAGATATCGACACGTTCAAAGCCAAGACTGAGCTTTGCATTTGCCCGCCACCCATCCTTAACTCATTCGCTGGCCGCTCGCTTCTCTCCCTCTCGATCTCTTTCCATACGTCTCCGCTCACTTAACCGGTGAACCGGGACTGTCTCACCACATTACCGCACTTCCGCACTACCGCACTACCGCATTCCCGCATCACTAAGATTCGTAACCCGGACGCCGAATCGGAAGTCCGAGCGAGGCGATGCTGAGCGCAGAGACACTGAGATGGTAATCGCCCCCTTCGCCACAACAGCTAGGTGGGTCGCATGCTTCCAGGCGGTGCGTTTGTGATAGTGTATTTGGCAGAAGCAGTTTGAGTATCTGATAGTGCTTAGTCACGGCTCAGTCACGGCTCAATCATTGTTCAATCCAGGGAGTGATATGCCAGGCAATGATGGGCCCATGATTGCGCATGTAACGGCAAAGGGGCTTCGTAGCTCGTTGCAACCGCACTTCCACGTCACGATCGCCTTCATTCCTCTCAGTGGTGGTGTGCACCAGTGCTACGCGTGGCCTGGTGTCTCCTTGCAACGGTGGTCGCTGCTCCCGGCGATGCCCAGAATTACCCCAAGGCTGTGGTCCCAACCTGGAGCTTCTATTATTCCGGCGGGTGATGTATTCGGAATTCTCCCCGCCGACCGGGAGAATAGGTAAAAAAATGCGTGGGGTAACAATCTGGGGTCCGGCTAGATAAATACTGCCATACGTGGGGTGAAACTCACCACTGAAAAAAACAACAACACACAATCATGGCGAATCCGGCGTTTGTTCTCTCCAAGGTGGGAGAATTCAAGTATGAAGACAGACCCGTCCCTGAGCCCAGGTCTGAAACCGATGTAATCGTCAGAGTGGAACAGACTGGTATCTGTGGATCGGATGTACACTACTGGAAACATGGCAGTATCGGCCAGTTTGTGGTAAAAGGGCCGCTCGTCCTGGGCCACGAGTCGGCTGGAATTGTTGAAAAGGTCGGATCCAAGGTCGCAAACCTTAAGCCGGGCGACAGAGTCACAATGGAGCCCGGTGTCCCCTGCCGATTCTGTTCCTCGTGCAAGTCTGGTAACTACAACCACTGCCCTGATATGGAGTTTGCGGCGACCCCTCCAATTGACGGAACCCTCCAAAAGTACTACAACATCGCTTACGACTACTGCTACAAGCTTCCGGACTCAATGTCCCTCGAATATGGTGCGCTCTGCGAGCCGACTGCAGTTGGCGTTCAGATCGTCCACCAGGCAGACATTCGAGCTACTGATAAGGTAGTAGTATTTGGCTGTGGGCCAATTGGTCTACTGTGCCAAGCGGTGAGCCGAGCTTATGGATGTGAGACTGTGGTTGGTGTTGACATTTCGAGTTCAAGACTTGAGTTTGCTGGCAAGTTCTCTGGAGCCGGCACCTATCAGCCCCCCAAGAAGGGCGAAAGCGAGGACATTCATGCCTATAACACCCGAGTGTCCGAGGAAATCAAGCAAAAGTTCAATCTCGGAGAGGGGGCCGATGTGGTTCTAGAAGCCACTGGCGCTGAGCCCTGTATTCAGCTTTCAGTCTATGTAGCCAAGAGCAAGGCCCGAATTGTCCAGGCAGGCATGGGCCGTGACTATGCCAATTTCCCCGTCACCATGGCCCTGGTCAAGGAGATCAAGTGGACTGGTACTCTGCGATACACTGCAGCTGCATTCCCCGAGGCATTGCAACTACTTGCATCTGGCAAGATTGATGGCTCCAAGTTCATTTCTCACCGGTTCACATTCAAACAAGCTGAGCAAGCGTTTGACCTCGTAGCCTCTGGAAAGGAGGGTGTTATTAAGGTGATGATTGAAGGTGTTAAGGATTGAGCGGTCTTGACATAATTGTATAGAATCTATATTGTAATTCACGCCATGCTCCCGGCTATCGACGGTGACTAAACCTCAATGAAGACGCAATGGTCATATGCGGGGTTCCTTCGGCCAGTTAGCTCCACTGAGCAACCAATGACACCCGTCAATTGCCCTCTATCACTACTTTGGACCATCATTCCTCGCCGCTAGGTCGGCTATCCACGGTCGTCGGCGAGTCGGCGTCGGGGCTTTTGCCGGTATCGGAGGGATCGACCCAACGTTTGTAATGACTATATCAGGCCTTTGGTCTCCTCAATGATACGACAGACCATCGAATATTTGACATGACTGGCTCAATGAAAGCGGTAGTATTCAAGACACCATATGACGTCGCAGTGGAGTCCCGGCCCGTGCCTCAAATCCAGGAGCCGACCGACGCCATTGTTAAAATTGAGTACGCGGGACTGTGTGGATCAGATCTCCATGTCTATAGGGGACTAGAGGCATGCCCGGGAGGCTTCATTATGGGACACGAATTCTCGGGCACGGTCGTCGAGGTTGGAAAAGATGTTAGCAAGATCGGTGCCGGTGATAAAATTGTTTCGCCCTTCACGACGTCGTGCATGAAATGCTTCTACTGCAAGAAGGGACACACTGCTAGGTGTGAGCAGAGCCTGCTGTTTGGAAGCCCATCTCTAGACGGTGCGCAGGCCGAGTACATTCGGGTGCCCAATGCCGATGGGACTCTATTTCAGTCCCCTGACGGAATTGATACCCGATTGCTTGTGTTTATGGGGGACATTCTCCCCACAGGGTACTATGCTGCGTCTTCGTTCCTGAAGGAGGGCCTCACAGCGGAGGAGCGAGAGAGTTCGGTTAACGTGGTTGTGGGCTGTGGGCCAGTAGGATTGTGTGCCATTGCATCGGCCCTGACATTTGTGCGAACAGTCTATGCAATTGACAGTGTGCCTGAGCGTCTCGAGGAGGCAAGGAAGCTGGGCGCCATCCCTCTCAATCTCAACGACAACCCCAAGGACACCATTATCAAGGCAACTAACGGCCGAGGCGCGGATGTGGTGATGGAAATTGTGGGGCTCGCCGACGCGTTCCATCTCGCATTCGACCTTGTCAGACCCTATGGAAAGATCGCGTCAGTCGGTGTGCACAACCAAGACCTGGTGTTGCCTGGCAGCGCCCTGTACGACAAGAATATCACGCTGCAGTTTGGGCGGTGCTCTGTTCGCCGATACTTTGCTGAAGCGCTCGACGTGCTCAAGCAGTGGGGTCCTAAGCTGGCTCCAATGACTGGACATCTTATGAGCATTGACGACGCCAAGGAAGCCTACGACATTTTCCACAATCGCAAGGTTCAGAAGATTATTTTCAAGTTTACTTAATTCCAAGCTGGAGCTCCGGTATGTACAATAAACCGCTTAGGGCGAGGGATCAGCTCCCCGTCGACGTAAATGTCCACACTTTCATTCCAGAAACTCCATCTGCCCTGGATCTTCTGCAGGTCTTCTGCGGGATCTAAGTACGTCCATACAATGTTCTCGATGACTTTGCCGTTAGCATTAAGATCAAAGTACGATGCTACTCCCTTGTATGCACAGGCGCTCTGGTACTTGCTGGGCTTGAACAGGTTGATTGCATTCACGTCAACCGCATTGATATAGTACCGGGTAGGGTGGCCATTTTCGTACAGAAAAATGGCACTCGTTGTCTCTGCCAACACAACTCCGTCAAGCTCGACCTTGACGTGTCTCGAGCTGCGGCGAGCATCCAGGCGGTGATAAGGGCTGCGGGGATGGCCGACCACCACTTCGTCATCTTCGAGCCATTTGTAGAGCTGCTTGAAATTGAGAACCGCCAGCGACGCAGTGTCTTCAGTCAGGCCTTTGGTCTTGGGGTCAAATTGAAACGCAACGTTCTCAATGCTCACGCCATCGTGAACCAGGTCGTACCATTGCGTTCTCTGCCCGTCTCGGCCACCGTCCTTATGGGAGCTCTTCACAATGCCAGGGGCAACAATGTCTTCAAAAGGCACCGCCCAGAACGGAATTCCTCCAGTCCCTTCCCACACCAAGTACGCTCGCTTAGAGTCTACAATTGTTTGGCCATTCTCTCCGTACCCTCTGATCCATCTGGGGTGTTTTTCATAGATCACCGCCTTTTCTTCTGACTGCAGCCTGGTGGTCTCCTGACGGTGGAAGAATTTAGGGGCAGCAGCGACCGCGCCGGTAGACGAGGTGCCAGTGGTTGTCGTAGTAGTTGCCATCTCAAGTTTACTGGTTTGGATTCCGGACAATGGCCTCCTATATATACTTTGCTGGCCAGAGTTGATCAGCTCAGGGGCGGCAGCCCAACGTGATCCACGTACGGCCTCACGTCAGTTTGTCCACTGATCGCACGCCAGCGATATGCAGCCGCCATGCGTACGATGATAAACCGTTGTAGCGCTATACCCCAGCATTGCAGGCACCTCAGCAGCAGAAACGTGTGTACCCGGCCCACAGCGGCGTAGGCCATCGGCAATAGGCGACTGAGTCATGTTCACCGGTGACGGAGTCGTTTAGACCCCTAAACCTGCTCTTGGTAGGCGTACCCGATTTAGCCGCCGAGATAGATGAATATATGAAGGGAGGAGAATCGAGTAGGGGAGGTAGCGAATTTGAGCAGATAAACATGTCGATGGTGAGACCAATTGAACCCAGGGACAAGGCTCAATTCTTTGACCTTTTCCAAAAGTATCTCGTTTTCTATGAGACAAGCCTGCCGGATGGGGTCATTGAGAGCACCTGGTCTCGGTTCCTTGATGAGACTGAGCCTGTGTTTGCGGCTGTGGCAGTGAGCCAGGACGACCAGTCCAAGCTGATTGGGTTTTCTACTTGGATCATCCATCGAACTACATGGTCAGTCGCTGATGTGCTCTACTTCCAGGATCTGTATGTGTCTGAAGACGCCAGACTTAAGGGAATTGGGCGCCAGCTAATTGAGAACATTTACTCAGAAGCCGAGAAGGCTAAAGTGTTTAAGGTATACTGGCAAACCCAGTACTTCAACCACCGTGCTCAGTTGCTGTACACGAAGGTTGCAACCAGAACTGACAGAATTATTTACCAGAAATTGCTCTAGATCTTATCACAAAGACAATGAATGCGGAGAATGAGTAGCAGAAAATAAATATAATAATCTCTAACAATTTACATAAACTGTATGGCAGTCGAGTATGAAACTTTAGCCCCGTTGCGATTAACCAGCAAAGGGGAAACTCGGTCTAAATGAATGGCACCGGACGGTTCCGGCAAATTTTTGGGTTTTCGTGCAAGGTAGGAGGAGGGGAAATGCTGGAGGGATGCTTAACCACGGTTCAGGTCAATCTTTCGCTTGCCAATCTCGGACTCCCAGCTGGCTGCTCGCTCGAAACCGTTGGAGCCGGTCTGGTAGTCCATAAATGCCTTGACGATTCGGTCTCGCGAAGTCTCGACAAATGGTCCGTGCTGAACAATCTCCTGGTCCAGGATCTTACCAGCAAGCAGGACAACAGTGGCGTCCTCGCCTCCCTCAGGAACCGAGAACTCAACTCCGTCGCCCTTGGTATCAAACAGGGCGCAGTTGTACTGGGGGACAGCCTTTCCTCCAATGTCGATGCTGCCGTGAAGCACGTACAGGAACGTGTTGAAAGATGAGTCAATCTCCTGTCGAACCGATCCTCCAGCCTTGACTCGGTAGTCGTACATGTTCAGAGGAGTGTATGCAAGGTCCTGCAGGGACTTGACGCCGTAAGACTCTCCCGAGATGACCTTGACCTCTACCTTGTCATTGGGCTTGGCAATGGGGATTTCATTGGCCCGCAAGTCGCGGTATCGGGGCTCGACCTCCTTGAGCTCTTTGGGCAGATCCACCCATAATTGCATCATCTCAGGCTTCTCCTTGGAAGAGCCAAACATTTCAGCGTGTACAATACCCTTGCCGGCAGTCATAAACTGCAGGTCGCCGGCTTGGACAGTGCCCTTGGACCCGGTGAAGTCCTCGTGGTCCATTGCGCCGCTCAACACGTAGGTAATGGTCTCCTGGCCACGGTGGGGGTGATCAGGGAAGCCACCACCAGTCTTGGTAAGATGGTCAAGCATTAAGAAAGGAGTGAAGTTTCGAATATTGAGGGATCCAATTGATCGTCGGACTCGGGCACCGACACCCTCAGACTGCTCGACAGCCAAGAAAGACTTGGCCAAAGCTCGGGGAACAAATGACTTAGCGGACATGTCTTTTGATGATGATGTGTTGTTAATTGAGGTTTGCTCGGATGACGAAGTCAATGCGCGGAGTTGTGAAGCCTTTTCGTAAACCAGATCAGGGCCAGTGAAATATAAGCCGGCTAGTACTGCAACTATCGTTACGAATGCAGTGGTTAACAATGAATTCTTGTTGATGATGGACTTCATTGTCGAGACCGTCGTTGCCTTTTTATACTTTTAGCTCCTCCCCTTCCCGCGCGACTTCTTTTATCTCTCCTGTTCGGTACTGACCACTTCGTTGGTCAGCTGACCAGCGCCCTGCATTCATCTCATGTAAACCTTAGTCACAGAGGGCTGAAACACTTGCAGTTTAGTAACACCGCCGTCTGATTGGCGCTGGCACGGCCAAGCCTCTACCGCCGATCGTGCTGGGAACAATGTGTCATGATTATGGCACCCGAGAACTTTCTGGAATTTGGCTGTAATGAGGCAAAGGGGAGACCAGAGTGGGATGTCGACGCGGGGGGAGAGAGGCGAGACGAGGCTCAGAAGCGGCGCGGTGGACCCGGTGCGATCGGCTGTGGTGCTATTGTGGCCTTACCCGTGGCATGATAGCTGTGCGAATGGCTGTAGGCTAGGTGGTGGGTGGGTTTAGGCGGTGCGAGCGGGTGACAAGCCCGGAAAATGAAGGTTTACGCAAATGGTTGTGTCAGTAATTGATTTCGGCTAAACTTGTCCGCGACTCAATCTACAATTGATAGTTTTGTTCGCCGCCTTGGTGTTATTTGGGCTGGACTGACGGGGTCCAAACGAGTACGGGTACTATGAAGAGGCGGGCAAACGAGATAGGAGGCCAGAGTGACTGACCGCCCGAGTTCAATGCCCTCAATGCGATGTGGAGGCAGTGACGTCTGCGACAATTCAAAATTTTATCTAAAATGGTATGTAGGGAATTAATTTATGCGGTTATTGGAGGGGTTAGGAGTGGCACTGTGTGACGGATTCAGCTGGGCTCGGGCTATCCTACGATTGGTAAATTGGTAATATATGCTCCAGGTGGGGTGAACTAATGTGTGGTCGCGGTTAATGGTACCATTTTGCGTTCGGGGCAGCGGCGGGACTCTAGCTTAGAATCTGAGACAAATGTAATTACATCCAGGCCAAACTTTGACCAAGAGTAAGCAGTGACAGGGTTCGAGCGAGCGCAGTGGCAGGCGGAGGGAAAGGGGTAAGAAGATTGTGTGTGAAAAAGCATGACAAAGGCGTGACAAAGGCGTGACGAACATGTGATTGGAACCACTTGAAACGTGACTAACACGTGGAATGAATCACGTGCGAAAGGGACTGGCCAGTGCAGCCACTTTGCCAACTGCCACCTCATCCGGCAGGGCCAGGCAGAATATGCAGCATTCATCTCACCCTACCACCACAGCATATTCGGCATTGCACCCGGCTCTTCTCTCCCCCCTCTCAGCCTTCAACTGGGTCTCTCCTCCTAGCCATCTCTCAGACCTAGTCACGGACAGCAGTCTCAGCGGTCGCGGCAGCCGTGCAGACATGTAACGGCCGTAAATTTGAGAGTGAATTTTTCACTTCGTACGAGTGCTTTCAGACGCTGGCCAGTGCGATATCATGACGAAGCTGTTGGGTCCCGGCAAGACGGGCAAATACAGAAGGCCCAACTGGTTGAAAAGCCACAGGTATGGCCCCAATGTGTTTATTTTCCGGAACCTGGAAACAAATCAGGTGCTATACACTCAGACTCCGAACCCGCAGCGGTACAACATCCATAAGCAGTTCCAGAATCCCAATTGGCAGAACCGATTGCCGACAACTCGAAAGGATCTATGGCGAGCAATGGCCGTTGCTCAGCTTCCAACTTATGAAAATGCGGTAGAAATGTATGAGCGACTGGTACAGCTGCGTCACATGAGAGACAATACTCACAAAGATGAAGCTATGAAGGCGAGAAAGAAGAATGCCGATGGTAACATTTGGTTTTCGTCGCAATTCCGTCCCACATGGACTCAGGAAGCGGTGGCCGATATTGCTTCGGCATTGGAACACTTGAAGGTGTCTGGGTCAAAGATCCATTGGGAGGATGCATGGAGACGAGGAGACGATTCTCACTGGGAGACAATTGACGTCGAGCACAAATACTTGCCTAGGTACAATCCTCGGGAAAGATTTGTGGTTCTTCGTAACATTGCCGACGCCAGCCGACGAGAATTCTTTGCTGACAAGGCCAAGGCTGGGTCCAACATGTTGAAGGAGCTCGCGGAGAAGGTCCGACAACGATCAATGGACCGGGGCCGGTTCCAGACCTACCGGGAAGAGGCCGGCGGCCCATCTGCGAAGTGGGCTCAGGACAAGCTGGAGGCTGGGATTAAGGCTCGCGCGGCCAGGGCCGGGGAGTACATGAAGCGAGGATACGCTGCCAATAGGGATCTTCGGGAATTGCCGAATTATGGAAACGTTGAGCTGCGGCGACGACTTCGGGGCGAGGCAAGACAATCATTTGCAGTGCTCCGAAACATTCAACGTGCTCTTGAGCGATACCGACGAGCAGAGCGCCTGCGTCGGGCGTACGAACGTACCAGAAAGTCAAAATCTGGGTAAGGCCTTCAATTGAGTCCCCGGGGGAGAGGGGAATACCCTAACAGCATCTGTACATAATCTTGGTCGAAACCGGAACGAGGCCCAGACCTAATTAAGCACCGATTTCCGACCAAGCGCTTGCTTAATGTATGACACACACACACACACACACACACACACACACACAACCAATGCCAGCGAAACGCCTGTAATACCAACCAGCAACGTTGTTACTAGCTGAGAAACCTTAAGTCTAAGTAGAATGCTGCTAAGAGCGGTCGTCCGTCGCAGTAACCTGGCGGGTCGTCGGGGCATGGCCCTATCGAGTAGACGGTAGCGGCGGTGGGTTCTCAGACAGTCCACGTTTTGAATCGACCGACCTGGCCCACGGAAGGTATCGGACGCCGAGATTGTCTCCCAAATGCCCCCCCCCCACCAATGCCCCAGATAGTATGTATGCGTGTAGGCGGCGGCTACGTAGCGAAGTGTCTGGATGCGAACTTGGCCTATCACCTTCGAATTGCCCTCACGTGTGGAGCGCCCTACGCTCGATCTACATCGTCTGGGAAGATAAATGGAGCCAAACTGTGACCGAATAAGGGCCTGGTTGGCCGGTAGTCGCGAGCACCTACGGCTCCGGGCTCGGGGGCTCCAAGCAGCTGATCAGTGGCTGACATCATTTGCATGTAGGCATTTGGCGCGGCGGCTCGGGGCAGCGATTGCCAGCTGCTATAGGGCGGCGAACCGGACTGGGGAACGGCGGATTAGCACCTTGAGCCATATGAAGCCTTTAGTAACGACATACTTGGAGGTGAAGAAGTGGGAGTCGAGCCAAGTCGTGTTCGGCGCGGAGGACCTGCGCCAAAAGTGCTCCCGATGATCAGGCCAAGAGAAAACCGGCTGCGGGGACTGCATGCGGTGCACGCACAGCCAATGGATGGACTTGAATCCCAATGTGGCACAATCAAGATAAGATTATCATCGGCCGGCCCGGCGCCTTGTTCGTCACTGCGACTGGGCGCTAAATGGTCAATAGCAACCGAGATTGATGCATAAATGATAGGCGTGGGCGAGACAATTGAGCCACGGAAGCGGGCGTCTCGCACGGGTCCCACGTGAATGCCGTTGGCGAACGGTCGTTGGCTCGTTGGGCAATCGACGGAGTTGACAGTGACAGATCGAGTGAGTTATAAATAAGACTGGGCCGAGCCCAGCTAAAGATCAATCCAATTACGCCTGAGGACGAACAAGTACCACCACGCCAATCAAGCCTAATTTGTTCTGACAGCCTCAATGCCTGGTCTACTGGCTACTGTGGCTCTGTCGCTGCTCGCGACTGATGCTCTTGCTGCCCAGCAGCCGCTGTACCACCAAGCGGTGGAGGGGTACGAACAGCTTCGCTACCTTGGCGGAGGGGGACCGTATGTTAACCGAAAGTCGCTGGGAATTAACCGCAACCCTCCTGAAGGGGCCACCGTTGACCAGGTGATTCTGCTCATGAGACACGGCGAGCGGTATCCGCAGGCGTCCTTGGGGGCTGCGATCGAAAAGACCCTAGCGTCAATCAAGAAGGTCAACCCCCAGACCGGGACTCTGAAATTCATCAATGACTGGACGTACTTTGTGCCCAATGAGGGAGCCTACGAGCAGGAGACCACTTCTGGGCCATATGGAGGCCTGAGGAATGCCTATCTCCGAGGAAACGAGTACCGAGAGCGCTACGACCACTTGGTTGACCTTGATAAGACCACGCCGTTCTGGAGCTCGGATTACCAGCGAGTGATCGACACTGCCCGACACTTTGGCGAAGGGTTCTGGGGATACAATTACTCTACTGCGGGCGCTCTCAATATCATTTCCGAGCAGCCGTCGTGGGGTGCCAACTCTCTTACCCCCGATTGTCCCGTCAATGGAAATTCCAGCGCTATCAAGACCCCCTGTGGCGATTTGTCGCTTGACAAGAACTTCCCCCTCGCCAAGGTGGCTGCTGAGAGATTGAACAACGAGTACAAGGGCCTCAACTTGTCCACGTCGGATATTTACAACCTCTTCACCGCGGGAGCTTATGAGTACAATGCGCGGTCGTGGTCACCGTGGTTTGATGTGTTTTCGCGAGACGAATGGCTCGGATACTCCAATTACCAGGGACTGCAATTCTACTACGGGTACGGAGCTGGAAACAAGGGTCAGCTGGCGGTTGGCGCAGTGTACGCCAATGCGTCGCTGTCCCTGCTCAACGAGGGCCCCGAGAAGGCCGGCAAGCTGTTCCTCAACTTCGCTCACGACGATAACATCTTCCCCATTGTGTCTGCTCTCGGGCTCGCGCCTACCCCCGACAAGGTCCCATGCAACGGGTCAATTGGGTTCCAGGCGGGATACCAGATCACTGACTATGTTCCTCAGGGCGCTCACCTTGTGATTGAGCGACTCAACAACACAAAGAAGACGGCTCTGTGGGACACCGGCATTTACGTCCGAGTCGTCCTCAACGAGCAAGTGCTGCCGTTTGACAGTTGCCAGAACGGTCCCGGATTCAGCTGCAAGCTTGAAGACTACAACAAACTGCTCCAGTCTATTCTCCTCAACTACAACCAGGTGTGCCAGAACCCGTCTAGCCGACCCCAGAGCCTCGATTTCTGGTGGCACTACAACACCACTTCGGAGTGGAACTATCAGAAGGGGCCAGTCCCGTACCAAGCCACCACTGTCATCTACCCCGACTCCGAGGACTAGCGCTGGGGCCATTAATTGGCACCCGGCAGCCCAACTCCAGCGAAACCTCAGCGCAACCCCAGCGCAACCCCCCAGTGACCCTTTCCTAATTCTTGACGCTCCTTACGTACAGTACTAGATGCTAACATTCTATGTCAATGCCATGCCTTGACTATGCCTTCCATGCCCCGTAGCAGCCAAGTTACGCACCTAAACCGCCCTACTGCACCTGCCGCTGTCTGCACCGGCCCTGTACTGGCCTCAGCCTTCTGCTTTCACCCTCCTGGCTCCTCTCTGCAACCGTGCGGAATACCGGCCGGGGTCGGGCGCCGCAACTCCCGGGCCTCGTCGGGATTTTTTGCGACCCGTTCTTACCGAGGTTCGTTGGCCGTCTAGTACATGAACTTGGCGGGCGCGCCTAACTCCAATTCCGGGACAAGTTGACGCTCAATCAACCGCGTAAACAGAGATAACACATGTAGATAACCGGGTTTCGCTATAGACCAAACTTGTCACTACTGACGCTCCCACTAACCCCGCAATCCACCCTTCGTCTAAGCTAGTACTCGCCAGCCGGCCGTTACAACCCCCCGGTCCGGGCTGAAACATTAAGCGAACCCGAGCGGTGGGGCAGGCGCAACTGGTACTACCTAATCCAGACACTCCCCAGACAGCAGAATAAGCTGCTCACATACCTCTAGTCGCCCGGGTGGAACCCCGTATAAGCCCTCTTGTGCCCACTGTCCAGCCATCCTTGCCCCGTCCCGCTCTACTCTAGGCCTGGCTCCCCGCCCTCTAGCGGTACTTCTCATCGCAGCACTGGGCTTGTTCGCGCGCGCTCTCTACCTCGGTCGGCAACTATCGGCCGCCGTGCATGGTTCCCCACACTGTACCCCTCGTGCGGGCGCAAAAACAAGCACTCGCTTATAAACCGGTCGAGCACAGTTAACGAACTGGTGTGACACCAACCAGATTATTAGATTGACCAACCAACAATGCCTGCAAGCGCAAATACTGACGAGACGTTTGCGTTCTCCGATGAGGTCCAGCGACGACTGGGTGCAATTGAGTTTGTCCTTCCTAAGGGAATCGATCAGTCTAGCGACCCCTATGTCGACGGCCAGATAGAGGAAATCCCTACTGGCCAGGCCCAGGCAGTACCAGTGCCGGGCACAAAGGTTCCCGGGTACTCCGAGATTTACCGTCAGCCAGGTTACGAGACCGGCAAAGCCGTGACTGCCTTCCACCCGTCGGTCAAGACCATGTACGATGCATTCAAGATAGCTCTCCAGCGGTTCCCTGACGCTGCGTGTTTGGGAGAACGAGTGTTTGACGACGTTAACGGGGTCTGGGCAAACGAATATCGGTACATCACCTACACCGACGTGGCTAAGCGCCGAACTGACTTTGCGTCTGGCTTGGTAAAACTCGTGGCTGACCACGACGGCGGCCGAACTGTATCTCCGACTTCTCGATACATTGTCACCATCTATGGCCCCAATTGTACCAACTGGGCGATTGCCGACCTCGCCTGCACCACCCAGTCACTCACGACCGCTACGCTGTACGACACTCTTGGCCCGGAGACCTCCGAGTACATTTTGAACTTGACAAAGTCGCCAGTGCTGGTGGTATCCGTCGCAAACACTGCCAAAATTCTCAAACTAAAATCTTCGCTCCCTCACTTGAAGGTCATTATCTGCCTAGAATCGCTCACCGTGAACCGACAGAAGGAGCCTGTAGGATCAGCTAAGGTAGACGTACTGCGGGCTTGGGCATCAGAGCTGGGAGTGGCGCTGTATACGTTCAACGAAGTCGAGCAGATTGGAGAGAAGTTCCCTGCTCCTCACCAGCCACCCACTGCTGAAGACGTGTATGCCCTCAACTTCACGTCTGGAACGACTGGTAACCCCAAGGGCGCAATCCTATCTCACTCCAATATCGTAGGCGCACTTGCGTTCACCAGAGGCAACCTTCTCCGAGAAATCGACTACAGTAATGTAGGCACCTACTTCTCGTTCCTCCCGTTGGCTCATATTTATGAGCGCCTCAACATGTGTACTTTCCTGTCGCTTGGAGTCCCTCAGGCGTACCCTCACGGGCCATTAACCGAGATTTTGGATGACATTGCCGTGGTCAAGCCGGCTTACACCGCTATGGTTCCGCGAGTTTTGAACCGCATTGCCACTGTTATCAAGTCGCTAACGGTTGAAAAGGCGGGTTTCGGAGGAGCGCTATCCCGTAAGGTTGTGGAGTCCAAGCTCCACCGCTTGCATACCACCGGATCGCCCAATCACCCAGTGTGGGATTTCATTTGGACCCGCAAGATTCGCAAGGGACTCGGGTTTGAGAACCTCAAATTCATCGCCACCGGATCTGCGCCACTGTCCAAGGAAAACCTCGAGTTCCTCAAGATCGCTCTAGGGGCTGAGATTCTCCAAGGATACGGCCTCACCGAGTCGAACTCGGGCATTTCTGTGTCTCAGCGCGGCGAACCTCAGGCGGGCTCGTGTGGAAAGTTGGCGCCGACTTGTGAATTGCGGCTCCGAGACGTGCCCGACTACGGGTACTCTAGTGATGATACCCCTGAGCCTCGAGGAGAGATTATGCTGCGAGGAGCTCAGATCTTCCGAGGATACTATCTCAGTGAGGACAAGACCTTGGAGGCATTTGACAAGGACGGATGGTTCCACACTGGAGATGTGGGTAAGATTGATGCTACCGGGCGGATATTCATTATTGATCGAGTCAAGAACTTCTTCAAGCTCGCCCAGGGTGAGTACATTGGCGCAGAGAAGATTGAAAATGCCTACATTTCCCACTGCTCCCAGCTGTCTCAATTGTTCATTCACGGAGAGTCCACCGAGACATACCTGGTTGCAATTGCTGGTATCAATCCGGACACCTATGCTGAGTGGCTAGCTAAGACGCTCAAGATCAAGATCGCCCCCACCGATTTTGCGGCATTGAAAAAGACGTTTGGAGACCTCAAGGTTCGCACTGCATTCTTAAAGACATTGAACGGAGCAATTCCTCCGGGCATGTTGCAAGGATTTGAGAGAATCAAGAATATTCGTCTGGACATTGAGCCTTTGAATCTTGAGAACGACACCGTGACGCCCACTCTCAAGGTGAAGCGAAACGTTGCTGCCAAGGTGTTTAAGGACCAAATCACTCAAATGTACAAGGAAGGGCCGCTCCAAGAATCGAAGCCCAAGCTTTAAAGTTTTGACAATTTAGGATCTAGAAACATAGACAATGGTATTCAATTGATTAGAACGTTACAGATGGTCCGACTGATAGAAACGCTGGGAATGGCACCAATTGGAATTGGCGGCTTTCCCATATCCCAGACTCTCGACTCCATGCCGCCCCGGAATCGAGGCCAAAGCGGGGTCGCGTGCCCTAACCCTCTTCACCATGGGTTAGGGCTCGATTCGAACCAAAATCCATGGACAAACAGATCTGGTCATTTTGGTCCACAGACTACTGGCAATGTCGACGGTATTGCCTCCTGAGGAATTGACATTGTATGGCCACGACAAGTATGAAGAAGTGACCGAAAATTTTACTTCGACAGCCAAGGGCCTGGCAGTGGGGGAGCTCGCCAAGGCACCCCATTTCACTCTGTTCTCTGGCGTCCATGCGTTGGAAATTGGCAGCGAAAAGATGGACAACGGACTCCACTACATCCCATTAGCAGAGCAGCTGGAATCTGCTCCACATGTGCATAGTGCAGAGGACTTTGTCCAGCTTGCAGATGAGCTTCTGGGCCGAGAAATCTCCTGGCATGAGGGGCCAATGCTACTTCAAAATGTGTTTAGCTGTGTGCATGTTGAAAGGATGCTAAACACACTCAGTGAGCGACACCAGCAAATCCAGGCCCAACACAGCGTGAGAATATGGATGGAATTGCGTGCCAAAAAGATGAGCAACTGGGGGGACGCTATGGATGCATTGATTGTGGGGATCATAAAGAGCATTGATCTAGCTATGCATTCCCTGACTGACACCGCAGCAGTGTACCCGGAGGAAGACATTATCCTCAACAATGCTGGGTTCTATTTGCTCGAGGACATTGAGAAAAAGCTGGTGATTGCATTGCTGGAGTCAATTCTTTCTTGGACCAAGAAGCTCGACTTGACAGCTACCGGAGACACGTCGGCGGCCGTCAAGAAGGCTCGAGACAGGGTAAAGCTGAGAATCAGCTTGATGCAAGTACTGGACAAGAGAGTGCCATCAAATTCGGCTCAGCTGACTCAGGCTCTTAACGAGACCAGGGCGATTGCCGCAGCAGGGCCATCATCTGCTGCATTGAAGGCTCCTGACGCGTTTTCTGCAGCATTTTCAATTCGAATCCAGTCCAGGGTCTCAAACACCAGCCCAATACGGCCCCTGACATCAAGCTCTCACCCATATGAAACCCTGATCGAGATTTTGGAGGCAATTGAGCATATTAACGTGGTACTATCGATTGAACGGTCTTCCGATTTACTATCGTTCTTCCTCACATTCTCCGCCCGACGGCCCAGACCGCTCCCAATCGTACGAGGCATGCTCAAAGGGGTGATCGACGGCTCCAAAATCTGTGGCAAGCCTTTAGGTGAATGGGTCGCTAAAGATATTGGCGAGCTAGTGACTCCGTTTGCCGACTCCATTGTGGAATCGAAACGACCCGAGGTAGCGCAACTGTTTGGAATGTTTTTGGATTCGGCTGTATTATGCTATATGGACTTGGTAACGACAATGTGCCAGAATAGGCCCCGCCAACGCCAAAACTTGGCCCATTGCATTGTATCATTTGACTCTCTTCAGGTGTCGGCCGAGAATCTCGAGACGGAGCTGGAGAAGATCCTGCCAATGGAGACGGTCTTTTTTCAAAATCAGACAATCCCTGCCATGCCAATTTCGTCCTGGGTGTATTTGAGAAAGCTTCAAATTATGGTTTGGGTTGTTCTACTTGGATTTGAGCTGGACATTTACAAGCCTTGGGAGTACGCACAAATGTTTTCTTATGCTAACTTCCTGCTGGTCTCAATGACTGACCATATTGGGCGACTCAAGGCGTACATCGAGCAAAAATCGAAGTTACAATCTGGAAGAGTCTCCTCACAGTTTGTCCATTCCCAGCGCAACGCCATTGGGTACTTGACAGCGTTGGAGTTAGAATCGGGAGCTTTGAACCGGCTTAGTGTCGCAAATATGTACCTGGCTCTAGGACAGGAACTGGCTGGATCAGTGGGTCTCCAAAATGACATGATCAAGACGACCCCCGAGTTATTATACGGTCTTCGAATGAAACCATTTTCGTCAGTAGGGTTGCCTGAGATGCCGACCTACAGGGAGTACTCTGAAATCAAGGGAAGGGTTGGTAGCGCCAAGGAGGCCTTCAAACAGGCCCAAGATACAGCGACTGAGGCCCGAGGAGTGATTGAGTCTCTAATGAAATTCTCAGCCTCTAATCCCGAGCTTGATTTACTTAAGCGGTCTGCTGTAGGAACTTCACTGATTGCTGCCATTCTATCGAAATCTGGTGTCAAAGGCAAGGCAGTAATCAAACAAGAAGGATACCACTGGTTTTTCCCGATTCTTGATAGCAGGCCATGAGACGAACGGGAGACTAACTGGCGAACCCCAACTTCGGGGCTGATCATGCAAGGAGAATCGAGCTGACGAAACACCATTGTATTTTAGTGAGAAAGGCATTGTAGACATAACAATTACACTAGATACCAAAGAAGGCTAACTGTCTAATTGTCTAAAATAGCTCGTCAAGGTATGGAAGTTCATGAACCTGTCCGACAACTGACAGAGCGACCTTGCCCTTGATCAGATCGCCGACAGCCTTTTGGACGGTCTGAGCATTGATCGAAGCATAGTCAGCAGACTTGGTGGTGAGGGCAGTAATGAGATCAGTCTCAGACTGCGAAGCATGAGAGAAGGTAGCCTGAGCGACCGCCCGGGTGATGGCGTCTGCTGGGATTGAGTTAGCGACCTCCTTGATGCCTCGAACAGCCTCCAGAGTGCCCGCACGAGCAGTAGCGGCGTCCTCGGCCGAGACGGAGACAGTGATAAAGTCGGCATCGGAGTACTTGTGAACATTGGCGGAGATGGAAGCTCCGGTCTTGAGGGCGGCGGCCTTGAGAGGGGTCTGGCCGACCGACCACTTGACGGGGTTCTGGGATCCAAGGACATTAGCAATGATCGAGTTAATTGGGGAGGGCTTGACGGCGAAACCAATAACAATGGCATTGTCAGCCGCCACGGGGCGAGGAATTCGAGACTCACCGCTGTAGAACTGGGCAGCAGGGGCCTGAAGAGCCGACCCGCTAGCCAGAGACTTGAATTTTCGCTCAACCAATCCCTGCAAATCCTCAGGCACGACGCCGGATGCGAGAATGCTGATGTTGGCCTTGGTGTACGCCTCTCGGGCATAGGTCTTGACGGCGTCCAGAGACACCGGAGTCAGATCCAGATGGGAAATGACAGAGTTGCCGAGACCCTTTCGGAACGCAACTGCGTGGGCAGCCTCGGTAGCAGTGTTAAGGGCCTTAGATCCAAAGATGGACGATTCCAACTTGGCCAGAGGAACCACATCCTCCACAAGCTCATAGGGCTTGAACAGAGTGGACTCGGCCACGTCTCCAAGAGCCTCTACAAAGTAAGGCAGGTCCTCTCGCAAGAACTTTGCCGTCAGCACCAGGTTCTCCCGTCCCAATTGAGCCGACAGCTGGCCACCTAGCAGCTCGGATTCACGAACCAGTCGCAGAGCCGATCGTCGCTCGGTGTTACGGAACGCAAACTTCTCCAGAACGTGTGCAACACCTGGACCAGGTTCGTATCGAGATCCGGCCTTGACTACCAGCGACAGCTGGGAAACTGGACGAGGATCATCCTTGACTGCGACTGACACTCCACCAGCTTCGGCAGTAGAGAATCGACGCAGCAGTCCTCGCGACGACGCGGCAACTTGTCTACGAGCAAGCATTTTGACAAATCACTGGGGTGGTTTTAATGGGAATTGAGGCTCCAACCCGAGGGTGTTTGTATGATAATTATCGTCCTCGCTTGAAGAATTTGGTCAAAGGTGAACTTTTGGGTCTTAATTTGCAGCGACGTGATTGGTTGGGACGAACAGCCCTACGATCATCTATTGGAAGCTGGACTAGGAGACTGAAAGAGGCAGAAGAGCGGACAGAACTGGAATCTGGCGACGGGGGATCGAGATACTACCCTGAGCATTATTGTGGCAATTCTGAGGTAGCAGTACCGAATTTTGTTTATTTGCGTCCTTTTTCCTCTCAATTGCTGGTACTCCCTTCTCTTGTCCTGTTCCAGGCTGGAGACATACGGCTGGGCGAATTTGCTGCCTGAAAAAGTGGTAAAAAGTAAAAAAAAAAAAATCTAGATGGGACTAAGATAGTCAAATCGGCATGAGTTCATTGAGCTAGCAGCTCTGAAAACGAGATACCACAACCGAGAATTCAGACTTGCTGTGTGGCATACTGACATCACGTGGCGGCACCGAGGCTCCAAACCGCACCAACGGAACACTCCTCTGACGCTTCCTGCCCTGGACTAACTGGACCTAGATTTCAGCTACACCTAGCAACGCCTGCTGCTGGGCCACGCACAATGCCGACTAATGGCCTGGGAGAATTGTGCAAAGTGGTGCTGAGGGATAACTATGGGGAATTGGCTGAAATAGTGGTGACTATGCTGCTGAACCACGGGCGTCAGAGTGCATCTCAAATTGCGAAACTGTCGGGCATTCCAGTGCCAACTGTGCATAGGGTTTTGGTAGCTCTGATCCAGAACCGGTTTGTCTTGTACTGGACAGATGACGCCGAATCCAAAAACCAATCATTCTACTATACTGTGCACTGGAACAATGTCTATGCAGTGCTGTGGACTGGCCAGATCCTGCAAGTGGTGGCCGATTCGCTGCCTGACCATGGGCGAGCCGCTGAGATCACAAAAAACATGCTGGTATACGGCCACATGAAGACTGAAGACTACATTAATGCATATCCTGAGCTGGACAGGACTGAAGTGACGCGTACTCTGACTACCCTAGTGTCAAAGCGGTTCCTTGTTCCGGTGATGGATTTCGATTTCAATCCCATTGATGACATCTACGCCAAGTTACTCGGAGAGAGCCTCGACAAGTTGCGTACCTCTACCCAGTCTGAGACTGCAAAAATGGCAACAGCAAAAGCTGAAGCTGACAAGCGGAAATCCGAGATTCTGGCACCGAAAGATGATCCAAATGCCGGGCTAATCAACTTGGACGGATCTGAGCAGGCCAAACAAGTGTATGGAAACGGAAACGGGCTGAGAAATGGGTTTGACAAGCCCGTCAAAAAGACAATCGACAAGGAGGCGATTTTAACGGTTGACCCTGACCACTTTCTCGTCATTGCCCGCAACGACTACCTCGCGTCTGTAGCTAAACGCCGAGTAGGCACGGTTTCCGGTCAAGTGTACCGTGCGGTCCTTCGGTGTTACGAATCTCGAATCCGCCGATGCAAATCTGAAGGCGACCAGGAGCCAAGCTACATTTCAAGCCGAGATGTCGCACTTAATTTAGATAAGGATGTCACTGTAGGTGGTGCATTTGTGTCTGCCGAGAGACGGCGACCGGCTGCCAACGGATCTGCTGGCGGTGCAGCAAAGCGACGTCGAACCGGAATAGATACCTCAATTGACCTTAACGGAGGCAATCTCGGGGCCGAAGACGACGATGACGACGATGAGGACGACGACGAGGACGAACACGACGATGGTTACCAAAATGGCTCAAACACCGGCCAGGCCGATGAGGTGTCTATGCATTTGAAGCTGTTGGCTGATTCTCCAGACAGCTTCCTGATCCAAGGCCCCGGAAATAAGGGATGGTACGTGCCGTTCAATGAGGTGATCGATACTGTCAAACGACTTGCTTATGATGAGTATATCACTGGAAAGTATGGCCGGGTCGCGGCGCGCATCCTTCGGGTTGTCCGTGACAAGGGCAAAGTTGACGAGAAGCTGCTGTCAAAACTTGCATTGCTTCAAATGGACGACTTGCGAAGTCAGGCAGCTAAACTGCAAGAAATCGGTTGCCTTGATTTGCAAGAAATCCCTCGAGGCAACGATCGAACCCCTGCCCGGTCGTTCTTCCTCTGGTTCCACAAACCGCAACATGCATACGCCAATCTGGTTCAGGACTTGTACATTACCATGAAAAACCTGTACTTGAGACTGATGGCTGAGCGCAATGCCCACAGTGTGCTGCTGGCGAAGATTGAGCGAGTCGACGTCAAGGGGAACGAGGACGAGTTTTTGTCTGAGCTGGAAAAGAAAGAGATTAACGAGTTGCGACGACGAGAAGAAAAGATTCTGACCCAAGTGTGGAGACTTGATGAGCTAGTAAAGGCCTTCGAGTATTACTAGGAACCCGAGGCTCCATCGAAGAACAAATTTGTCAAAATGAAGCTAATAATTGATAGAACTTTATACAATCTCTAGTCACTGTCATTAGTATTAACATATCCAAATCTATCGTTTCAGAGATGCGTTACATGCGGATTTTGTGGTTGGACCAGAATGCAGGGGGGAGAGGGATATTGAATGACGGCCGCTCCACCACCAGCATTTCCTCAGGACCAAACGTATCGGCGATAAGCATTGGCCGGTACTTGTGTGTGACGAAGAACATTTTGTTCGCGGATTCCTCAGATCCGAACGTGAATCGACGGTCTTTTCGGCTAACTTCTTCAGATGACGGCGCAATTCCTAGCTTGTCGAGCTTACGCTTGGGCTGGCGCTCAGTGGGAATGTTGACACCAATATCAATGTAGGAAAGCCAGTTTGCACCCCAAAGCCACACTCGGGATGGGGCAGTGGGGTCGAAGAATACTCCGCAGCACTTGTCGATAAGACTGATGAGTGCACCTGGTAACAAGTCAGAATTGCGCTTGGACCAGGGAGTTAGTGAGAGCTGATCAACGTCGAATTCAAGAACTTTGATCTCAGAGCTCACCACAATGAGGGTACCAGAAGGTGAGAAGGCCAAAGCAGTGGGCTGGGCTGCTCCTAACTTCGGCAGGCTTCCAACATGGGCGTTCTCAGCCAGATCAAACACGTCTAGCTGGCCTGATAGGCGAGCAGTCGCAAGTTTAGACCCGGCGATCGCTGCTAATGTGATGTTGTTCTCATGCCCAAGTTTACGGGACTTCGATTGGGTCGGGGTCTCGAGCTCAGTGAGGTCGCCAGTCTCCACCTGGTATACAAACACCTCTGACTCTGGCGATACTATAATCAATGATGGCTCAGAGGATTCTGCAGAAAACTTTAGAATTGTGGCTCCAACATTGGCAATTCCGGGAGTATCAAGCTTCGTCACCACGAGCTTGGTGGCGGCATCGTTAGGGGCAAGCGAGAACAACTTGGTTTGCGACAGCGTCGAAACAGCGAGAAGTGACCCATCAGCCGAAAGAGCAGCGGTCGAGATATTCTCCTCATTTGCTAGTCTTAGCTTCGCTACCAACCGCTTGCCCTTCTCCTCAATTCCATCAGCACTATCCTCAATGTACTCATCCACCTTCCAGACCTTCACGGCTTGGTCTTCCCACATCATCACCAACCGCGGCTCCTGAACAACTTGGACATTTGGGCGATGACGGGTGATCGGAATTTTTCTAAACATGCCACTCATAAAGTCCTTGACCGAATTGACGACAAGGGTTCGTTCCACACCGCCCGAAATAAGGAAGCTCGAATCCTTCGACTCAAACACAGCCATTGCTCTTACATCATGGGCGTGAAGTAGCCTGCTCGAGGTGTTTGCCCACTTTTTTGTTTTGGGCTCGACGACCTTGTAGGCGACGATTTTGCGGTCTACACCAGCGGAGAATACCGTTTCTCCGGTGAAATCGGTAGCCAGACATAGCGCATCTGCCTCATGAACTTGGAATGTCTGCAACAGCGAAAATGTAGCACCGTCCCAAAACTTTACACTACCAGTTGAGTCAGCGGTCACTACCACTTTAGTACTGGGAACCACCAGTACCGACCACACCATTGCCTCCTCGCGCTTGGATTTGTCAATTCGCATCGTCGCGGCTATCCGACCTCCATCTTTGAGATCCCATACCCGAACTCTAGCGTCAGAGCATCCACCGACAAGCTGATTCGACCCCTTCCATGCTAGACTCATGATGCGAGCAGTGGTACGCTGGAGAATCTTAGAGTGCTCGAGGACTCCACGGCCACCTGAGATATCAACCACAACAACAGTTCCATTGTCACATCCCACAGCAAGCTCCTCGTTTGATTGGGACATCGCTAATGACCAGATCACGCCGGAGTGGCAGTCGTGGTTGACTAGGGGAAGGCCCGTGGTCAGATCCCACTCGGTGACTGAAGTTGATCCACCAATTGAGAACAGACGCAAGCTGCCGTCTTCAGATGTGAACCACGCAAGACCCTCAATTGACCGGCCAAGACCTCCTCTTAGTGTAGTCTCATGGATCCAGCTCCATCGGGGATTCCAAATCTCGATATCTCCATTTGATCTGCCTACTGCCAGCCGTAGCGATTTCGGGGCCAATGTGTTGACGTCAGTAGGCTTGGCGCTGAAGCTGAGAGCAGTAATTGAATGAGGACTGTAGTCAACGAACCGACACCTATGAACATTCATCCTGGGAATATGCAAAGGGCGGGCTTAATGCTTCTGCTGAAATTTCACCTCAAATTTCACTGATAGTAATTTTTTTATCATTGGAACGGCTGAAATTTTGTACGGCTGGATGCTCAAAGATCTCGGTTGCCGTGACAACAGTGCTCGGTAGCCGCATGTTTACGATCCATTTACTTTACTGCTTCGTGCAGTGAATTGATTCATTATCGACAGACACCCTTCGAATACCAATCTCACATTGTCGGCATGTCAGTGGTGATTCCCATGCCTCAACTGCCGTCGGCAGTGACCGAAAATGACGTGTTTCAGCTGCGACGACTGATTGCTCAGAACTTCCAAGACGCCCAAAAGACGGTTGCGAGCCACCGCAAGATCACAGCAGCTTTGAAGAGCTTTCAGGACCGCGCAGCGTCGGTAGGACTCGAAGATGAATTTAACCGGACATTTGTACGGATGGTGAACCGGATTTTGCCCGTGAAAAAGGGCGAGAAGTGTGCGGACCGCATGGCGAAGCTGGTAGAGACGTTTGTCAGCTACGCCCAAGCCAAGGACAAACCAGAAACCGAGAATGCAGAAGACGACGACGATGACGAAGAAAACGATACGGTGGCGTCGCGATTTGTGGAGTACCTTATCAGACATCTCTTGCAAGGGATTGAGGCGAAGAGCCGAACAGTGCGATTTCGGGTATGCTACTTGATCGCGGCTACAATTAACCATCTTGGAGAAATCAGCGACGAGCTGTTTGACGCGATCAAGTATAGCTTATGCAAGCGACTCTATGACAAGGAACAGTCGGTCAGACTTCAGGCCTCCCTGGCGCTGTCGCGCCTCCAGGGCGCAGACGATGAGGAAGACGATCCAAGTACCTCTGTTTCTAAGCTCCTGCTCTCAGCATTGCAACACGATTCAAGTGCCGAAGTACGAAGGGCGGTACTCCTCAATCTCGAGAGAAACAATCACAACTTGCCCTTTTTACTCGAGCGGGCATGGGATGTCCAACCTACCAACCGCCGAACCGTATACAGCCGAGTGATGCAGGACATTGGCGATTTCCGACTGCTAACGATTTCGATGCGAGAAAAGATCCTTCAATGGGGCCTTCGGGACCGCGACCAGGCTGTGCGTAACTCAGCTATTCGAATGTTCGTGGACCAGTGGATTCCAGTTACCAATAATGACCTGATTGAGGTTCTGGAGAGACTGGATATCCTCAACTCCAGCATCGGGGAACTCGCGATGAAGGTGTTTTTCGAGCAGCGCCGAGACACCCTGGGCAAAATTGAGTTCAGCGCCGATTTCTGGCAAAATCTCAGTGCTGAATCGGTATTTTTGGCGTCTGCTTACAACGCGTTTTGCGTAGAAAACAATCTCCAGGAGCTGATCGACGAGAGGTTACCAGAACTGACGAAACTGGCCCAGCTAATTGAAGCATACATGACAAAGCTCGAAGAGGATTCCAGTGACCCAGAGACTGCATTCATTGTAGAGCAATTGCTGATGATTGCCGAGACGTATGATTTCGCAGACGAGGTAGGACGGCGACACATGTTATGGCTAGTACGGGAGGCACTTGGACGAGCTTCGCTAAGCGACGCACTAGTTCAGAAGTGCGTGCTCGTCATTCGTAAAGTGTCAGTGAGCGAGTCTGACTTTTCGCAGGTCATTGTCGAGGTCATTTCCGATATTCAAGACACCGTCCTAGAAGGCAGCCAAAGCGAGCAGGACGTGACGAAGAAGGCACACGGGCAACTGCTGGCTGTTCTCAAGTGCTTATCGATTGCCCAGAGCTCGTTGGAACTCATTTCGAAGCCTTTAGATGAGAATGTCCACTTGACCGCACTTCACGAAAGTCTGATTGTGCCGGCCATTCGAAGCCGCGAGCAGCCGGTTCGTGCTCGTGGGCTGAGATGCCTGGGGCTGTGCTGCTTGCTTAGCGTAGATCTGGCGGTTGACAATCTCATGCTGTTTGGGCAATGCTACACGCATGGCGATGAGGAGCTGCAGATTGAGGCGATCAAGATCATTAGTGACATTCTAATTGTCCACGGCACGAAGGTGCTCGATACCGAAGATGGGGTGGACAGCCGGTCCATCTACAAGCTCTACTACCGGGCAATTCTTAACGGGGCGGACGAAGTGCAGGCCGTAGCCGCGGAGGCGCTGTGCAAGCTGTTGCTGGGAGGAGTTATTGTGGAAGAGGATCTGATTAAGACATTGACGTTGGCGTTCTTTAGAAAAAGCGACAATGCAGCCCTTCAGCAGATTCTCAGCTACTCACTCCCAGTATATGCGTACTCGTCGATAGACAACCAGCAGCGCATGGGGCGAGTTGTAGCGGATACGTTCCGCCGACTGATGGCGTCTCACGAGACAATTGCCAGCGCGTCTCAAACGATGCAGCAGATGATTGATTGGACAGACCCCCGGCGGCTGGCTAAGGCTGATACTGCCGAAGCACAGGCTGCAACCACGCACGTGGAGCTATGCGAGGAGTTGCTTGAGCGGGTCAAGCGAACCGACTCCAAGGAAGAGCGCAAGGCCATTTGCGTGAGCTTGATTCGGTTGCACTTCCCAGTCGCTGTACCCATTGAGACCATGAGGCGTATACAAGACGAGCTTGAGACGATTCTCGACGACGTGACTGACGCGGTGTCTCGCAATGCACTGACCAAGTTCTTCACCGCCGTGACCAGGGCAGTCGAGAAATTGGAGCAAATGCAGCCACAGCTACTAGAGCAGTCCCCGCAGGCGGAGCACCTAGAACAACCCCAGCCGCGACCCGATCCGAATGATGGACAGTGTGATGGACATGAAGATCATCAGGACCCAAACGATGAAAACGACACTGGCGATGTCGTCGGTGAAGACCACCAAAATGGCTCCGATCAGGATCTCAGCAGAACCCACGATCTATCTACGGTCTCCAGCCTGACTGCTGACATAACCCCGAACTAAGCACTAACCAATCCATCGCGTCTATTTATTACGTATAATAAGCTACACGCCTCTGCCCCATAACAGTGTCTAGCCTATTCCGCGCCGAGATGGCCGTCGTCGCCTTGCTCGTGTTGGGTTTTGCGCCTGCTCCCCTCGTTTGTGCCCCCTGCCGCTCTCGCCTTTCTCATGGTGGGCGATCGGTTCCCACTACTGTACTCGGTCGTTTGGATCGTATAGAATGCGACGCTCCTGAAATTTCAATATAAATCACCCGAATCAGGATTAGCTCTCATTCACCTCCACGGTTGATTTCAACATCATGTCTGCTAATACTACCAGCATCAAGCTGGCCCCGAAGGACTTTAAGAGCGACTCCGAATTCTCCAAGGTTCTGCATGGAGATGGTAAGCGATCTGGTATTGCCAATGTGTTCGGCAAGGATCGAGACGCCCAGGCGGCGGCGGTCGAGGGCTACTTCAAGCACTGGGACCGTGATTCCAAGACTGAGACCGAAGAGGACAAGCAGGCGCGACTGGAAGACTACTCTGCTCTGACCAAGCACTACTACAACCTGGTGACTGACTTCTACGAGTACGGATGGGGCGCTTCGTTCCACTTTTCTCGATACTACCGGGGAGAGTCGTTCCGTCAGGCCACTGCTCGTCACGAGCACTACCTGGCGTCCAAGATTGGCATCAACGAGGGAATGACTGTGCTTGATGTGGGATGTGGAATTGGAGGTCCTGCCCGAGAGATTTACCGATTCACTGGCGCTACCGTGGTTGGTCTCAACAACAATGACTACCAGATTTCGCGAGGAAACACGTACTCTGAAAAGCTCGGCATCGCCGACAAGGTCAAGTTTGTCAAGGGCGATTTCATGCAGATGGACTTCAAGGACAACACCTTCGACGCGGTCTACGCGATTGAGGCCACTGTCCACGCCCCTGATTTGGCCGGCGTGTACGGCGAGATCTACCGCGTTCTCAAGCCTGGTGGAAAGTTTGGTGTCTACGAGTGGGTGCTGACTGATGCCTATGATGAGACCAACCCCCGACACCGAGAAATTGCCTACGGAATCGAGATTGGTGACGGTATCCCCAAGATGTTCAAGTCGGAGGTTGCCGAGGCGGCGCTCAAGAAGGTCGGCTTCGAGATTGAGTACTCCCGGGACATGGCCGACGTTGGTGATGACATCCCCTGGTACTACCCTCTGACTGGAGAATGGAAGTACCTTCAGTCCGTTGGCGATCTCTTCACCTACTTCCGATCTTCGACCCTCGGCCGTTGGGTGACCATGGAAGGCACCGGACTGTTAGAAAAGCTGGGGGTCGCCCCCAAGGGATCCAAGCAGGTTACTATTGCCCTTGAACAGGCTGCCGTCAACCTCGTTGATGGAGCCAAGGAGAAGTTGTTCACTCCCATGATGTTGTATGTTGTCACCAAGCCTGAGAACTGATTGTATAATAGCGTTACCTAATCTACTACCTGTAATGTGATCAAAGCAGTCTGACTGCTTCAAAATCTTTCCCCCCCGTAAGACACCACGAGAGCGTTGCAGCGCTGCGTTGCTTGGCCGGTGTCTCTCGGTGATTCGGGGACTGAGATTTGGGTGAAAAATAGCCGTTCTTGTCGACGAAATTTTCTGCCGAGGTCGCATCAAGACATCATATCGGACATCACAGATCACACTAGAGGCCTTGAGAACCACGAGGATAGCTAATGGATCTCGATACGATTGCTGCATCAGTCGCTGGTGCAGTAGGCTCGAAAATCGTTTTCCACCCCCTGGATACTCTACGAACTCTCCAGCAGACTTCGACTAACTTTTCCTATGTGCTGCCGTTCCGGCGCTATTGGAGCGGCCTCGGCGCGGCCGTTGCATTGACCACCCCAGCATTCACAGTGTACATGGTTTCATATCGCCAGTGCAAGCGACAGCTGACTCCGTATTTTGGTGAGGACTCCATTGCCAATTATGTGGTTAGTGGTGGAGTTTCCGAAATCGCATCGAGCTTTTTGTGGACGCCAATGGAGGTGATTAAGGGCAGAATGCAAATTCACAATTCTGCAAAGCCTACCAGCACATTTCAACTAATGAACACAATATACCACCAGGAAGGAGTCCGAGGCTTTTTCCGAGGATATTGGATGGGTGTAGGGGTGTTTTTGCCTCACACAATTGTCTGGTGGATCACCTATGAAAAGGCAAAGACGTTTCTGGGCGAGCGCCACGGGCAACATGAATTGAGTGCGGGTGAGTTTGCCCTCGCATCCGCTACCGGTAGCACGGTTGCCGCTACGCTGTCAAACTTCCTTGACGTGGTTAAAACTCGCCAGCAGCTCGCTGTTTCAGAAGAAATTGCCAGACTGCGCCCCGACGATCAGGCCAGTATTGCCAGGGTCATTCGCAACTTGGTATCAGAGGTCGGCGTCTTTCGAGCTCTGTTCAAGGGCCTGCATGTCCGACTACTCAACACCCTTCCTTCCAGCATTTTAGCCATGGTCATTGTGGAAAAGATAGACCCTGACCGTAAAAAGAAGCAGACTTACTAACTGCGAGCATTAGCATTTGACCTGTATAATAGAAATACTATAGATCACCATCGACACAACTGGCGTCCCCCCACCAACCGATAAGGCGTCCAGTCTAAGTACCTAGGCAACCACTTTGGCTAATGATGCCCATGCATTGTCGTTCCAAGGAGCCAAGAACACTGCCCGCTGCGATGATTCCAAAGTGCGCTCAGTAGTAGACGCGTCACTGAGCTCAGTAACCGAAACACGGCCCTTTGATGCAAGTTCTAGGGCAATTGACGGATTCAATCGTTTCCAAATATTGAAATCGCCAGGCCACATAAATGCTGCTCGCTGCCACGAGCTCATATCCTTCTGTAGCAGTGACAGTACTTCTTGGACACTCCTCTCGGAGTCTTTTTCCAGAGCCTCTAGCGGCAGCGCTGCCAGCTCAGTCTCTGCAGCTTCAGAAATGTTGGGGTCGTCCAGTAAGCCAATGATTCCCAACAGGAGCGCAATTTTGGTCGAAACACCCTTCTCGCTAACTGACGAGAACAACTGATCTAGTGCTACCGCACGTTCGCTTTCTCCGCCTTGAGCCCACAGCACCTGCGCCAGTAGCACCACCACATCCTGGTCTTCTTCCGACTCTGCCAGGGCCTGCTTGAAGTACTCAATTGACTCTCCAAACTGGTCTGCAAAGTAGTGCGAAAGCCCGGCAGTTAAGAGAGCAGAAAGTGTCAACGATTTGAACTGCTTGTCGTCGTCATTGACATTGAAATCGCTAATAAGACCAATTGCCTCCTCAGAGTGCTCAATTGCCGCCTCAAAATCTTCTGTACCCAACGCAACTCGAGCTAGATGGACCTTGGCTGCTGCAAACTTTTCAAGAACGGAAACGTCCTCCGCATTTCTTTCATAATCAGCTTCAAGAATTGAAATGTAATCCTTCATACGCTCAGTCGCCGGAGTGAAAATAGCTTCTCGCTCAAATAACAGCGATTGCAACAGCAGCACCAATGGCGATCGAGGACGCAACAGCAGGTACTGCTGGAGGGCAAGAATTCCGCTAGTTGATTTGGCTTGATTTTCGGTCGCACGTTCGAACACCGACAGCCCGAAGAGCAGCTTCGCCACTTCGTTACCACCTTCAGAAATCGTGAATGCATAGTCAAGGTATTTTCGCGAAGTGTCTACGCTGCCTTTTGCTTCTTCGACAATTGCCTGGCCCACCCACGACTGAACGTTTTCCGGGTCAATTGTACGCGTACGGTCAAAGGCTTCACTAGCAAGCTCCAAGTCCCCTCGCGACAAGTAAAGAGAGGCCAGGTTTGACCAGGTAACGGAGTTTTTCATGTCCAAACTCAGAGAACGAATGAAGCAATGTTGCGAGACCTTAGGATTGAGAGACGAAGCAGCGACTCCGTAAGCGTTCCAAAATTCAGCATTTCGAGGCTCAGACTGAATCGCTCGTTTGAATGCCTGAACAGACTCGGAGGCCAGGCCCTTGCCACCACTGGCAGCTCGCGAAGCATTCAACTTTGCTATTCCAAGGTTGAACCATCCCATGGCTTGACTAGCTTTATCAGGGCGAGCTGCTGCCAATGACAATTCGAGTGCCAATACTGAGTACCTCACAAGGGCTTCCACACTAGCAGACGAGCTGGGGAGCGCCGACTTGACCGTGGGATGGAATTCAACACCCTTTGAAAACAGGATTTCCAACTGAGTGAACGTAACCTGGTCGATGAGCGACTGAACAGATAAAAAGATGTTACAGGAGCTGCCCACTGATCGCCAGATATCTTGCGTGGAGTATCCAAATGCTGTTACCGCATGAGATGCAGCGGCAATGCACCGGTTGGCATCCTCAATCGCCAAACTGAACAAACTCTCGGCTAAATTGTGCTTAGCAAAAAGCAAATGAGTCTGAATAAGCGCTGTATGGACACCAAGTTCGTCAGGATGCGTGTCCAAGACCGCCGCGAACGACGCCACAGCATCATCATACTTGTAAAGTTGCCGCTGGACAATACCCAATTGGTACTGGGCAAGCCAGTTGTCAGGGTTGAGCGACAAACACCGCCCTAGGGCCTTTTCTGAGGCTTGATGCCGACCGCTGTTTGAATATGCTTCTCCAAGCCCCATCCATGCGTTTGAGTCCTTGGGACTAAGTCTGAGAGCCGCCTGGAAATGCTGGGCAGATTCAGCATACTTGCGGTGGTTGAGGTTCACAATTCCTAGTGCCTTATGGGGCCAACTAACATCCCTGGTCGAAGAACCCAGCCGGAGTCGCTCAGAATCTACTAGCCGAGACGCTATAACTTCGACCAAGTCCCACTCAGAATTGTCTGCAAACTCCTCAGCTAACCTATACGCTGACTCAATCTCCCCCGCGTCTAGTTCAAATGCCTTGTAGAAGCATTTAGTCGCTCGAGGCTTATCATGTGCAACATCAGCATAGTAAACACCCAGAGACGTATATGCAGGAGCGTAAGATGCGTTCTCCTTGAGTGACTTAACAAACGAGTCAAATGCAGAAGATACGGCCGCAGTGACCGCAGGCTCGTCATCATGAAGCTGTTCCTGCGATTGCCAATAAGACTGACCAATTCTCCACCAAATTTGGGCCCTGTAGTCTGAAGCCTGCGTGTCTCGACCAGGCATGAGCTTGAGGCTTCTAAGTAATCCTTCACGGCCTTGTTCAAACTTCTGCCGCAGCACCCGACACCACGAAAGCTCGAAAAGAGACAAGAAGTCGTCCGGGAATTGGTCGTTAACAGATTTCAGCAGAGCCTCTGCTTCCTCGATCTTTCCCTGGCCAATGAAAATCAACCCTTTCCCTGTAACTGACGGGATATTACCAGGGTTCTTTTGCAGCGTCACTTCAAAAATGCGGAGCGCGACATCGTAGTTTTTCGGCGCCTGGTAGTACACATAAGCTGTACCAAGAACGACAGAAAGATGCTCTTTAGTCCTCTCAAACGAGTTGCCGGTCTCTACGCCATGGGCTTTGACTACTTCTAACCCAGAACGAGCGGTGGTGGCTGCAGACTCATATTCTTGCCCGTGAAGGTAGAGTGCAGCTAGAATTCGAAGGGTTAGAATCGATGTTTTGTCTGCCAGGCTGCCTTCGACAATCGTCTCGAGAACGGTAGCAGCGGACCATCCATCTTCGATAGGGTCAGCTTCGTCGAGAAGAGCTTTCGTTCGGGCGTCATTGCCGGCGGCCGCTGTGTCTGGATCACCGGATTCGCTTGGCCCAGTAGCTTTCGCCGCGGTATTTGAGTCGTTTTGGGAAGTTTCAGATTCAGGCTCAGACTTTGACTGCTTGGACTTCTTTTTGCTCTTTTGCTTGGCAGTGCTTTTCTCAATTTGCTCGTCAATGTCTTCAGGAAGCGAAAGAGGAGAGATCTCAGACTGGAAAAAGGCCAGTAATACCCGGGCCAATGGCTGCTTGCTGAAGTTGATTAGATAGTAGACCACCGTGTCGTAGTCTAAATCTCGTAAATCTGCAGGATCCGCCCATTCCAGCTCCAGCTTCCACGCCAGGGGTGATTCTGTCTTCACGTATACTAGACCACTCGCCATTTCGCTGATTTCATCGCGCAGCGCAGCCTTTTCCGGTGGTGGTGATACCAACAGGGTCTCGTATTTGTATTGCAGCAACTTTACCTCAGTCTCGTGCCGGAGGCTATCGGTATGTGTGTAATTGATTAGAACTTGATAGTACTCGGGAAGCTTAGACGCCTTTCGCACTGCATACTTCTGAGCTTGGAGTTCAGCGGCCTTGGTATTTGAGATTTTGAACCGATTTTTGGACACGGCCTTGTTGATCTTTTCCGACTCTTCTTTCTCAACCAGTGAGATCAATCTGGTAACGGTCAATTCCGGATTGGGCATCCGGGATTCTAGAAACGAGAAAATGCTCGATGTAGGGAGTTGCAGTTCTAGCAATCGCTGGCGGTCAGGGCCCTCGACTTGCAGCTTGAGTGCCAAGCTTGCAGTCCTTCTCCAGACTTCACCCGCATCAGCAGCGGAATCCGACCGCTTAAGGACGTCAATTAGCTGGACCATCACATCGAGGTACCTGGCAAAGTCTTTCTTGGAGCCAGAGAGAGTTTCGAGCAACCCTTTCCACGCCGCGGGCGAGTCTGGGCTCAGCTTTGTCGCTCGTTCATATGCATTAACGGATTCATCGAATTGATCCAGACCTTTGTGTGCCTTGCCCAGCAGTAGTAGTCTTTTGTTAGTATTGAGTGTCGCAGTGATGGGTGAAACTTTAGACCGCCGTCTACACCTACCCGATATAATTGCGGGGATCCGATTCCAGAACCTCACCAGCATAAAACAGGGCATCTTCTAACCGCCCAGACGCAACCGCATCCTTCGCCGCCTTCAGGTTAGTCTTGACAAAGTTCATTTCAGATGCCAGGCCGTCGTCGACTGATCAGGCCTTGACGACGAGCTCGGGAGGCCATAGGGCTATTGCGGAAAATTGGCAAGGCTGAGGCTGGAATTGAAATGGGAGTAACGAGACGAGGCCCACCAGGCCAGCATAGGAAGGAGACAGCCAGATAGATAGGGCGAGTACAAGGCATTAGAACACTAGAATGGACTGGGCGAGACGCCAATTGGCTCATTATGAAGTTGCTATGGATGCCTTTGGTAAGTGGCACTCTGTGTATCGCGTATACTCATCGTCGTAGTTCTCTTGAATCGACCTGTAATTGGCGCTCGTGCGGCTCCTCGCGTGCGTGTCCAGGGCAAATCCCAAGAGACCGAGAGTGCTCCAGAACAGCCCAAGTGAGACCGATGAGACCAGGCCTGACAGTAGAAAAACAGCAAATAGAATAAAGCCCTTCTAAACGAACCAGTGTGCCAAAACCCGCCCAAACGGACCAGCCGTATCAATCATTCGTGTCGATACTCAGTCATACTCGGAGTACGCTACAGCCTGCCTTACAGCTTCAGCGATGATTTGAGTACAGACACATGCTGCTACGCTGCTACAGGTCGACTTGTAGCCAGCAGCTAAGCGAGCATGCCATGTACGCCATGCTATGCTCCCTGCAGGCAGCCAAATTCCCAGCTCGTGCCCCTCTTTCTGCCCCCTCCTACCTGCACCCTTTGCTTCTCCCTCTGAACCTCTACTTCGCCCGCCGTGACCTGATCTACGGCTGCCATTGCGATCGCGTTCCTGCTGGGGTGCAGGAAACCTAACGGCGAAGCGGCTCGTTGTATCCCGACTCCGATGCCTCCTGCCCGGCCATGTGGGATGGAAAGGGAGTAGAACATGCACCGGGATATCCGCAGACCCCTCCCGGTGACGGCAGCAAGCTTTAGTCACGGTTATCAAGTCGGCCGCAATCAGACCTGGACCAGACCAGAACCAGATCTGGAACTCGGATCCGGGGTTGAGCGGATGTGGCTTTTTGCCATTCTGGCAGGCGACTTCCGCTTGCTCAGGGTCTAAGGGTGTCCAGGGCTGACGTCTGCCCGCGGATATATGCGGACCGCAGCAACTGGAAACGAGAGGGGGAGCTAAAAAAGCCAGTGACGTGCCGGGACCCTGAAGCCGCAAGGCTGACCAACCAATGGCATGAGCGCTCAGACGATGAAAGGAGACAAGAATTTTAACTCCATTGGTGAGGGGGCGGAGGTGATCTTAGCCGAGACCGACTCCGACACCGGCAGAGAGGGGCAACGGCAGGCGGGAGTACCGTGGCATGGCCGATGCAGACGTAACGTGTGATGGTCTCACCAGCGGCATGTAGCTATCTATGTACGACCCCGGAGCCCAATGGCGCCAGCCGTAAGTGATCGAGAAAAGGCTGAGGCCAGTTAGTAGCCGCGACCCCTTTTTTAATTATGGCAGCCGTGACTACCATTAGCCGTGATAGCTAGCCGTGGCGATGGGATTCCTGGCGCATCTGCCTGACACCCATTTCCCCCTATTGATGCCCTGGCGTTTGGTATCCGATCCATGCACCCCTCCTAGGAAGCGGGTGGAATTCTTTTTTCGATCACTCCACCCCCAATAGCTGCCTCGATCCTCGTCGCCGACGGCTGGAATCAGTTCCGAAACAGCCTCATGTTACATTACATCGGTAGGCAACCCAAAGCGGCTGTGTCGGCTGAGTGAGTGCCGAGTGAAGAATGCCGGAAAATGCGAGCGCCAGCCGTCGGAGGGGACACCACAGCCAAAGAAGCTAGCAGCGCTCCCGTGGCCGCTGTCAAAACTGGCGCTGGCAGCGCTGCTAATTGCTGCTGATTACTGGCGGGTACTGCCGCACTTCACCAGGAACAACTGCAATCTGCCCAGAGTTAAGGTTTCTGGGCTCAATCATAATGAGCCCCATGCTTTTATTTACGGCTTGCCAAATGTCTCAGGCAGCCACCACGTGACTCGGAATCCATTTCACCCCTTAGCCATTAAAACCTTATCCTTGCCGCCCGATTCGGACGGTTGGTAGCCCCCCAACAGACGGCAGCACCATAAAGCCCACCACCTATTTAGCTCGTAACTCGCGGCTGATTTCACCGTCCTATCGCACCGTTCCCTCTCATCCCTCCCCCTCATCCTGGCTGTCGCTTTCTCCACTCCCCCAGCTAACTCCGCCGTACTTTCCCGACATGCGGCAAAAATCATGCGGCAGGATTCGCGACAGGGCCACCCGACTTGCCGTAATGGGGAACCGCCACCGAAAAGAAAAGAAAAACAAAATAACGCAACCTCGCGATTTCCCAATTGGGAGGGGGCGGCTCCATCGGGTATAAATGTCGCGCCGTGCACCCACCACACCATCTCCAAAAAATCCGAGCTAGCAACTTTTTTTCCAGTTCTATTCATTTCGACGATTTTCTCTCGAGGTGATTAAGGAAGCGACTAACATCTTCTTGTCCCTTCACGTGGTTGCCGTGCTCTTTCTCCTTGACTGATTGTTTGATTGTAGTTGGGAGCACTGTATTTATTTCGAGAGGCTTGCGGATTAAATTCATTTTATTCAGAAAGCCCTTTGCTACAGCCTTCCAGTCGCGTGTTGGAAACGAAAAATTCTGCCGTACCAGCACCCCTCGACCCCATCTAAGGACCTCCCCGCCTACGGACCACTGCGTTTTTGCTGACGACGGCTCTTGCTACCATTGTTGTTGGTAAATAACATGCTCATGTCTCCAAGCAACGGAAACCATCTCGGCGTTACTGCCTCGCCACCCCCCAAATCTGAGGATTTGGACGACACCACCGATCCCTCGTTGCGAGAGGCTGACTCCCAGTACTCAGCGCCTGTTGAGGCTTCGGATGGGTCTTCGCCTCAGCCAGTCGATGCAGCTGGCGTCGCTGCTGCTGCTGCTGCCAGCCGGGGCCATAACCCGCAGACTTTTAATGGGCTTGATACTCTGATGGCTGTGGCGAATGCTGAGAAAAAGGGCCGACAGAACTCTAGCTCGGGCCTGTCGCAGTCCTCGCTCTCCAGCCTGTCGAGAATGCGGGCAGAGCCTTACGGACACCCTCAGCCCCAGCCTCTGCCTACTGGGCCTATGTCTATCTCTAACCTTACCAACCCTGTGTCGGGGCAAAAGGGAGCTGGCGCTGGCCGCAAGAAGAAGCAGTGCCCCACTTGCCAGGGATGGTTCTCAAATTTGGCCACACATAGATCGATTCACTTGGCTGACAACTCCCGGCCGCACACCTGTGATGTGTGTGGGCGAGGATTTGCTCGACCAAATGATCTGTTTCGCCACCAAAAGTCTCATCGAGGCGACGCACCCTTCCGATGCCCTCTGTTCACTCGTACCTCCGAGGGATCGCAACGAGGAGCATCGCTTCAGCCCGCTTGCCATCAGAACGGTGGATTCTCTCGATGTGACACCTACAAGAACCACTTGAAGGCAATGCACTTCGAGTACCCGGCTGGCACCAAGAAGCGGGAACGTCCTGGCATGGGCGGCCGATGCAAGGGTTGTGGTCTTGCGTTCACTTCTACTGATGAATGGATCGCTGAGCACATTGAACCCGAACGATGCGAGGGAATCAAGCGAGTCCAGGCTATCAATGCTGCTCAGGGCGATTACCACTCCGCGGCTCATGCTGCCCAGGACATGGCCAACAATTTTGCTGCTGCCGAATTGGCTGCTGCTGCCGCTGGACTGGCAGCTGCCGAGTAAAAACCGGCCGTAATGTACATTATGATGATTTGAGCGACTGTCTTTCTTAATTAGTTGCTTTTAGGTTTTTTTTTATTTGTTTGCTTTAGTTGAATGAATTATATGATGCAACGACAGGTCTAACCGGGCTCATCACTTCATTTCGTATTGTGGAGACGCCTCGCCAAAGAAGCCGTGTAACGTCGGTACGGCACGTCAAGACCCTTCATTAACCAGAGATGTAGGAACATTACACGAAGGCAGGGCTGTCCGTAGGGCTGCGCGACAAGGCTGGATTCCATTAGACGAAGGACCTCTCTAGACTTCGGCCATATTTGAACGTCTCGATTTTGGATCTGTCTCGATACATCCACTGCCGGCCCCTGATTGGCCACAAGGAAAAATT
This sequence comes from Blastobotrys peoriensis, assembly GCA_003705735.3. Classification (NCBI taxonomy): domain Eukaryota; kingdom Fungi; phylum Ascomycota; class Dipodascomycetes; order Dipodascales; family Trichomonascaceae; genus Blastobotrys; species Blastobotrys peoriensis. The sequence goes on along the minus strand of PPJJ03000032.1, from coordinate 80,406 downwards.
TTCCCCCCCCCTCTGTTGCTCGCTGACATGAAATATTCCGCGGAAGTCCGCATGGTTCCAACCTCGTAACATTGCACAAGAACATTACCAGGACAACTGACGTCAGGGGCCGCTGAGACATTCTAAGACATTATGAGACAGGAGCTAACAATCGGCCCTAACCGACGCCAGACGCTGAGGGATGTTAGAGCCACGAGTAGCAGTACAAAGAGGAGGACAGTACGAATCAGCTCACCGGCTACAGGTACTAAAAATTGAATACGTTCTCTTGTTCGTTACCGGATTGCAGCTTGGCTAGTGCCCCTTTGCTATTTCTACCAATTCCACCTTGCGAATCTTGCCGGATGCAGTCTTTGGAAAGTCGAGAACAAAGTGAACTCGGTTCGGAGTCAAAAATGAGCCCAATTCGACTTTGACAAAGTCTTGGAGATCTTTGTCTGTGACTTGAACGTCGTGATGCTTGATAACAAATGCCACAATGTCTTCCCCATACTTGTCATGAGGCACCCCGACCACCGAGGCTTGCGACACTGCAGGGTGCTTAAACAACACGTTCTCGATGTCTAATGGGTGGATATTCTCTCCTCCTCGAATGATTAGGTCCTTGATTCGCCCAGTGACCGTGACATATCCCTCACTGTCCATTAACCCCTCGTCCCCAGTCCGCATCCATCGCTTACCATCACTGTCATATACCATAGCCTCCTCCGTCCGCTTGACGTCTTTGTAGTATTGCTTCTGAAGACTGTAGCCAGCGACTAGAATCTCGCCACGAGTCCCCACAGGCAATGGAGCCATGGCCGTGGTGTCAGTAGGCGCAACTATCTTGACTTCTGTATGGGGCATCGCCTTACCCACAGTCGATGTTCGGCGCTGAATTGAGTCCGTCGGAGACGTCATTGTACTGACTGGAGACGTTTCGGTCATACCGTAGCAAATTGTAAGTTCAGTGACGTTAAACGTAGCAATCAGCTTTCGCATCATTTCAACGGGGATACTGGATCCAGCGGCAATGCCTTTGCTGAGATATTCAAACCCGCCGGCAGCAATCTCGTCTTCCAATTCAAGCTCAGCGGCGAACATTGTCGGGACCCCATGTAGCGAGGTGCAGTTATGCTCTCGGATAGCTTGCAACGTCTGGCGGGCCGAAAACGACTCTGACGGAAACACCAGCGCCGAACCAGAGCTCATTGCAGCCAAGTTCGATAGCACCAAGCCAAAGCAATGAAACATTGGCACAGGAATGCACATGTGATCCTGTCCTGTGGGATGCTTGGAGTTTTCAGCACTTAATCCCATCCGGTCAGCAATCTGAATTCCATTGTTGACCAAGCCGACATGAGTGAGCATTGACATCTTTGCGGCGGAAGTGGTGCCAGAGGTGAACTGCATATTGACAACGTTGTAAGGGTCCGAGTCAAGTTCTATCAACTGGTCGCCGGGGGGCTGCAGTAGCGTCTCAAACGGATGAATCTTATTGTGGTTCGAGTCGTACTCAATTGTCGGCGAAATGACAAAAACTGTGTGCACGGTGTCTAGTCTATCAGCCAGCGCAATCAGGGAACCCAAATTCTTGTCATCCCCTCGGTTCTTGATGATACGTTCGGTGGTTATAACACAGCTGACCTCAGCAGTTCTCAATGCAGAATCATATTGGACATCTGTGAATGCAATGTTCAATGGAACCAGAATTGCCCCGAGCTTGGCTAGCGCGAACTGCAATACTGGGTACTCCCATCGAGACCCGCAGCACACTGCTACACGATCGCCTTTCTTAATTGACCTGGTATTGGCAAGGTTGTGAGCAACATTTGACGACAAGTCGTCTAGCTCATCGTAGGTCAAAGTCTTGTCCTGATGAACAGAAATGACTGCCGGCAGCTTTCCATACTTGATCCGAGTCTGTTTCAGCATCTGTCCAGTGGTGATGAGTTGCAATGGGGGGTCCGACGGGCCCGTGGCGTGCGACGAAGTGTAAAGACTACGCACACAAGAGTCCTTATGAGAAGTAGCAGGGACAAGACGACGGGATTGAGAAGCAGGCATTCCAGGACTACTCCCATTCAATAAGCCAGACCGACTGCCATGAACCCACCTCCTTGCCAGAACGGTATGCCTCGCAGTAACGGTACGGAACATGGAATGCTCTCTGGCATATAGCCAGACCCTAGCGTACCCACAACCTCTCAGCGACCGGGCGGGCCGCCCAACGGCCCATCTACCCAGATTCATCGTATATGGCCGTCAGTTGTCTCCAAGTCTACTTCATATCTAGCTGCAAATACCCGATCTTCCTCCGGGCCTTGAATGCGGGGTAAATGCCGTGGATCTTCACGGGCATACTTCGGATATCGGGCGGCATAAAAATGGCTCCGGGAATTTGACGGAGAACGATAGCAATAGCCCGCTATAAAACCGAATAAGGAAACAGATTCCAATGAAGCGTGAACTAAAGGATGATATAGGGACAGTTTCTGTGATAGGTGCGTTGCTGTGGCAACAGCGGAAGCGATCTCAAGTGCGACTTGAAGCCAAATATTAGCACGCGGAAAATGCCCGAAGTTGCCAGAAATAGCTCAATTGCTCGTTGAAAATCAAATTCGGGGCCTTAGGCCAATTAGTAAATACCGTACTACCCGCTACTCTTCAAACTCTACTAATGGGGTCCCTTGCTTGACAATTTCTCCCGGGCCATGCGCAATGCGTGCAACGACCCCGTCAGCTGGAGCCCGAATGGTTGTTTCCATCTTCATCGATGTAATTACCACGAGAGGATCATTCTTCTTGACCACATCTCCCACCTTGACTGCAACCTTGGTCACAGTACATGGCATTGGTGCATTGACACTGTTGGTGACCTCCTTCTCGCCTAGTGCCTTGACGAGCCATTCTGGGCGAGGAATGTTGAGAGTATAATGGGTGCCTTGGTGAAACACGTGAACCTTGTCATCTTCTACGACCACTGAGTTGATTGCTTGCGAATTTGGGAATGACACCAATAATTTGTTCGACGCGTTGTCAACGTAGTATGCGCGAGAGACCTCAATTGGCCCCGACTTTCCATCGGGGCCCTCAATTTCCACAATGTACGACTCTTTCCCGCGTTGCGAAACGGTGACGTTAACAGCAACCGAGTCTGCACTGGCATCTTGGAAAGTAGCCGACTTGGACAAGCTCGTCCAGCCCACTGTCGTTCCAAACGCATTGTTTGCACCAGTTGCGCTCTTCAAAAGCTGACCTAAAGCAGCCTGGACGAACACTTCATTGGGAACGGGAACCGAGGCAAACAGCGCTTGCTCATGTTTGGGGATGAACCCGGTTTCGAGATCCTTAGGGTCTTCCCCTGCAAAGCCATCGTTAGCCACGATCCGTTTCACAAACTCAATGTTTGTGACGGGCCCAACTACCTCCAATTCTTCTAATGCCGTATGCATGCGCCTTAGGGCCTCTGCACGATCACGGCCCTTGACTATCAGCTTGCCAATCATCGGGTCATAGAGCGGCGATACCGTATTTCCCTGGCCAAAGGTGAAATCCAACCTTGGGTCCCCAGTGGTGGGGTGCTGGAGGTGGACAATCTTGCCTGAAGATGGAAGAAACCCTTGAAATGGGTCTTCACAGTATATACGCGCCTCAAAGGCATGTCCCGCAACCTCGATTTCTTCTTGGGTTTTGGGCAACGGAAGGCCCGCGGCTACTAGCAGCTGCCATTCGACAAGGTCGACGTTTGTCACCATTTCAGTCACAGGATGCTCTACTTGCAGCCGGGTATTCATCTCCATGAAGTAGAAATCGCCAGTATCGTTGTCAAAAATGAACTCGACGGTCCCGGCACCTTCGTAGCCAACCGCGCGAGCTGCATCCCTGGCGTTTGCTAGTAATTGATCTCTAGTTTCCTGACTGATACCTGGAGCAGGCGACTCTTCCAACACTTTCTGATGCCGTCTCTGAACCGAACAATCACGTTCGCCCAGAGCCACCACATTACCATGGCTATCTGCAAACACCTGTACCTCGATGTGCCGAGGCGTGGTAATGTACTTTTCAATGAGTACGTTATCGTCTCCAAACGACGCCTTAGACTCAGACTTGGCCGACGCCAATTGGCTCTCAAACTCGTCAGCAGACTGCACAATCCTCATCCCTTTACCACCACCTCCAAGAACGGCCTTGATTAGGACGGGATACCCAATTTCTTGGGCCTGAGCTGCTAAGAACGCTGGATCCTGATTGTTGCCATGGTACCCGGGAACACATGCAACCCCGGCGGCTTCCATGATTTCTTTAGATCGGTCTTTGGCACCCATCGCTTCAATTGCGGCCTGAGGCGGGCCAACAAACACCATGCCTTCGTCGCGCACCCGCTTTGCAAAGTGAGCATTCTCCGAAAGAAACCCGTAACCAGGGTGGATCGAGTCACATCCCGCCGCTTTAGCCACCGACACGATGCGATCAATGTCGATATATCCTGAGGGTTGCTCACTCAACCGTAGGTTTCTCAGGCCCAGGGTCGCTGATGCCAAGTCACGATCTGGCTCAGTATAGACCGAGGTGGTCTTGATACCTAGCTTGGACGCGGTCGCATTTACTCTGTGCACAATCTCGCCTCTATTTGCAACACATAGCGACTTCAATGAAGAGGCCGAAGCGTATCTGCGAGATCCGTATATTCTTGGTCGCATTGTTTGGGGAAGCAGACTTGAAGTGGGAATAAATATGAGAATATGGGGTTGGACCGATTCGGCTATCAGCGGAGATTTTCCGGAGGAACGCCGGGGCAAAAGGCGGGGTAAGCACGTGACTGAGGGAAGGGCCGCCGACGGGGCCAGCCAGGCAGGCGACAAGGGCGTGCGAGATAAAGGCAGTATGGGGGAATTAGATGGGCGAGTGGATTCTTGGATCTGACTGTATGTCGTGGCAATTGTGCCTGTTTAGCGTACTGTGGCTGTCAATTGCGTTCAATAGGTGACCAGGAGTGTCGGGCTGAAGCGTGAGAGTCGACCTGGCACCATGAAGATGAAAACGAACCAAAAGAAGACGAATCGTATCTATTTGCATGTGGAGCTTGCTCATGTCCACCAGACTAAAACTGTGCCCAAATAAGGCCCTTCAGTCGTACCCAGCATCCCACCAGTCCTTCTCTGCCCTGTTCAGCGGCCGAGTCCCGATAAGACAAGAGCTGCTGACTACACGGGCCTGCAGAGACCTATGTAATGGCTATATATCATAGCTTTGATATCGCTAACCTCCCCAGCATGCCAACCATTTAGCAGGGTTCGCATTGGTCTATACCGTGTCAGCTCGATACAATCAACTAAGCCCCCTCTCTAGCCTCTGACCAGTCCAAGTCCTCCTGGTTCTCGCCGCCTTCCCCGTCTCCGGTCCCAGTCCCTCTTCACAGCCTTCTTTCTGTGAACCTTCTGGCCGGGTTCCTGGTGGAGCCGCGCATCGCCTCATATCAGTGTCTCAAAGATTGAGAGCTAAGTGACAAAGAACCACTACGCTACGAGGACAATCGGGTGGTGGCAAGAAAGGCGACCTACGCAGTTGTGGAGCTCCGCTGTAGAAATCCAGCCTTATTCCACTAGGGCGCCGCTAACACATAGTGAGCATAGCGTTGGGGCAATTCTTACTTACGACGTACTCCAGCATTTAGGCTAGGCTGGGTCCGCTTTGCTTAAGGCTGAGAATCAGTGGAAAAAGGTAGAACGTTAGCACGGACAAGCTCAAGCTGACTTTCGGGCTTGAAAGCTTATTCAAAGTCGAGATTCCTGCTTGATACCTGGCGAACGGCTCTCGTCGATCTAGCCTTCCTTATCACGACGGTCATCTAGTTGCTACTGGAATAACTGGTGTTGTCGCCACTATTCCACTATTCTCCCCGATCTACCCGTTCACGCTTCTTTTCGGTGGGAGTACGGCGACAAGAGGTGTTGCGCTAAATCAGTCTACAATCCCCAAATCAGGCACTTTAGGTACAGGTTCACTACTAGAACATGAGTGATGACGGAGCTGAAGATGGCGGGTCGTCTCACCAGTCAAGCCCAACTAATTCGACTGGCCGAGGCGCTTTGAGTGACACGCCGCTCTCAAATTCGCCGTCAGTGGCTTCGAGCTCGTCAGCGGTCGGGTCAACGATGACAGAAGACGGGTCGTCGACCTCGTCGTTACTATCCAACAAGAGGCCATTTTCAAACGTGGAAATGTCACCTGGCCAACCATCGAGCCCTACCCATGCATTTGCTCACCTTCATCCGTTCTCATCTCCGACCAGAGACTCGTCGTCTACTGTGAGACTAGACAATGTAGACAGCGATGACGAAGATGCGCAACCCCGAGACAAGAGACCGGATGCCACCACACGACTGGGCCCATCAGCTAGGCACCAAAATGACGACAGCGCACTCGAAGACTACGATGATCCAAATTCGGGGCAGGAATCCGATGACGAGGGCGACTCGAACGACGTGGACGAGCCGGATTCTCAGATTGAGTCTCAGAGATCCCAGATCGGGCCGCTGCCTCAATTGGCTGAAGGAGAATTGTACTGCCTGATTCCCACTGAATGGTGGGAGAATTTCTCAGTAAAGGCACGGACGCCAGCTGAACTCGGCCCGCTCGACTCGCAGTCATTAGCACAAGCGGCGCCTGACCGCACACAGTACGTTGCACTTACCAAGCAGCAGTGGGAGCTGCTCTCTAGCTGGTTCGGGTCCGTTGGCCCGTTAGTAAGGCGTCGAGCAGTGGCAGAGCCCGACGGCGAAGTAGAGATCCCCGACGCCGACGTAGCGGTCAGAATCCACGTTCTGGACGGCACTGGCCACGAAATCGCAAAATTCGGCCTTGATCAGTGCTGGGCACGGAAATCCGATGTTTTCGGCTCGTTTGTGGCTTCTCTTCAAACGGACTACGACATTGAGACTCAGGCGCCCGTTAGACTGTGGTTACTGTCGGCTCCTTCGTCTGAAACGGATTATCTACCATTTGAGCTCGATGTCGATGAATTCAGTCGAATAGACGACAAAAACAAAACAATTGTGGACACCGCCAGTCTGCAGACGCTAGAAGAATTGGGAATGGCCCCTACGAGCGAGGTGGTAGTGGAAATAAAAGGACCAGAAGGGTGGCCGTCTGAAATTAAGCCTCTGAGAGGAGTAGCAGGGCTCTCGAATCTTGGCAACAGTTGCTACATGAATTCGGCGCTTCAATGCCTGATGCATGTTGAAGAATTAGCATGTTATTTTCTGAGTAAGTGATGATTTTGGGTTGTTGTGGGGCAGATCATTGGCTAACTAGGCGGGGAATATGCGAAGGATATCAACGAAAATAACCCTATTGGGTACCACGGGAACATTGCCCGGGCGTTTGCCTCGCTTCTGGGCCGGGCTCTCGCTTCATCTGACTCGTCATTCTCGCCAATCAACTTCAAGTCAGTTGTGGGACGCTACCAGCACGCGTTTGCTGGCTACATGCAGCAGGATTCTCAGGAATTTTTGGCATTTTTGCTTGATAGCCTGCACGAGGATCTTAATGTGATTAAGCAGAAGCCATTTACCGAAAAGCCGGAATTGCCTGATGACAAGGTCAATGACGCCCAGGCGGTTGCTGAATTGGCCCAGGAGGTATGGGAAATTCACAAAAAACGCAACAATTCAGTCGTCCTCGATTTGTTCACAGGTCTCTATCGATCAGTACTGGTATGCCCAGTATGTGCAAAGGTTTCGATCACATTCGACCCGTATATGGATTTGACACTACCATTACCGGTAGAAACGGCGACTGTGGTTGATATTAACGTTGTCCCTACTTCGGGGCCCGCTGTAGGGTATACCGTGGTGCTGGACAAATTTTCGTCAATTGGCCAAATGAAGGCGTACCTGGGCGAGAAGCTTGGAGTGAGTCCCCAGAGTTTGATTTCGGCAGAAATCTACAATGGGCGGTTCTTCCGAAGTCACGAAGATGAGGAAATTGTCCAAGAGAAGATCAGTGAAGGTGACACCATTTACGTATACGAGACAGACATGGATGTGAGGGCTTCTAACGATGCGGAACCAAATAATCAGTTCATTGTGCCTGTTTATCACCGCATTGTCGAGGAGGATGCACCCACAAATCGGTTTGATCGAAGTGGCCGCTTCTTTGGGGTGCCATTTTTCATCACTTTGACACAGGATGAGGCTAAGGATTTGGAAGCCATTTCGGCCAAAATCGAGCAAAAGTACAACTCTTTGACGCACACGACGGAGTCTAAGCGTGATGCCTTCAAAATTAACTATGCACCCACACAGCGGAACCGCCGGCGTGGACTCATGGGTGAGACACAGTCAAGTTTCAGTATTCGAGTTTCAGATATCAAGCCTATCAGCAATCGAATTGTGGTAGATGAACGAATGGAACGGGACGAGACAGGGAATGAGGCAGACGAGTCACGCCAAGAGAATGCGCCCCAAAGTGAAAATGACGATGACACAGTGGTTCCAGAGGCAGAAGGTGATGCAGTAGTGGTAGTGGAGCATTCAGAGAGCGCTACTGGTTTCGATTTGGGGGCTAGCAGATCTTCGTCAACTCAGGTTTCTGGACTGGCAAGTCCTGATGACCAGCCCATGGAAGACGATGGCGGTCAGGAGCAAGACGAGCGAGATGAACTGGAAGAGAACCGTTCTGATTCCAGTGAAAGTGAGATCGGAATTGCACCATTATTGCAGTCCAGTGTTTCATCGATTGGACTTAATAGCCCGGTTTCCTCACGCAATGTTTCGATAGTAAACAGCCCAGAAGCTACTGATCTGCAGGACGGCGGAGCATTGCTCGTCCCCCATGAGTCAATTGTAAGCGACTGGACTGCGGGGGCAGTCGATTTTGCCCTGGGAGGGGATAAGATGGATTCGGTGTCCAAGGTTGAGAATGATGACGTCAAGAAGCTGCAGGAAATGATCGAGGAGAAGCGACGTCGGGGGATCAACTTGTCCGACTGCTTGGACCTGTTTTCAAAACCGGAAGTGCTTAGTAACGAGGATCTGTGGTATTGCTCTCGGTGTAAAGAGTTCCGCCCGGCCACCAAGACAATTGATTTGTGGAGGGTCCCCGACATTTTTACAATCCATCTTAAGCGATTTTCCAGTTTTCGAAACTTTCGAGATAAGATCGATGAGGTCGTCAACTTCCCAATCGAAGGCCTTGACATGTCAGAGCGCGTCAAAGACCGCCAGCTCGTGGAAACACTGGTGGACGAAGATCAGGGGGAGATTTTTGACTTGTTTGCAGTCGATAATCACTATGGAGGGCTCGGAGGTGGACATTACACTGCCTACGTGAAGAATTTTGCAGATAATACGTGGTATTACTTTGACGATTCTCGAGTTACAAAAGCAAACCCTCAAGATGCAGTCACTGGAGCTGCTTATCTGTTATTTTACCGCCGAAGATCTTCTAAACCGCTTGGAGGGGACAGGATCCAGAACATGGTTGAAAGGATGCGCAAACGTAATTACACTCCGGATGCTCCCCCATCTCGACAGCCAGTTCAGACTTCTCGCCCAAGGCCCCAAGCAGGACGGCCACGAGCTCCAAAAATGCCGTCACCAGATCCCAGCTCCAGTTCAGACTCCAGTATGGGTGGTAATCAGAGTACTGGACGGGTTCTGGGGTCAGCTGGGCCTCCGGGAGCAACGCCAACAGCTTTACCGTGGGGGAATGCGCAATTGAACCTCAGGAATCGAGGTCCGAGTACTGGATTTGGATTTGGGGGTGACGAGTCTAATTCATATGATATGTGTGATGTGTCTGAAGGGGGCAGCGACCGCATGAACGTGACGGATGATGAAAGTGATTCATTGTGAGCGTGCCTGATGAGAGTGATTAGGCAGGACACAGAAAAGTTAGGCTACTTCGTTGAGAAGTGGAATTCCTTCGGCTGCACCCCGTCGAGTGACGGCGATGGCTGCCGCTTTTGCTGCGAACGCTAGGGCGTCTGGAATTGATGCACCGCCAGCAATCTTCCCGCAGAACCCACCCAGGAATGTATCGCCGGCTCCAGTCGTGTCGACAATCTTCGCGACTTTGGCAGCGGCGACGTGGCCACTGGCACCATTGGTATAATAAACAGATCCATTGGCCCCGAGTGTGATGACAAGGTGCTTGCAACCAAGTGATTTGGCCAGCGTTTGAATCACCGTCTGGGCAGCATCGACAGAGTCGTTGATATCAGCTGATTTTGCTAACGTCTGAGCTTCTGATGAGTTTACAATGAGAAAGTCGACGTTTGAAAACACAGCTCTCGGCACCGCAGCGTCTACTGGCGAAGGATTGTAAACTGTAGTTATTCCAGCATTATGCGCGACCTCGAGGCTCTTGTACACCACCGGCAGGGGGATTTCGTTTTGTAGAATGAGCATTTTAGATCCTTCAAATAGCGATGCTGACACGTCGGACTCGGCCAGGCTGCCATTTGCTCCAGGGTACACCAAGATCCTGTTCTCCCCAGCACCGGACTCCACAAAGATGGTCGCGACTCCAGTTCTCTGGCTGTCCACAACTGTCACTTCAGTCATATCAATTCCTTCTTTTGTCATTGACTGCTTGAGCTCATGGCCAAACGTGTCGTTTCCTACTCTTCCAATCATCTTTACCTCGGTCGAAGCTGGCGATAATCGACGTAACGCCAGCGCCTGGTTTGCTCCTTTGCCTCCATGATGAGTCTCGAAATCATCAGCATGCAGTGTTTCTCCGCCTTTCGGGAACACAGAAGCTCTCGTTACGAGATCGTAATTCAGGGAACCGAATACTGTAAGCGACATTGAAATTGTGGGCACACAGAGCAGGGTGAAATATCAGATCAGGGAACTTTCCGAATGTCGGGGTAGCCTCGGCCGAGAAAGGCTGGAAAGGAGATGGAGACGGCGCGAAGAGTGCGAGAATAGTGTGGACAGAGCGTGGACAGAGCGTGGAGAGAAAGAAGCGGGGCCACAGAGGTGTTTATAGACGAGAAACAAAGTGAATAAAGAGCGCTAACACTACTCAGTACACAAGTGGACGCTGGAGATTCAATTGATTACGATTCAAGTGGCCAGAAATTGGCTGGAGATCAATTGATTACATCGATGACTGCCGTGGCGGTTCATGGCGATGGAATTGCTCTATTTACATGCTATCCGATACCAGATATCAGATCTACTTATAGCTATGGGTATCATAGCTTTTCACCACTGGCTTGCTGGATACGGGCAATGTATGACCGAGAAACAAGATTCCAGGCAGTCATATACTTTTGCATGCACTTGGTGGTGCATTCCTTCTCAGCAGCCGAAATAGAGTTGCCAGGCTGGGCAAAGCATGCTTGGAAACAGTTCTCGGTGATTTTCTAGTTAGTAACTATCCACTTCAAATGTGAAATCAACTTACGTTCACGAGCTCGGTGGCATTGGCAATGGCTAGTTCTTGAGAGATCTGATCCTGAATTTGCTTCTTGATTTCAGCATTAGAAGTAGACGATGTGGACGTAGACAGGCCTCCTTCCTTGGGAGCGCCCCCGCTTCCGAATAGCGAGCTGATTCCTGACATTGTTGAGAAGACGAATCGAAGTGTGCACGCTGAAATTTGCCCGGTCAGCCGCACAGTCGCCTAGGATGTGGTGCTGCTCTCGGGGACGGGAGGGTATGAGGGCAGTGGTGGTGCCTGGGGCAGGATCCGGGGCTGTGAGCTTAGAGGGAGTATATTCGCAGTTACCAGGAGTGCACGCAATTGGCGCAGCATCGGTACTCCCACAATTGCACTACACAGGCAGCGGCGCTAGGGCCCTGCCTTCTAATACCACTCGTGGTGCGGCTGAGAGAGCGGAACTTGAAATTTCAGTTCACAAAAAAAATCTCGGGCCCAAATCGTCTGTCTGACTATCTCAAACTGTGAAAATGGCAGAACCAAAGGCACTGTCGTTCCCTCCCGAAGTATTCGAAAAGCTGGAGCCAGAGCTGTATTTACAGCGGCATCTTGCGGCGGGATTGCGGCCCGGTAACCGAGAAATTGACCAGTTCAATGCTCCTTCGGTTCAAACTAACACCGTATCAAATCGGTCGGCAGTAGGCTCGAGTGTGTTCCAGGCTGGTGGAACGACGGTGGTTTGTGCAATTACTATTGGCGTGACGGAAACGGAATCTGCGGCCGGAATTTACCCCCATGTCGAGGTGGTGCGAGGTGGTGCATCGCGACGAGCTCCCCCGAGCGAAGAAGAGATGATACTGTCGCAGCGGTTATTTGAGCTGCTTGCTACTGAGCCGGTCCAGGCCAAGACGAGACACTTATTCACAATTCCAGACGTAGATGACCACTGGCTGATTTTTCAGGCGAGCATCCAGGTTCTGAGTCGATCGGGCCCTGTACTAGATGCTGTCTGGAACGCCCTGGTAGCGGCCATTCGGTCAATTGACATGCCTCGACTAGTGTATTCGCCAGACACTCAATTAGTATCGTTCTATGACGAAGACGACGATAGCAACGTTAACGACAGCGGAGACGAGATGGCTGTCGACCTGCCGATCGATCACAAGACCCTGTCTGTACAGAGCTCGACGTATGGGCTAGTAGAGCTGAGAAAGGACATTGGGCAAGCAGTGGATAGCGATGGCGCTGAGAGTCATGGTACAGTGCTATTAGCCGGGATTGAAGGCGATACTGAAGAGGCTTGCACCCCGAGCATGATCAACATTGTGCGCAATACTGACGGAACATTAGCAGGAGTCACGATTTCGGTGTGTGAATCAACGGCGTCGGGAGGAAATTCGGGCATCAACTTGACCAAGCAGCATATTCAAGCCGCTCTAGACGGCGCCGCTAAGTACGCCAAACTCACCAGTTCGACCGCTAGTAACGGAGCTAACTAAGCACCTACGAGCACCTACACACGACAGTACTACGGCAGCTATCCCTCCAATTTGCGCGATTGCAGGTCCGATACCAGCATGCTCCGTCCGATCTGGAAATAAGCGTACCAGCATTGCATACTACTGCGACCAACGGACGTCCGACCCCCAAGTCTGAGCCCCCAAATGGCACGTATTTTATGTAAGTCGGCGATTACCCCTGATGCAAGAGCACGCGCTCAGACTGTGGGATGGCGGGGACCCGACACCCGACAGCGCCCAGCTACCAGGGCGCTCGTTGGGTCGCCCCAGTGGGCAAGTGGAAGGGAACCAGATCGGTCGGCCTGTGATGCCGGCTTGTGTCTTGCACCTATGGCCCTGTGGCTTACTCACCGTCTAGTCGTGTCCGTGGCGTGGGCGTGGCCTTGTCGTGCCCGATAGTGGCCCTCGGCTTGAAACCTGTGGTGATCCATGTTCCGGCCGATCACCCGAGAAAGATATCCGACACAGTTTTTAGCTAACCAGCATGAGAAAATTAGTATCTAAGACAACAATCTGAGACACTATATTTGGAATCACTTAGCACCCACTGGGCGCACTACGAATAAGCTCAACGGCGTACTGGCGACAGCAGTAGTTAATACCGTAGCGCATAAAGTTGACCAAGTTAGCTGTCAGCACCGCCGCTCTACCACCGCCGCTCCACCACCACGCCGCTCCACCGTCAGTACGCCGTTATCTTCGATGCGTGTAGGTGATCATTTCCCCAACAAATCTAGTTACCCTTCTCCTGGATTGGCTCGGCTCCGTCCCTGAGTCGCGCAATAAGGCAACTGAAATAGTGGCAGTGAACTTACACAAGGGAAAATGAGAGCTGGAACCTCAGCGGAACCTGAGCAGTGCGAGCGCAGCGCCAGGTCGAGAGTCCAAGATTAGAATTAACTGGCCCTGTGACTGTCAGCTGTCAACTATGAAGCCGCTATGAAGCCGACGCCTCGGGCAATTCCCTGGCTACCTGGTATAGTCATGTACAGTGCAAAATTACCCGCTCACTCGTCCATATTATTTACATCCCTCGTTTACCAAATCTACCCCTATCTCATCCGATCCCTACCAATTATGTACCATAATAGTCGAGGTCTCACTGATCTTAGTGTCGAACCACTTGGCCACGGGGGATTCCGGAACCACCAAGACGACCCCGGAATAGGCAAAGCCGCCATGGGTGAAAATTGGCAGATTCAAGCATAGCAGAACCAGCGCTAGACTACCGGCCGACCAGTAGGACCACTGCGCAGTGTGCTTATGAACACTTGGTATCCATTGGATGCCACAACAATCAGTGCCCAGCATGGATTTGCACCTCCGCGGCCGGTCAGGACTGTTGTGTGCATGTAACATTCAACCGGTTGGGTGAGCAGAAAAAGCAACGAGAAAGGTGTCGTTTTTTTTTTTTTTTTTTTTTTTTTTTTGGGCTCGGAAAAATTTGGGGGCTTTTTTTTTTTTTTTTTTTTTTTTTTTTGGTCTACGTATAATTTGGAGGCATTTTTTTCTTCCTTTTACGACCCGAGACTCTTCAGTCAAAACACACCTTCCAAGTGGAATCTGCAACACTCCCATTCCCCCTTTGTGGTTGCTGATTACTCGTATACAATGTCCTCGGTCACATTGACCCAACGTCGTCCCTCGAGGACCGCCGGAAGCGATAAGCCGACCGGTAAGAAAGCTATCGATACCTTTGGTAACGAATTTGTGGCCCCAAACTACACCATCAAGGAGATTTTGGACGCAATTCCCGCCCATTGCTACAAGCGGTCTACTGTCAAGTCTCTAAGCTACGTAGCTCGGGACTTGTTCTTCATTGGCCTGTTTGGATACATTGCTGTCTCGTATATCCACCTGATCCCCTGGCTCCCTGCTAGGGTGGTGGCCTGGGTCACCTACTCTGCTGTCCAGGGTTTGGTTGGAACCGGTGCGTGGGTGCTGGCCCACGAATGCGGCCACCGTGCGTTCTCGGACTCCAACATGGTCAATGACTCCGTCGGATGGTTCCTGCACTCTTCTCTTCTTGTACCTTATCACTCCTGGCGATTGTCCCATTCTAAGCACCACAAGGCCACTGCCCATCTTACCCGTGACATGGTGTTTGTTCCAAAGTCCAAGGAGGAGCACATCCAGCGTCTGGAGAAGATGGGCAGAAACCTCGCGGACAACCTCGAGGATGCTCCCATTGTGACTCTGTACTACGTGGTGATGCAGCAATTGTTCGGCTGGATCATGTACCTGCTCACCAATGTCACTGGACAGAAGTACCCCAACCGATCCAAGTGGGTGTCCAACCACTTTGTTCCCACCTCTCCTCTGTTTGACAGGAAGGACTTCTACAACATTATCATTTCTGATATCGGAATCGCCATCACCGTTTCCTGCCTGTACCTGGCCTCGCTCAAGTGGGGTCTTTCCACCGTCGCCTTAGTGTACTTTGCCCCATACTTGTGCGTCAACCACTGGCTCGTCCACATCACCTACCTCCAGCACTCCGACCCTCGATTGCCTCACTACGACGCTGAAGAATGGAACTTTGCTCGAGGAGCCAGTGCTACTATGGACCGTGAATTTGGATTTATCGGCAAGCACGTCCTTCACGACATTATTGAGACCCACGTCCTTCACCACTTTGTATCGCGAATCCCTTTCTACAATGCCCGAGAAGCGTCTGAAGCTATCAAGAAGGTTATGGGCCAGTCGTACATGCGAGATGATTCCAATTTCATTACGTCTTTGTACCGCGTGGCACGGGCTTGTCAATTTGTTGAAGGTGAAAACGGTATCCGAATGTATCGCAACACGAACAATATCGGCGTACGCCCAGTCATAGACGGGGGTAAGCGATTGAGCGAGTAGCGATCTTTCAGGATCTGTTGTCTCTGTTTGTTTGATTTTTTTGAATTTTGCTTTAGTATGAATACACTAGACTGATCCGCCACGGCAGATCAGCCCCTCTAGATTTTACCCCTGGTATGAGCCCCGGTCTCTAATTCTAATTCTAATTGACCCGAACGTCCGATAATGCCTCCAAGTCCAGCATGCCCTGGGCGTGGCCAAAGTCCAACCGCCCTGTTTGTAGTGTCTCCTCGTCAGTGATTCCACACAATGCCAGCGCCTCCTCTGGGGGCACGGTGCGACCGTTATGCTTAAACACGTACTTTGACAGCGACACCGCGGCCAAAGTGTTCTTCTTGTCCATAAACTCGAACCGAGACAGGACAAACAGCCACTTCTGATCCCATCCTAGAACTCGCGACCGGATCCGGTACGGTTTGTAGACTGGAATTTCGCGCTTGAAGATGGTCATGACCGATCCCAACGGCACAAACGGCCACGACCCTTTCTTGTACCGATAGTGGAGAAAGAAGTCCTTGAACAGGTGCATCAACAACGCGGATCGAGCAATATCGAGATCGGTGAAGTAGGTAGAGTTAGACTTGTGCATGTTCAGGTCCAACTCCATCAACGGCGTATGGGTTATATAATCGTCTGATCTGAATAATTCGGCTTTGGCGGGCTTCCTGGACCGTAGAAGAACCAAGTGCTTCAAAAACTGGTATCCGAAGCGGACATGCCACATCAATGGCAGGTTCTTGAGGTTGGCGACCGCAAGAATCGCCAACACATACTTGATCACCGAAACTGTGCTCATCCTGCCATCACTTGTGGTGTAACACCGTCGAGAGGTCTTCGCGTCGGTAGATGGAAAGTGTTGAGAGGCGTTTACAGGCCCGGGCCGGATACCATCGGCCCAAAAGCCGTGAACGTGAGCCGACAAAAAGCAACCATGGACGAGAAAATAAACGGGGCGAGATCTGCTGGCATGTCTAAGACATTGGATGAAATTAGGAAAAAGGCTAATAATTGCGAAAAAGAAAGTGGCACTGACCCCAGAGACGTCGCCAGCTTTGCAGAGAGACGCGATTCTACTCATTCTTCGCTCAGTGCTTAAGCGCCCCGTTCTCAATCGACGGGCAGTCTTACCTTCGTTTTTTTAACCCATTTCAAGTTAGTTCTTGAGTAATAAATACTATTCTACACGCTCATAGCTATGCTATGCCGCCGAAGCGGCAGCAGCTACGGGCTCGATACAATAATTGTCCTTGGTGACAACCCCAACCATTGTGGTCAATGCCTTGGCATTGCGATCATCAACGACCTTCTTACCAACAACGAGATACGACAGTTGCTCCCGCACATAAGCGCCCATGGCGTCTACTGACACTTCTGTGTCCAGCACTCCTGCTCGCTTGAGACCGTAGTATCCAATTGCAATCACCAGTACTGGTAGCCAAAAGAACAAGAGCATTCGGTCGTTGCTGAGATTGATGCGATTAGTGTTGGATGCCCATTCTTGAACGAACCGAATGCCGTAACTCTGAGCCGGCACCGGCTGCGCCTTTTCTCGCCCAGTTTCGGTGGCCTCCGTTGGCGGTGGAGACACAGCTGAGGCAGCTGAGGCAGCCGAAGCAGCGGGGACCGATTGTGGCGCTTCGACCTGACTGGTCTCCGGCTTTAGCTTCTCATCAGGGAAAATCTCATCATAGCTTGGAGGAGGCGCCGTCGGCGACTTGAAGTATTGCCACATCCGAGAAATGTTTGCCTTGGTAGACCGGTCGCCGTCAGATCGAGCCCCATCAGCGTCCGAAACAACGGTGGCCGTGTCAGAGTCGCTGACAACGTCACGTCGCTGTGGTGGCGGGGGGGTTCGCCTGCGGGATCGGTTGCTGAAAATATATCCGAGTGCCTCCTCCCAGGTAGTCGGCCCATCCCAATGCATGCGGTTGCGAGCATTGGCGGACAATCGGGTAAGATAATTCGAAATGTTTCGAGCTGGTCCCAAGCTTTGCGCTTGTTCACAACTAGAATCAGAAGCTGGCGACTCGGGTCGTGGTGAATACACGGTCAGGCGCGTCACATCTCGCGCTGAAAACGACGGCACGATTTCCAGTGAAAGCTCGTCCTCCGCCGGTTCTTCGCTGTCAAACTCGTCATTCTCGTCTTCCGACGACAGCGAACTGCCAGAGTAATTGAGAGACGAGGCATGTGAAGCGATTCGCGGCAGCGAGACCTCGTCATCCTCTTCAGAATCCCCCGCGTACATGTTCAATTGCCGGTCAATTGACGATGCCAGCGTTGAACTCGAGCTCGTTCGGCTGTACTTTCTGTACTCCCATCGATCCAACCCCTGTGGCAGTAGCTCTTGAACATTGTCGGCAGCCAAATCCATACATGTATCGCCGCAGCTCGTCTCCATATACGGATCAGCACGGCACCGCAGCAGTGTGTCCACAATACGTCCCTGGCCATGAAGGCAAGCAAAATGCAGTGGCGTCATGCCATTGGCGTCCTGTGTGTCCACTCTAGCGCCCTGGCTGGCGAGTGCTACTACCACTTTATAGTACCCCAATGCGGCAGCCAGATGCATCATTGTCTGGCCCTCAGAATTTCGTAGCTGCCAATTCGGCAGCTTTCCGCCAGCAGAGACGCAAATCAGCTCAATGCATCTCAGGGTGACCGTCTCATGGCTCTCGTTTGACAGGAGACTGTCCTGGAACCCATCCTGGTACGAGGATCCACCGCCGTTGCCACCTGAAACGTCCTGCTCCATAGCGGCGGCAGGTGTTTCGTTCCCAGTGCCTACAATTCGTCGCGCAATGTTACGCGCGTCCTCCAGCTTACCGTTCATCTTCATTCCAACCACTTGCAGGGCCAGCTCAATCAACTGCCGGTCAGTGTCATCATAATAGGTGAAAATTTGGGGGTTACTCATGGCGTAGCCCTCAAAACTGACAACAACCGGCCCCGGGGCCGCTGCTGGAGGCAGATGGGTCACAATTGTGCTCTCGCTCCAGCATTGAGTCGACATGGACTTGACGTCGCCAAACATTACCGACAAATTAGAGTGGAATCCAGAACCCAAAAGCGTTACTTCAACTCCGCCTCGAATTGAACCCTGTGCAGGGATAATTCTCTGTACTTGCGGGGAAATCGGGGTTAAACTGTCGTCAATCGCTTGGAATCGACCGGCCTGATCCGAGGACTGCGGCGATGGCAAGTCCAAATCCTGAGCCAGCTTGACCAGACTAGTGCTAGATGTGCCAGACGCAGAGGTATACGGCCATTGCTGGCGGGTGCTACCGCTCCACCCACTATCTCGTCGGCGCTTAAGCGAATGCACCGAATGGTCGCTGAACGCTTCTGACGATTCTGCCTCGCCAGACATTGGCGATGGTGGACCAGTCGCACTGCCGCCGCCGCTAACATTTCCACTACCCGACCCATTCAGGCCACCGTTCCACGGAGTCAACCCATTCAATGGACGCCCAATAGGGCCCCGAGACGGGTCTTTCCGGTCCTTGTGGTCATCAGTGACCAGAATCCGGTCAGTCATCGTTCGCGCGATGATTTCTCCGGCTCCATCACGCAGAGTGAAGAGCAATCTGAATCCCTTTTTCGGACCATGATGGCGCGAGTAGCACGCCAGTCGCATCGGTACTTCTACCTCTTTGCCCTGGACAATTGTGTCGTTGTCTACGTCGCAGGGCTTTGCCAGCGATAATGTGACTACTTCTTTGCAATTAAAGATAGTCAGCCTTCTTGCCCGGTCCTCGTCCCAGTGGCGCTTCTCGTTTTCGTCAAGGTTTTTCTTGCGAAATGCTCGTTTGCGCTCACGGTTCATGCATCGACTGCAAATGTAAACGGGCTTATTCGGAGTAGCTTCGGAAATGACGTCCACATCAAGGTCAAGTGCATTTGGTGACGATACAAACTTGTCATGGAGCTGGAACTTTGGCCGTGCAATTGTGTCGCTGGGCAAATGCAACAGAAACTCCTCAGGCGTATTCGAGATTACTAGCCGGCACTTGATCTGGGTCTCGACTCGAGACTTTTGCGGCATGTCAATCACATATAATCGGTATTTGTACTGTGAAGGGTCGACTCCCGTCTGCAGTAATTCTGCAAACTCATTGCCGTTGTCAGCAAACGAGCGTATTGGGGTTGGAGTGGGTGTGGACTGCTCGTTATAAATGCGGCCAAACTTCATGGCATTTAGCTCTGCTTGCGCCGCCCGGTACGGGCCATTATTGTTGCTGGTTGTCGAATCATAGTCTCCGTCGAGGTTGAAAAGACCCCCGTCTTTGTGGTCTTCTACCTTAGTGTCTCTGGACAACCCAAACAAGCTAACGTCCTTGCGTTCTTCAGAATCGTCTAGGCCAAAGAGGCTGTTGATGGTGGTGGCACCGGTATTTTCGCCTTGGCCAGTTCTGCGGTCACCTTGCATACCAAAAATATCGACTTGGTCTTCGTCGGTGTGGTCATGATTCAGCGTAAACTGCTGCCAGTTGCCATTCTCCGGGATACCGTTGTTGCTGCCGTGGCGGTGGCCGTTGCCATTCTGAGGGCTCACAACATTTGACGATAGCGAAGAAGGGTTCGACCCCTCCGCCGGACTGGCAGAGTTGATCGCATCGAGTCCAATGACATCGGGGCCAAAGAGGGTCCCGGGAGCTACCTCCTGCTTGATCTGGCCGTCTCCAAACGTGATCCGCTCGCTGTCTTCCATCTGCTGAAACCCACCGTCTAGGCGGGCCAGGTTAGGGGTCCCCACGTCACCCTGGCGTGTATCAAATTGTAGATAGTCCATCATAACGTCGTCATCATTAGTTGTCAGGAATTCAGACTCTCCCAATTTTGGGCTTGGTTCGCCCATTTGTTCGTCCATCTCATGCAGGAATCACACAACGCAAATTGCCCCCAAACCAAAACTAGAATACAGTTGTCCCCAAAAAAATATTAAAAAGAAATCAATAGTCCCTTCACCAGCAACGGTTAGTTCAAAATCAACGTAGTCGAAGGCCGAAAAAAACGGCGCCAATCTCACTTACAGCCCTCCAATCCCAGCTATGAAGCGAATAAAAAAGGCCACTCAAAATCTGGCACTCCCTGCTCCTCAACTTGTCACACCTATTAGTCCCGTACGCAGTCCGCTTGTTATACTCTCTGCGTCCCGTTACAAACTGCCCCTAGATCAAGTGATCGCTCTTCCCCATGCTGTCGGGCAAAATTCATGTTGGGTACAGGATGAGGCAGATGGGGGAAAGCGGTGTGCGGCTGCGAGAGGCTCCTCCCAGGTTACATGCGGCTGTGGAGTCGGCCCGAGGACTGGAAAGTACTATGGGAGGTTTGGCGGCGGCAGGCGTACACTGTGTCCCGCTGCCCTGCCCGCCTGTTCCCTGTTCCCCACTGTGGCTCGGGACGCCGGCCCATTTTTTTATCGAAGTTTGCACATCCCATTCTTTTCAACCAATTAGTGATAGTGCAGAGTGCGACAACGATGGGTAGAACGACACTCTATGTAACAGGTATGTGGCCACGTAGTTTAGCGGCCAGTGGGCTGCCAAAGTGGCCGGTATTTTGTGAATATTTTCGGTTGCTAACGTAGGGTTCCAATCCGATGTTCGAGCTCGTGAACTGGCTTTCGATTTTGAACGGTACGATTAAACGAAAAACGAAAAATAGGAATGGTGAGAAGGGTCGCGAGGTTTATACTAGGCGAATGATCGCAATTGCTCCCCGGCTTTGAGTCTTTGAGCTACGAGAGGGCGGTTCGAACCATGCCTGATGCCACCTGGCAGCCGGCCGATTTATTTGAGATTTCAACGACGAATCGTGACGAATCCACGGCCCTCATGAGGGCCTTCGGAGTTTTGCACGGGACCGCAGTAACTGCGCAGTGACTGCGTGCGCGATGTCGGATTTTGCTTAATCGGTTCTTTTGGGCAGCCTGGTGGCCCCTCGGTGATTCGGGTGCGTGATTGATTGTGTGGACTAGTGAACTTGTGGGGTTCTCAGGGTTGGGGCTTGCAATTACTTGGTACTAACGTTTTTTAGATTTGGACCGCTGGTGAGATGTGATATTCCTCCTCCAAAGTCGGCAAGAGGCCGCCCTTATGCCTTTATTGAGTACGAGGACTCTCGAGATGCTGAAGATGCTTACCAGGATATGCACCACCGCCGAATCTCATCTGGTGATGTGATTTCCGTCGAATGGGCGAAGCAGCCACCCCGAGCCCGTCGTCGCTCGCCTCCTCCTCGTAGACGGTCTCCTAGTGACGGATACAGCGGCGCTGCCACTGGGGCACCCGCTCGCACTCGCAGTAGGTCCCCTGACGGGCGGGCTCCCCTCCGCCACAGCAGATCAAGATCTCCTGACGGCGACCGAGGTCGGCCAAGAGACCGAGACGATTACCGAGATGACTACCGAGACGAGTATCGAGAGCGAGATGACAATCTCAGGGACGAGGAAGCGCGAGACGGTCGCAGCGCCCGGCGTGATGAAGATCGTGAAGAGCGAGATAAGCGAGATGAGCCGGCTGTGGCGGGAGAGGCGCCTCGTGACGCCGAGGAGGGAGACCACGCTGGCGCAATTGTTCCTCAGGAGTAACTGTTTTGCACAGGGTGTATATTAGCGAACAATATGAATAATGACCTTCTCTAGCAAGTGGCCTCTATGCAGTCGTGGACATTCTAGTCCAGACGGCTCGACTATGTTTGGGGTGCCTTGCATTATCCACATCGGCTTGTTATAGTATTCGTATAAATAGTTGTAACCGTAGATTCCCCCACTGAGTGCCGTAGCGGTGAAGAGTTTAGCATTGGTTGAACCACTGCTTCGTCGCGTTACTTCTATAAGTGAACTTAGTGCGGGTTCTGCTTCTAAGACCTGAGACAACTCTGTGACTTGATGCACGATACGCGTCTACGGAAAAGCAAGTTTCACAACCGACTAGTAGCGATTGTATTCAGCCGTGCTACGCGTATGGGCGGCTGGGCTCGCTAGCCCAAATAGGAAAAGTAATGAAGCCACGCGCTCTACGCGAAAAATATATATATCGGAATCCATTGTGTTGCAGCTAATTAATTCTCACAATGACCTTAGCCAGAAGAGAACCCAAGAGGCCGGCGAGAAAGGAGCCGAAGCGGGATGCTTTTGTTAGCGCGACGGTGCAGCCGGCGCCAGCTGGTGCCCCTGTGGCTGCCGCAGTACCGGCCGGCCTAGCCTCTCCTCCAGTCACTCCAAAGAAGAATCGGATAATCGATGTCTTAACCCCGTGTTCAAAGAGACGAAAGGGCGAGCCCGAGAATGCGGAGCCGGTCCCAAGTACAACCATCCAAGAGCAGCAGATGACTCCTCCGTCAACCCCTAATACAGTGTACTCAATTGGCAAAGCATTGTTCCAAAGGGGGACTGTTGCCAATGGACTAATTGGAAGAAGCGCTGAGCGGGAAAAGCTTTTGGATTTTTTTCGACCAAAAGTCCTCAACAGGGGCCATGGTGCTCTCTATATCTCGGGAGTTCCGGGAACTGGAAAGTCCGCGCTTCTGAGCGAGGTCTTGAACACTATTTATACAGATATGTCTGGAGTCACTCCAGATATGGAAATTCGCATCGCTAACATTAATTGCATGATTATTGACAAACCAGAGATGGTCTATAACCGGATCAGCCGAGAACTTGATACTTTTGGAGGGGCCAAGCCCCGTTTATCGGTATTCGATGAAGACGAAGACCAAGACTTGGCATTGACAGCCACCGCCCAAGCCCGCAACGCCCGAGCATTAGAGAAGAGATTTCTCGACACCTCAAGCACCACTCGGAACATTGTAGTATTAGACGAGCTTGACCACCTCATCACAAAAGACCAGGAGGTATTGTTCAAAGCATTTCAATGGGCGTTCGCCAAAGACTCCAACCTTATTTTAGTGGGGATTGCTAACGCGCTTGATCTCACCGACCGATTCCTGCCTCGGTTAAGGGCTAACGATTTAACTCCTGAGAGCTTTGTGTTCTCACCGTATGGGTTTCAGGAAATTGCAAACATCATCGAATCGCGACTCAAGGCATTGCCTGGGCTCGATCAGTCGTCGCCGCTCCCTCTGATGCATCCTGCTGCTATCCAATTAGCAGCTCGCAAAACTGCTAGCAACACGGGGGATCTTAGAAAGGCATTCGATATTTGCCGACGGTCCATTGAGCTGGTAGAAGAAGAAGTCAGACGAAAGCATGCGACGGACGGCAAGTTCAAAGAAGCAATTGTTCAAGGGGACAATTACACTTCATTCAGCCTCCAGGAGGCTCCCCGAGTGACTGTGATGCATGTTTCCAAGATTTGCTCTCAAGCGTTTGGAGGGTCTACTGTTGCTCGTGTCAAGGCATTGAATCTCCAGCAGAAAGCAGTGTTGGCGGTGCTTGTACAGGCGGAGCGATTGATGGGCCGGGCGCCAGGGCCCCGCATGTCAGTATCCAATCTATTTGAAGAATACGGACGGGCATGCTCTGGAGACGGGCTGCTTGCGCGACTGCAATTGGGGGAGTTTTTCGACCTCATCTCGGCACTCGAGTTTGCAGGGGTCGTTGCAGTGTCGGGTGTTTGTGGGCGAAAAGGGCTTGGCTCAGCTGCGGGCAGGAGTCGCACTTCGCGAGGCGGAGGGGGGGCTAGTGCATCAAAGAGCAGCTATTTAGGGGCTCGTGACGACTATGCACAGCGGCGGATCTCGTCAAACATTCATTATTTGGACATGATAACCGCAATTCAAGGCGGGAGAGAGGCGGATATTATGAAGCGCATATTAGTTGAGTGAGGATGAGTGCGAGCACGTAGCCATAAGGCGGGGCAATGTATACTACAGTTCTATGCAGCGAAAGTTTAATAATAGGCATCTAAAACAGTGAGAATGCTGCTATTTCAGGGCCGGCAGGACAGAGAATTTTCGTTTATACAATTTCCACCCACCAGAGCTTGACTGGGTTCGCAATTGGCAATTGCCGTGGCTACCTGGGCACGAATTGGCCACGCATTGGGCACGAATTGGAATTCGCAATACCTCGGTCAGTAGTAGAGTCGCAATTGCGAGGAATTGAGACTCCCCAGTTCGTTGCGGCTTGTGACCCAATGACGGGAGCCGCTGGCGAGACCCGCCGATGCGATAATCGACGCGAAAATCGAGGCTCTCTAATTGGCCCAATCCTGTCCACTAAGACCCCGTCCCGAATGGGGCCAGTCCCTACGTACGACACCGTCCCGACATTAGGCGCTTTACGGGACTTCCACGTGCCGCGCCTGCGTCAGTGCCAGCGGTTTGTACAGTTCGAGACGAGCCACTCCGTTAGCCGGTCACCTGAACCAATCGCACGCAACCGAATCACGTACCTGCATCCAATTGGGTCACTTGGTCACTTGGAACACATCCTCTCAGCTCCGAACGCGAGTCCAGTGACGTCTGCTGCACCTCTGCCGTTCCTACCCCGTTCGTGCCTGTCCTTCTGCCCCTTCTTTGCTGCCCTGCTGCCCTGCCCCGTTGGTTCCTCGGCTTGGCTCGCTGCATCAGGACATTCTATCTTATCAGATCTAATCAGCCCAGAAAATTAGCTACGGGCCGACAGGCCGCATTGGATAGCCCACAAACAACTCCGCCTCAATCTCAATGGCCCCTATTGTATCTAACAGCCACCACTGCCAACTTCACCACCGCTCCTCATCCCTCGTACTTGCCATATTCCCAAGTCCACCCCCAGTCCGTTTCCCACTCCCACTCCCGCTCACCCGCACTCTCCCTACTACGCCCGACCCCAGATCCCCAGGCCCCCCGTGTCCTCCCGACCGCTCCCGCCCCGCTCCGCCTGAGGTTGATTGGTTACCTATCTGGTACACCGCGTCACAGTACCCCAAGCACGACAGTGGGGTACATGTTTTAGCCCAAACAAAGCCGGGGAACTTAGGGTGGGGTCCGAAAAACGACTGGGGAGGTGGCTAAAGGGGCATGCAAGGTGGGTGGCAAATTCCTAGACGGCTTATCGTTAGGACGATCCCAGCAGTCGTTTATATTTCCCGTGGGCCGCAATTGGGCTGCAGCACGCGACTAACCTAGCAGCAGTCACCCGTCGACCAACAACAGAGCGCACTCGGTTCACCACTCGGTTCACCGCACGACACTTATCCAGGTTTGCCAGGTATCGGGTTCCCCGAGATTTGCCTGTGTTTATATAGTACGAGCACAGGGCGCTGCAGACCTCAAGTTTGGTAGATCCCTGTTCGTGAGCACTGGAATTTGTGCGTTATATTTGAGATCTTTTTTTTTTATTCCACTTTTTCGTCTGCACTTTTTTTCCTTGTAGGCGTCAACTCTACAAGTGGGTGTTACTGAATCGTATATTTAGTGACTCCTTGTAGACAGCTTCACAGTTTTCCACTGTCAAGCCACTGCCAAAAGCTCCTGTCCTGTTGTGCTGTCTAACTTCGTAGCGGTCTGTTACGGTGGTTGCAGTGACTCGGCAAGTACTTATGCCTCAACAGCCGAAGAGCTTTTACGACGACGAAAACTGCTATGCCCTCACAGTAGCGCCGTTGGACAGCCGTCAGACTGGAGGGCAGGGGGTCTCGAAACCGGCGTTTAAACAGATTAACTTTTTCCCTAGTCTCACCGACCTCATGTACGGTCGATTTGACCCCCAACTGTTCAAAGCGGAGCCACTAGACCAGGACGAAGACCCAATCGACATTGAGCGAGACATGTCGGCCGAGTTCGCTAACGATCCGCCAATTGGCTCCAACGTCTTGTCAGGGGTAGCGTCGGCAGAGCTGCCGCCAAACCTCGACTTTTCAGACGATGAAGATGAAGCATACGACGTTGATGCTCAAGCACTCTCAACGGGCCGAGCAGCTGGCGACGAGCCAGTGCAGGTTTCTCACGAGATTTACGGCGCTGAACCGTTGTTTGTTCGCCCGGAAATGCCCTCTGACGCTTGGGACTCGCTATTTGATGGTGCTGACGAGTCCTCGTCCGGTGCTTCCAGCACCCACCACCGCCGCCAGGGGGACTCGGACAGCAAGAGCATGGACTCGCACTCCCTCCTAAGCGACGACGTTTTCTCGTCCATTCTCAACTCAGTGCCCTCTACAGACCACCCCGCTGACCACTCCACAGATCACACTTCAGACCCGGCCGCCGCTGTCCTGTCTGCTGCGGCAGTCACTACAAAGGCCGAGCCAGTGTCAGAGGAGAGGGCTCTGGACACTGAGTTCGATTTCTCTCTCCCATTCCAGACTGGGGATAAATCGCATCACCCGTCAATGTCCGAAAAGACCGACGATAGCGAGGCTACTAATCAAAGCTCAGCCTGCAGTAGCCATGTCGCTGCTAGCCACGCTTCGGAGGCTAAGCCCAAGCACAGAGATGACAAGGCACGGTTAAAACGGGCCCGAAACACTGAGGCCGCTCGTCGGTCCCGTGCGAGAAAGGTGGAGCGTCTGGTGGAATTGGAAGAACGCTGCGAACGCCTCACCGTCCGCAATCGGGAACTAGAGATAGAGGTGCTGCAATTGCGTCTACAGATGTCCCGTTCTGGGATTCAGCATTAACTGTGGCCAAGCCCACGGGAGACAAATCTCGGTGCTATAGAGATTGAGCTTTTTGTTTGCCAAGAAAACAAGACAAAAAACTACAAACACACAAACAATTGAGCAATGGTTGGAAGTTTGATTTATTCTGAATTCATAGCAAGTACTAATTGATTTTGAGCTAACTACTCCGCCCCTCTCAGTCTGTGAGTCAACTATAAATCGAGTGAATTTAGTAACCCCGACACGTGCCCACCACGTGTGTCTCACGTTTGTTTCACGTGTCCGTGGGTAAGTTCGTGGGTTGACGACAGTTCGTTCACCACCTCACCAGCAGCATTTTGCGACACTTCCGCAGCCAACTGGCCACCGCTAGCGATGGGGTCGAGGCCAATGGATGACGAATGGCATGAAGAGGACTATGATGACGTATTGGATCAAGTACAGCAGTCGGCAGCCAAGTTGTCGGCGGATACTGATACGCCAGAGAACTTTTCCATGGTGTTCAATGACATCTATCGGTCCTCGTTCCCGAGACCGGAGAATTTCGCGTTTCTCAAAAGTTTGAACCTGAAGAGTGTTTTGTAAGTGAAAATTCCATATGGTGCCGTCATTTCTAACCATAGGGTCTTGATTCCAGAACCGTATCCGGAAGAGAACGAGAAATTTGTCAGCGACAACGGCATCAACTTTTTTCAAGTTGGCATGTCTGGGAATAAGGAGCCATTTGTTAACGGTATGTTGGCTAGGTGGCGTGCACTGGGCGCAGCCAGGATCCCATGAACCGTAATGACTACAGACAGGGATATATGTGGTGCAGAATGAATTCTAACTTAGTCCCTCAGGAGACAATTACGGAGGCATTGGAGATAGTACTCAACCCCGCCAATCACCCTATTCTGATCCATTGCAATCGAGGCAAGCACCGGACAGGGTGTTTGGTCGGATGTCTACGGCGTCTACAAGATTGGTCGTTGACAATGATTTTTGATGAGTACCGGAGATTTTCGTTTCCAAAGAGCCGGCCGCTAGATCAACAGCTGATTGAGCTATACGACGACGCTGAACTTCACGACCGAGCAATTGCAAACAAGTGGCTGCCATTGACGTGGTCTTGAGAAGTGAGCAGTGGCGTAAGACGCAGGCAGGCGGCTGTAGGACCGGGCATAGCAACCAGGCTGCTGGGGGCGCGAACGGGCACGAACGGGCATGGGCCGCCTAGGGCGTCAGGTCTAGGGCAGTTTGTGGCTCTATTGTTCTACTGCTTTGATCAGCTCGTAGGCGTCATCGAGAGTGGTGATTTTGTCAAGATTTGCTAATAGTAGCTCCTTGAATGCTGGCAAGACAGTGACCAATAGGTGAAGGCGGTCGCCTAGCGGCGCAGGGTCCAACTGTAGCTCGAGAGCGGCGAATGCGTCAATTGTGTCTTTACTGGAGCCACCTTTTAGTTGCAGCAGCTTGTCGTGAGTTGCGAGACTGCGGCGAACCGGCTCGTCGATGTGGCTCATTGCCTGTATTGTCTCAGTCCAATTGGGATATCTGAGGCCCTTTGACTGTCGCATTTGCTTGCGCAGCTCGTTGTATTCGCTGAGGGCTCTGCCCTCAAGCAGTTTACCCAAATGAGGTTCTAATTGCGGCATCTTCAGGTGGAATGTCTTTGTGAATGCGACCACGTTGAGTTTCCATCGTTTTAGGGACCCATCTCCCGAGTACCGCGGGACTGAATCCAGCATTTGCACAGTTGCTTCGGGGACTTTACGGCTCTGTACCGCCACCGGTGGCGATGTGCCACCACCACTGGGATTTGAATCGCCCTTGCGCGATTGCTGGTTCGATACATGCAGAGCCAACGCTTTGAGCTGCTGCTCCAGCAGCGCTAGCTGAGTTGCAGCAGAGGGACCGGGGGTTTGGGCAGACCCCTTTTCCGAGCTCGCTGGCCGACCTGTCGAGGAAGCAGCCGAACTGGCTGGGGCGCCTGGCTCCTGAACACGCGGATTCGCAGCGGGACCCGTCTCTTCGGCATGTTCCGCCATCCTAGCCCTCAGGTCAGCACAGATCAGGTCAGATCAGATGGATCGGAAAATGATTTAAACCCTGGTGCGGCTATCTCTCCTCGAAGTCGGGCCGCCAACACTGCGGGACAATACGAAAAAATTACAGGAACGAATGCAGCAACAGTGCAGGAATAATGCAGGATACTACAGAAATAGTAAAGGATAATACAGGATAGTACAGGAATAGTAAAGGATAATACAGGGTGTCTGGGGTCTGCGACACAGCCAGGCTGTTATGAGAATAATACCCCGCTTCACATTCGTATTGACCCACTCTTATTAGGCGCTCAATTGGGCTGGCGGATACTTACGGCCCAGTGCGTCTTCTGTTACATCTCCACATCTGTTACAGCAGCAGTAGCTATGACTGTCAATTGCCACAAGCCAGCGGCAATCCAATTATATCGGCACTCCACCTCAAGTCCGCCATCTACTCCACCACCTTCGCATTGTTACTCCGTCCGCTCCCACTCCCGCTATCCAGCTATGCTCCTACCAGCTATGCTCCTACCAGCTATGCTCCTTAGGTCCGTTACCCAGTACCGCCCGGCGCTCGCCCGCCGTGTGGACCCCCACGATACTCTACCCCAATTCAGTACTGCAATCTACAGTACGTTTTTGAACAGGCCGGGTCGGGAGCCAGGCGACCCAGCTAACCGGCGACCTGGAGCAACCGGCTGTACCAATCAGGCCCGACCTGAGGATAGAATATCTCAGCACCAACCACGGAATCCACCTAGTTAGCAGTGGTCCAGCTGGCCTCAATTCCAGTTCCAACTCCAATTGCTGACCGTCGAGTGGCTCCAGCTGCGCCCCATTTCTGGGCTGTACTCTGGCTACTCCCTAACGAACTGTACCTGGCAGCCGGCAGCCGGTAGCCGTGCTGAAAATCCCTAAACGCTTCCGGCTTCCGAACCATCCGAGTATTGCCGCCTTCGCAGCAGAGACCTGTCAGCAATGCCAATACGCAGACAGCAGGTAGGCAGACAGCGTAGACGGTAGCCTGTAGCCGCTAGCTGGCCCAACACACCGCAGCACATCAGCCCAAACTCCCCACAATCTATTCTAATCCCCTCCGGGCAGCCAGTGCCCCTTTTAGCCTCTTATCCCGCCGCTCCTTATCCGCTTCCTTTTTTTGCCGTTTTTGCACGTTTTTAGAGCCGCTCCGTACCAAACATTCTGCATTGGCTGCATCGGGTTCAGCCTCCCTTTGTAAGGCAACCCGGCTACATGAGACTCCGATGGATGATATCGTAAAAAATTCACGACTAATCTGACTAACCACTAGACCAGTCTGAGCAGGTGGCTCTCAACCTACACTATTCGAATTCCGGGTACTCAAGACCGCCGAAACCGCGACTGGTATCAAATAGCGGGCCCACCACGACGCGGGTGAAATAATTTTGGATTGAATCCCGAACCGCAACTACCCGGCACCCACCATCTCCGTTATCTGGGCCTAACAAGGTTCTACCAGGATCAACCGGACAGGATTACACAGACCAGGACCGGGAGACCACGAGTAGGAGAGATCAGGACCAGGATCATCTGGACAGCCGGATCGAGTGGTACTATCGCGGTGCTATTTGCTGTCGAGGCGTGTGAGCTTTAGCAGGTTGATCAGGGCCCCCTACCGGCAGCCCTTGTCGCTCCAACCGTCCCGTGTACTGTACCGTACTGTACTGTTTCTAGGTTTGCATTTTGGCTCGGGTGGTTTGGCCTGGACTGAGTTTCAGGATAAACTCAAACGTTTTAACGCTTTGGCGTCAACGCTCGGCCTTCGTCGACTGATCCATCTCGCTGTTATACCGTGAGTCGCAGCTATGGCCGACTGGAAAGACACTCGGGCTAGTAACCCTGAGTCTTGGAATTCGTCTGAGGGAACCGCCGGTCCCGAGTCGCCCGACCTTCAACTCCACGACCGCCAACCCGGCCACCAGCTAGTGGACGAACCGGCCCGACCATCCGTAGACGGCCATGGCTCTCCCGATAGTCATGACGGCCAAGACGGTGTAGAGTCGATGGCTCCATTACAGAAGCAGGATACCCGTCGATTACGGTTCGGGACCGTGAAACGCAAAGGATCGGTGTCCAAGAAGTTCCGACAAATCTCCCAGCATATCCCCGGTCTCAGCTCAATCGTGGAGCAGCCGGAAGACGAGAATGATGTGCCAATAGAGCGAACGCTGTACTTCAACCAGCAGCTACCTCCGTCAGAGATGGACCCTCAAACTGGCATGCCAATTGTTCAATACGTCCGCAACAAAATCCGCACGACCAAGTACACTCCGCTGACGTTTCTTCCTTTGGACCTGTGGTACCAATTCCACAACATTGCTAACATCTACTTTGTGTTTATCGTCATTCTATCCGCCTTCCCCATTTTTGGTGTCGCAAGCCCGGGTCTAGCGGCTGTCCCCATTATTGTCATTGTCATCATCACCGCTTTCAAAGACGCAATTGAGGATTACCGGCGGCAGGCCCTGGATTCAGAACTCAACAACACAATCACCCATCGGCTGGTCGGCATTCACAATTACAATGTTGTAGAAGACCACGTTTCGGCTTGGCGACGGTTCAAAAAGGCAAACACCAGAGCATCCGGATACATTGTGCGTGCTACAATTCGAGGGGCCAAACGGTTGTTCCGCAAGCCAATCAAGGATTCGGATCTTGAGCACGAAGTCGATCTCAGAACCGTCACCACTGCTCAGTCGCTTCAATTACGAGCCACGGACTCTGCCTCTCAGTACGAGGGCAGCGGCGCCCTCTCCCGTACTGCCAGCAGCCGCTATGACGTGTCTCGAGTCCCCAGCACCCGCAATGCGTCGCGGGTAAGCCGAATCAACACGAACCAGAGCGCGCAGTTGCAGCCTCAGCTATCGGAGCCCTTTGGCCAGGGCCAGGACCAGAGTCAGAACCAGAAGTTGGCTGATTCTGTGATTGACCGAACTCGCTCTACCGAAGATCATGCGCGATTCAAGCGAGCGTTCTGGAAGCAGGTCTCGGCGGGAGATATTATCAAGGTTTACAATGACGAAGAGTTCCCTGCCGATTTGGTGGTGCTTTCAACTTCGGATCCGGATGGCGCTTGCTACATTGAGACGCGAAACCTCGACGGAGAGACAAACTTGAAGGTTCGGCAGGCGCTCAAGGCGACCCACGATATTCGCCATTCAAGGGACCTTAGTCAGGCTCAGTTCCAGGTAGAATGTGAAGCTCCCCGGCTCGATTTGTACTCGTTTAATGGTGTATTGAGGTGGGAGCAGCGGGGGAAGACGTATCCGCTGTCCAGTGAGTCTTCTTCGGCCAAGGCAGAGCCAGTCAGCATCAACAACCTGCTGTTGAGAGGATGCTCGCTGCGAAACACAAAGTGGGTGATCGGCGTTGCAGTTTACACCGGGTCGGAAACCAGAGTGATGCTTAATTCAGGCGAGACTCCTGCAAAGCGGAGCCGAATGATGCGTGAACTCAACATCAACGTAATTTACAACTTCATTTTCGTGGTCGTTTTGGCGCTGTTGGCGGGAATTCTGGAAGGAATCTACTGGCGAAGGACAAACACCTCTGCGCACTACTTCGAGTTTGGGTCGACGGCAGGGTCGCCTGCGAAGGACGGACTGGTTACGTTCTGGGCTGCGGTCATTTTGCTGCAAAATTTAATCCCGATTTCCCTGTATATTTCGATCGAAATCGTGAAGACCATCCAAGCCTTTTTCATTTGGAGTGACACTTACATGTACTACGATGTCATTGACTACCCGTGCACGCCGAAATCGTGGTCAATTTCTGATGATTTGGGGCAAGTCGAGTATATCTTCTCGGACAAGACAGGAACTTTGACCCAGAACGTGATGGAGTTTAGAAAGTGTACCATCAATGGCGTCGCCTACGGCAAGGCATTCACTGAGGCCATGATTGGAATGCTCAAGCGCAATGGCGAGGACGTAGAAACAATTTCTGCTCAGGCTCAAGCCGAAATCGCCCACGACCGACAGGATATGATTGCGACTTTGCGGGAGAAGTACAATAACCCCCAGCTCGAGGACTCAGAGATCCAATTGGTGTCTTCGCAGCTGTCCAAGGACATGTTCACTGGAGCAGGCGGCGATGCTCAGCAGGATGCGACCAGACACTTCTTGTTCGCGCTGGCGGTATGCCATTCCGTGCTGCCAGAGAGAGACACTCACACGAACCGCATCAAACTTAAGGCGCAGTCGCCAGATGAGGAGGCGCTAGTGTCGACGGCACGCGATTTTGGGTATGCCCTGCTTGATCGCACTCGCGATGGCCTCTTGCTCGACATTTTTGGAACTGACACCAAGGTTGAGGTGTTGACAACGCTGGAATTCAACTCGGCACGAAAACGTATGAGTGTAATCATCCGCCATCCTGAGACCGGAAAGCTTATGCTCATTTCGAAGGGTGCCGATAGCACTATCTATGGCCGGCTGCGACCTGGTGCTGGTGAGACCCTCAAGGAGCAGACTGCAAAGGATTTGGAAAAGTTTGCTAACGAAGGGTTGCGAACTCTGTGCATTGCCCAGCGTGAGATTGACGAAGAGGAGTACAAGGCGTGGTCGCTGAAGCATCAGCAGGCATCAGAGGCGCTCGTAGAGCGAGAGGAGAAGCTCGAGGTTGTTGCTGACGAGATTGAGCGAAATCTGACGCTTCTCGGTGGTACTGCTATCGAAGACCGGCTCCAAGATGGTGTGCCGGATGCAATTGCGGTACTTCGAGAGGCCGGAATCAAGATCTGGGTGCTGACTGGCGATAAAGTCGAGACTGCGATCAACATTGGGTACTCGTGCAATCTGCTGAGTAACGACATGGAGCTGTTGGTGCTTCAGCTGGGCGAGGAGGCGACAAAGGAAGATGCAAACCGTATGCTGACGGACTATCTCGGCAAATACTTCAATCTCGACGGCTCTCCTGAAGAGCTCGTTGTTGCCGCAAAGGATCACAGCCCGCCATCGTCCGACTATGCTGTTGTAGTAGACGGAGACGCCCTCAAGCTCATTTTGGGCTTTGCTGACGAAGAATTGACCCGCAAGTTTGTGCTGCTGTGTAAGAACTGCCAGTCTGTGCTGTGCTGCCGAGTGTCGCCGTCGCAAAAGGCGTTGGTGGTGAAGTCCGTGAAGGAGTCGCTCGATGTGATGACACTGGCGATTGGCGACGGTGCTAACGACGTGGCGATGATTTTGGAGGCCGATGTCGGTGTAGGAGTGGCCGGATTAGAAGGGCGGCAGGCGGTCATGTCTGCGGATTATGCCTTTGGCCAGTTCCGATTCCTCACCCGGCTGCTGTTAGTTCACGGCCGGTGGGCATATCGGCGACTAGCAGAGATGACGGCGAACTTGTTCTACAAGAATGTTGTTTTCACCCTGACTCTGTTCTGGTATGATGTGCACAATTCGTTTGATGGGTCGTATCTGTTTGACTATACGTACATTACCCTTTTCAACCTGGCGTTCACATCGCTTCCAGTCATCTTTATGGGTTTCTTGGACCAGGATGTGCCAGACAAGGTGTCGATTGCGGTTCCTCAACTATACCAGCGAGGCATTTTACGAAAGGAATGGACCCAATTGAAGTTTTGGTAAGTTTAGCCGGGAGTGAGGTGATTGCTGAATGTGCAGCTTGGGAATTGTGCTAACAACAGGTATTATATGATTGATGGAATCTATCAATCCGCAGTGTGCTACTTCTTTTCGTTTGGTACTTTCGCCATGGCCAATTTTGTTAACACCAATGGCCTAATTATTGACCAGCGCCAGTCTTACGGTGTGTTTACGGCAACAGCAGCAATTGCAGCCTGCGATTTGTATGTGCTTTCCAACGAGTACATGTGGGATTGGCTGTTTTGTTTGATCGTGGCCATCAGTATTCTGCTGGTGTTCTTCTGGACTGGAATCTACACTGCATTCACAACATCCCAGTTCTTCTACAAGGCAGCACCGCAAGTGTACTCATCGATCCCATTCTGGTGTAACACTCTTCTGGCGGTCGTTGTGTGTTTGTTGCCACACATTACCATCAAGTGTTGGCAGAAATCTGCGTTCCCTCGCGATGTCGATATCATTCGAGAGCAGCTCCGAATGGGCGCGTTCAAGCACTTGAAGGCTCCTGAGGAGGAAGAAGCGGAGCAGGAGGAAAAGAAGGCAGTGGCCCTTTCCGAAGTTGCTCAAGTCAACGGCGCTGCTATGCTTAAGACTGACAATTCTGATCCGGAACGCGATCCGCAACCGTACCGACCAGCCGCCGTGACTGGAGATGCTGCCTCCGATGGATGGCGGCAGTCACTTGACCGTGTTTCGAGACGTTCGATTCGCACATCAATTGAGTACAGCGACATTTCGTCTGCTCACAATCTGATGAAACTTGAGCGGCCAAATTAACGCTATAATGACCTGTAATAGATCTAACATGCTTTGAGTATTATAAGTGTAAGGGGATCGATGCCATCGCCAATGCTATCAAACGTCGTTAATCTACTATCTGAGACATTGTAAAACATCATCTCAAACAGTCTTCTCGTCTTCTAGAACGATAAAATCGCCTGAGTCAGACCTGAGTCAGAATGGACCAGATTTGCCAAATTGGAACTGATATGCACTAATTGGACCTTAACGGCATATATCGCCGCTATCACTTGCTCCTACCTGCCACCATCACTGCCACCATTAGCGTGCCATTGTCACTACTGCCCCAGCAATGCTGCCGCATTTTTGACCATCGCCACCAAATGGCATAATCCCTCAGTCCGTCCGCTACCTCCACCGCTCCTTCGGGCTCTACGCTGCACCTATGTCCCAGGCTCCGCGCCTCTCTATCTGCGTTGCTGCGTCGACGTCATTCCGGGGGCTAAGTATGCGGCTGTGCCAAGCCTCAGCCAGGTTGCCAGTTCTGCAGCGTCGGCAGACAAGGCCAGCCGATCCGGCGCAATATATTTATATCTGCAGTAGAGGCTAGACCAGACTAGAGACCAAGTGCGACTAGACCTAGACGACTGCTGCTGCTACTGCTACTAGTACAGTACTATTAGGCGCTATCAAATATACCGTGACGATGGCTTCTCTGCTGGTTAGACGATACACTTGCGACGTTTGGGACGACGACTGTGGTGGGTCAGGCGGTTGGTACAACTGGGGACGATGGGTGCTGCTGGGACTCATCCTGGTGGTGTTCTTTGGAATAATCTTTTCGCTCTGTATGCGGTCCCGGACTAGAGTACGAAACGGAGGACAGCCAATAGCAGGAACAGGGTGGATGGTGCCTCCGTCGTACTTCCAATCTCAACAGCAGTATGGAGCTTATGGAGGTGGCCCCCCAGTACCAGCATACCATCCGAACCCGGGCTCTAATGACGCAGGGTATTACGACAACAACGGCAACTTTGTAGCTCAAACTCATCAGCAACCGTCTGGGCAGAACTTCAACTACGCGCCGCCCGCTCATCCACCTCCTGCTGCAACCTACGGTGGCCAGCCTGGCTCCAACTCGCGAAGTACTCACGATGACTACGAACTGGGAACGGTAGAATATGAGGAGCGAGGCAACTATGCGCCGCCAAACTATCCCCCACCAAAGAACTAATCATATGCTTCTACGTCTAATAGGTATTTATCTAGCCATGTGCCGACTGAGACTGTAATTGAATTCGATTCGAGGTCGAGCAATTGTCCCGCAAAGTAAATCATTCAAATCGAAGACTGCTAAGTAATAAAGCCCACTCAAAATCCGCCGTTCGCGACATTTTGGTTGCGACCTCCCCGAGCACGAGCTCGAGCTTGAGCTTGGCCTCGCGCACCACTACGGGCTCGGGCTGGTCCTTTGCTCTTTTTATTTTTCCGTCTCGGGTCTGCGCTTGTCGTAGGAGCGTCCCTGGCGTGCTCAGCAGGGGCCTCCGGCACCTCAGCGGTCGCAGCTCCCGATGCCTCAGCAACTGCAGTACCGGCCTCAGGAGGCACGCCAACTCGAGGCTCAGTGCCAGGCGTGTCTGTGTCCAGTTCAGCATAAGTCAGGTGCCCATGCCGTCCTAGCAGCTCCCCCAGGTACTCTTCTACAACGATCCCCAGCGCAAGCAACGCAGTTTCGTCCAACTGCTTGAACATCTGCTGCTGTCCCGTCAGCTTGTAGTATTCCCCGACGTACCAATGCAGAGCCTCGAGCAATTGGCCATCAGGAAGCTCCGATCGGTAAACCACAGGGACCTCCGGTAGCATGGGCTCCTTCCTGTGCAGGTAGTCATCCGCAGCTATAGGCGCACTGAACAAGCGATAAGGGTAGTCGCCAGTCAGGGTGAACCGTTGAGTGTTCACGATCTTGTCAGCCACGGCATCGTACACAGTTCTTTCTGCGGCACGAGCTAGTGGCGCTAGTCGCGGAGCCGGCTCTGATTTCGATCTTGATCTGGGAGGGTCGGATCCGTCATCATCTTTCCCGCGTTTCGCCCTTGGCTTGTCTTGGTCATCGACAGCCTGTGCTTTTCGCTTGGTCATGACATTTCTGTCGTCCTCACCGGGAAGTGAAATTTTATATACGGCGATAAGATAAGCTGAAGATTGGCCACGCAGTTATTGGGGGATCTTCGGGTCCAGGACAGTAAGGTAGATAGAAACTGTGTAAAGGAACTTCACTCGCAGTATGGTGCTATGCTGGGTGTTATTGATCTATTAATACCTCAATTGCTCGTAATCAACGTTTGTTTATGCCTCCGCTCCCTCAGGCTCTACAGTGTCTCGTTCAGTCTCTGTCGCAGTGGAATCCTCAGTCTCACTGGCGGCCTTGAGTCCTGCAACCCGTTGAACCTGCGGCCTATTTTTCACATTCTCGACCTTGAAAAGCCGATGAAGAAGCTCCTCGGTATCCTTCTTGGACAGCATTAGATTGACTGAACCCCGTCCAATCCACAGTGGGAACACCAGCTCTTCTTCAAGCCCATCTCCAGCAGGAATCCGGAGAAATGCGCATCCCTCTTCTAAAGAGCGAGCCTTCTTTCCAAGCGCCTCGTCCACGGCTTCCACCTCGTCAAACTTGGGGAATGACACCGAGCACAAAGTCTTGAGAATATCAAGCGATGACGCTTCAACCACCCGCTTGGCACTGACGTGAGGGAAAAGCAAGTCAACTCCCTCGCTCTGAACTCGCCATTTGCAGGCGCCTTCGTTCTTTTGCTGGGCAAACATCTTGATGCCCGCGTGCACAAACTTGAGTCGGTCCTCATTGAGATCGAGAATCTCGCGCAGCGCCGGCACAACATAGTAGATGGTTCTTACTGGTTCCCCAGACATGTTTCGTACCAACAGAGTATCCCGGGAGAAGTCTTCAGCAATTCCGTAAAAGTCCCAGCAGTTCTCCAGGGTAGGGTGAGATGGAGCCAAGAATTTGAACGGGTCGTCAACCGCAGGCACATTTCGAGGCAGCTTTTCTGGCTTCGATTTTGGAGCTTCAGTGGCCGATTGCTCAGAATCAGCCACCGGGCCCTCAGACGGCGCACTCTTTTCGGATTTCTCAATATTCTCAGTATTCACAGCATCATTCTCCACCTTGATCTGCTTGGCAGCAGGCTCATCAATTGGCGATGCCTCTCGCTTCTTTGTTGGCTGCTGCTCAGACTTTTCGAATACAGCAATGAAGAACCCTCCAGTGTCCTGCTGGTGTGGGTAGATTCTAATGCATCGGTCCAGGTTGAATGCGCTCACCTCGTCCTCAGAAGGGGGAAACAGGCTTCGGTGGGTGAGCCCAGGGTCACCAGGCTCTTTCCACTGCTTGTCCTTGCCCATGACCTTCCAGTCTGATACACCAGGGGACCGGACCAGGCCTGGGAGCCGATCTGATACGTCCACCAACCACGCGTTGCCCTTGTTCTGACGTAGCGCTTCAGCAACCACCGCCTCGTTCTCAATAGGGTTCATTGAGCACGTACTGTAAACCAGTCTTCCACCAGGCTTGAGTAGCTGTAACCCTCTAGCGAGAATGTTGCTCTGAGTGGGGTGGAGGCCCAGGCCGGACCCGACAGTCCAGTCCTTCCACACATTGACGTTCTTTCTCATAGTTCCGTCGCCTGAGCAAGGAACATCACACAGGACCCTGTCAAATCGCTGGTACTGGATTCCATCACCCTTCTCTTCTACCCGCACTCGAGGGAATAGCTGGGCGTCGTGGTTAGTGACAATGAGGTTAGGCGAGTTAAGACGCTTGACTTGGTGAATCAGCAGGTGAGACCGCTTGTAGTCCGAATCATTGGCAACCACAAAACCAGTTGGATTCGGGGTCTTGTGCAGCGCTTCAATTAGCTGAGCAGTCTTGGACCCGGGGGCAGCGCACAGATCAATGACGCTGTGGTGGGGCTCCACGTCCAAGAGGAGAGGAGGGATCATGGAGACCTCTTCCTGACGAGAGATGTTTCCAACTTCAGTCTCTACGACAAGAAACCGCTGCAGTCGCGAGAACTGGTTGTTTTTTCGAATCGTCTGCTTGCCTATCTTGACTTGCCATGCCAGGTCGTCGGGGTAGAACGGAATAGGGCTTGGAGGATCAATAGGGTTGCCTTCGAACGTGAGGTCCTTAAGGAACGGAATGTAATCGTTTACCAAGGACTGACGAACCTGGATAGCGTGCTGACGAGTTCCAGTAATTCTGAACGTCAGTGGGAGCACAGTCTGGCACGCCGTCTTGAACTGATCAAAATCATCTTCCGGGATCAGGTTAAGAGCTTTATAGTAGTTCTCCCAGTTTGCATTTTCCTTTTCAATTGGGGTCCAGTCAGTATGCTGGCGAGATCTACCCCTCTGGTCCCTACGAGAGAAGTTCTTTTTTCCCATTGTGCAGTCGGTTAGATCAGACTCTGAAATCTCTAGGAATCGGATCAGATCGATAGTGAAATTTCACTGAAATTTCATAATTTCGGTTTGGGACTTTTTTTTTTTTTTTTTGGAGGGTAAGGGTTGTTATCGCACGCCTGATAGCGATGAGCTGGATGTCAAGTCGATGGATGATGTTGCCCTTCCTGAACTGGTAGAGACTCAGTGACCGGGGATGAAGAGGCTAATAACGGGAGCGGTAAGAAGCTGTGATATACTGGGTGTGATGGCGAAGGCGGCTAACTTTAGGCTAATAAGCTCTCTGGATCAGTGAGCCCCAAGGGCCATCTGCTGGCAGTTCTTACACAGGTATACCATACGAAGCCTTTTACCTTAGTAAGTGCCGAGGAGGGTGAGGGAGATTAGGAGGAGGGCAAGTGGAGGCAGGGAATGATGTTTGTTCTGTTCTGACAAGTTTATTTGTAACGCAGTGCTGATTGCATTGTATTTCACTGTGTGCTTTTTCCAAAATGCACTGTTCGGCCCGCTTAGAAGCTCGGAGAT
This sequence comes from Blastobotrys peoriensis, assembly GCA_003705735.3. Lineage (NCBI taxonomy): Eukaryota > Fungi > Ascomycota > Dipodascomycetes > Dipodascales > Trichomonascaceae > Blastobotrys > Blastobotrys peoriensis. The sequence continues at coordinate 39,679 of PPJJ03000032.1, read as the reverse complement.
CGCGACCCTGTCAGCCCAGACTTGGTATACGCTCGTAGAGTTCATGGTGGCCCTGGTGGTGGTGAAGGAGCCAATATCACTAGCGGGGTTGCTGCGGATTCTTCTTTTCATTGTACTCAAGTGGTTCCATTGGCTGAGCGCAGCCAGAGTGGAGATGCCGTCGCTCACCGAAGACCCTAGCGACCGGTCGAGGCTGTTTTTGGCGCTGATTCTTCTCCACCTAATCGATATTGCATTTTGCCGGTCCTACTTTTGGGGGATATGGACTGGCCAACCCGACATGCTGTCAATAATGCTCGGATTTGAGGCCGCTATTCTCTACAACTCATTGCTGGTCATGACTGTCAATTTCATTCTCGACGGCATCGGGCTGCTCCCCCACTGTCCACACAACCTGGTTCGGCGAAGCAGGTTCTACCTGACAGCAGTGCTCGGGCTGACCAAGCTGGGGCTATACTTTGCATTCTCTGGGACACTCCTAGCGCATTACCGAGTGCCCATTCATTTATTTCGAGAGTCATATCTCAGCTTGAGGCTGTCAATTTCCAAAGTGCGTCACCTCATTTGGCGGAAAAAGTCATCAAATGCTTTTCACTCGGTATCTGTCGTCCAGTTAAAAGCATCCGACGAAATATGCATCATCTGTCGCGATTTTCTCGATAACGATGACGAGTTGGAACAGATTGTAAAGTGCCGTCACATTATGCACGCGGGCTGTCTATATGACTGGTTAGCGCGGTCATCTACATGTCCAACCTGTCGAGTGGCGATTTAGACAGAACTGGGCCTGGCGGGCCAATCTAGGTGCAGGATTCCGCAAAAAAGACCTTTTTATGCCTTCTTTTGTTTTTGTACGAGTTTGGAGGAGATTCCGGTGGCAAGCGATGCAATCAATTCGCGCTCAGAGTAGAGGATCGCTGTAAGTAGGAGCAATGAAATTCCAACCTGCTGCGCGAGCTGTGATAGTGTTAATGCTGTTCCAATGAGTCGTGACCCTGTGGCGGCGACAATTGTCGCGGCAAGCGATGTCTTGTTTGGAATCCCGCGCAGTAACCAGACCCAGGTTTGTGTGGGCCCAAACCGCCGCCGGAAGTATGCGCTAATGAACTGGACGCACCACATAATCCTCAGCAGCATGTTAATCATGCCGGCGTATACCAGGCCAGTCGCTCCAAGATTGAGGAGTCCCATAAATATATATGCTGCCAGGGCAAATGAAAGAGAGAACGCTATCATGACATATCCCTGGCGCTTGATCTCTTGAGAAGTAGCCACAGATTGAACTACTGCTTCTAGGACCCCATTGAGCGCCATGAACGGAATGTAGCATGCATAGGTAGCCAGCACCTGAGCAGCATTTGTTTCGAGCCAAGTCTGCGACACTGCCAGTCGCAGAAACATATATGAGACCGCGGGGCCAAAGATTGTAGCAAATACCGACAAGTAAATGTATATCCGTAACACTCTCGAAAAGAGATCAATAAACAGCTTTTGATTTTGGGGGGAAATTGTTGCTGGCGACAGCATCTTGGAAAAAACTGATCGGATTGCCTCTTCGACTGGCGAAAACACCAGTCGCGCTAGTAGCGAGCCGTAGTTCACTACCACAGCGTACACCCCTTGCTCACTGATTGGCAGCAGTAAAGAGACCAGCAGCTTGTCTCCTTCATTCAGGCAGTGCTTGAAAATCGTCTGCAGCCATAATGAGATGGCCAGCTTCGTTGTGTTGGCGTCAAAGTACTGCTTTTGTGGTGCTGCGCTCATAGTGTCGGCAGGAGGATCGCTCCACACCGGCTGAATTGTCAGGACTTTGTAGGCGCCCTGGTGTCGTCGAGCAGAGAGCACTCCGCTGACAATATATTGCCCTGATACCACCGAGGAGTAGGCCAGTTGGCCAAATGCGTATGCAATTACCGGCATTGAGTAGCCCAGCGACTTCCCTGATAGTACTAATAGGAACGTGAGTATACATCGAGCGGTTATGGCAATTGACTCAAATGCAGCGCGCTGTTTGAGTTCGAGTTGGAGCTGGGCCAGTACAAAGCTGGGCTCCGACAAAAGCTCGACAACGGCGGCGACGGCGTAGATGGCAATTGCAAGGCCAATGTGCGGTTGGGACGCCAACGAAGTTGAGGACCAGTACAGCAATGCAAGTAGTCCAGCCAGCGGAATGCCCACGAGAATGGGGACAAATCCAATATTAATGACGAGCTGGGCGGTTCCCGAGCGAGTGCCCTGAACAACCCCGCCTTCAAATCGGTATCCATCGGGCTTTTTGTCGGCCATTGTCTGTCTCTGAGTAGCCAATCTGATTGCCTCGCGAGAAAAGTACACAATCGTGTTGACCAGCAGTTCCAATTGCACGTTGACTCCCATTACCTCTGGGTTCACAAACTTGAGCAGGGCCTGGTTGAGAGAAAAGGTAATAAGTTTGGCAAAGAACTGACCGAAAATGAGAAACGACGCTCCCGATACCATTCGACTGGCGGTTGGAGCTGTCGTTTTCTCTACTCCATCTTCTGATTCGGGCGTTTCTTCGGTGCCGTCTAGCCCATTGTGCGTCTTTGAGCTCGGCACAATTGGCGGCACGAGCACCTGAGAGCTTTTTGACTTTTTTCGAGAATGGCGGCGAAATGGCGCAGTCGCGCTCAGAGTGTTTGGGCTCAGAGTACTGGGACTGTACTCGCTTTGCACATTCTGCCGGGAAGGGCTAAACGACCCCGACTCTCGGCCTGGCTTTTCCGCCAGCTCTGTCACTATTGGTGGCACTTTCCGCCGACTGTCCGGTCCAGGCACGTAGTCATTCGTCATGATCCCGAGCCGCTGTCTCGTGCAGACTCACAAGATAGCGCCCACTACCAGTAGCTGGGATTGTCTCGAGACGCTGCTGTGTCGTGTGCCGAGAGACCTGACGCTTATTCAAAGGTGAGGGCGACTTGGTCGGGGGCCTTTTGGGGTCGAAATCAAGAACCGTCTCACACTGTTTCTTCACACCCTCCTGTGTGGTCCTTCTAAAGAGCTTGGCACGGCAGAAAACGCGCCAAAAAGGCGCTAAAAGGGTTTGATGAGGTTCTACGAGAGTAGAGCAGTTGGGAGCGACGACTAGGTTTGGCTGAACTCGGCTGCGTCTAATCCACGAGTCGGCGGTATGTGAAGACGAGGAGGCAACACCGCGAACTTTGCCGCCTGTACTGGGCCATAATCTGAGAGCTGGGGCGAGCTATTGGGCGTTGTGGCTCGAGCTGGCCGTGCTGGTTAGTGGCAGAAGGGTCTTATCGGCGCCGCGCAGCAATACGAGACAGGCGGTCCAGAAATAGAAATGGTCTACCCGGATAAATTAAAAAAAGAAACTTAGAAGGAGTGGAGTCGGAACCGCGAAATGTTGAGGAATATAATGCTTCTATTTGTACTCGGTGATGCTCCTAGCTGCTGCGCTAGCTATGCATTTACAATGCCATGCCTGCGTGGACGTTGCCAAAGATGCCAACGTCGGCAGTGGTATATGCGGTTAAATGCTGGTCCAGTGACCTGGTCATGGTCTGCGAAGAGTTGCGAAGAAGCACTCGCTTGAGTGCCAGTCTCGCGTCTCCGCCGTCTTCCTCTTGATGTTCGGGGCTCGATTCTTTCCCATCATGGGCCAAATGGGGGTTGAATGGCGCGGTCGAGGTAGGAGATGCATCATCGTCGTCATCAATCTCCGGGGGAGCGGATAAGTCGTCAAAACGGTCGTCGTCATTATCATTAGTAGAAGTCGAAGTAGGGCGTCCGCCATCGCCACTGTCTTGGCGATTGGCCCCGTCGGTTAGTGATAAAGAAGTAGCAAAGCGCCTTGCTGAAATCGTCAACATGCCATCGTCAGAATCCTGGTTGCTCCAGCTCTCGTGCGGACTCGCTAGTGGTCTCGGGATCGTAGGGGTCTGCATCACCTGGCCCACAATAGTGTCGTCATTGGTGCCATTGAATCGCGGGCTTTGTTGGACAATCGAGGGGCTCAGTTCGGGGAACAAGCTCTCAAGCGACATTCTACGAGCATTGTCGTGGAGGTAGTCAATTGAGCGATCGTAGATTGTTCTTGACCGCCGAAGTGGGGGAATCGGGTGAGGAGTAGTGTGATTGCGAACCATCGCGACCGACGACGTGGAATAATTGCGGCGGGGGAACTTGAGATGCGGAGGCTCATCCTCCGGCACAGAGCTCGTGGCCCCAGACGTAGCACGGCCAGAATGTCGACTGGAATCGGCGATATGATTCTCAACCACTGCCGCCCGGCCCCGACTGATGTTGAAGCTGACTCTGCGCTTGAACGAGTTGGACCGAGACAGGTTAGACGAGCTGCGCGACGGCCCTCGAATTGGGGCCGACAGTGGGCCAGTATCAGTTACCTGTCCAGCCGAAATGTTCGTCAGTGAGAACTGCGGCCCAAGCCTGCGCTCCACAATTGGAACCGACAGTGACGGGTCCGTCGACTGAATACTGGCTGCCGAGGCCAACCCACCGCTGCCATTGCGAGCTCCTCCCTGCGGAGCCCAGTGCGGCTGGCCGTGGTGCCACGGTTGAGACATTGTCTGAGACATTGTCTGAGGCATTGTCTGAGACATGTGGAAAGGTGTCTGAGACTGACGCTGGCCAGACATCTGAGACCCACGGCTTGGTTCCTGGAAAGTGGGCCCAGGAGGTAACTTTTGCTGGCCCTGCATAACTGAAGCCAGCGTGGTGGATGAAGAGTAAGGGGAGGATGGTGAAGACGCGAAGCCGACAGGGTTGAGCGGAGACGACGCAATAATCGAGCCAAATGTCTTCGGGGTGTCTGGCGAGCTAACTAGGGGTGCCCCGCCCACAGTGCCGCCCGCTGCGGCCGTTGATGAGTACCCAAACCCGGGAGATGAAAATGAATGGAAGATAAGAGAGGGGTTAACGTGGGATCCCAAGGGTAGCCCGTTTGGACCAATCGCGGAGGCCGCCGGAGGCGAGTTCCGGGGGGCCAATGTAATTCCAAGTCCGCCGGCTGCTGCATCACTGTCGTTTTCGCCATGAAATCCCTCCATTGTCCCCATGGCAGAAGAACGGTGACCGTCGACTGCTGAAGACTGAGGAGAAGACGGGATCGAGGCCGCCCGAATGGATCCACGTCTGGAAGAGCACACAGATGAGCTGGGGTTGGAGCTAGTGGTAGTGCCAGAGCCAGAGCCAGAGCCAGAGCCAGAGCCAGAGCCAGAGCCAGAGCCAGAGCCAGAGCCAGTACTAGATACGTGAAATGAGTAAGCGCCCATACCCATCTCGCCAACAGCCGATGCTACGGAAACATGGGGGGTGGTAGTCATTGTCTGGCTGTCGATGGGAGGACGCTTTGGTGGTCGGCCACGTTTACGACGAGTCGTCGTTTCGGACTGAGCCGGAGTGGTGGAATTTGCCTGAGAAGGCATGCTTTGTTAGTAAAATGAACGGTGGTGAAAAAGAAAACTGGCAACAGGCGACTAAGATAGAACGCGAGTTGTGCTATCGGTTGCTATAACACTCCAGGTTGGTTGTCTTTTTGCGCTGCTGCCTTGGTCCCATTTACCAGTCCCGCTGGTCTTGCACTTGGATTGTCCGGGTGAAAAAGCTTTAATAGAGACAATTGTTCGAGCGGGGATGAAGACGATCTCCAATTATCACCTTCCCCTCCATGCACAATTGCGAAGTAGCCCACACTGTTCCTGATCTTGACGTGCATGGAACAAAGTGACCCCCTACGCTTACGACCCGAACTGATTGTATGATCCGGAGATCACTAGAACCGGCGGCCACACCGCGGTCAGATGCTAAAAAATACTGCATCGAACAGTGCAGGCGACCAGCCCATTAGCAACAGAAAAGAACAGTACTGGCCATCGCCAGGGCGGTAATAACAGCTGTGCCCATTATCACCACCCACTTCTGTGCTGATAACCAGATTGTTCGATTGTTCGATTGTTCGAGCCCTTGCGATCACCCAGAAACATCAACCCTAAAGCCAGGGGGGAGGGGGGCCGGATGCAGCCCATCAGTATACTTACCTGTATTGTCGAAACTCCAATGGAGCCATCATTGGTCAGGACGAGGGGTAACGGCCTAGCCACTTGGATAAAGTGCGATAATGAATAAAGTGATATTGGGATAGTTAGAATCAATGCCCGGGAGGCACGAGGGGTAGAATGCTCAAGACCTGTCGGCTCCTGGCTGCTGTTAGTGCAGGAATGCGACGACGGCTTTTGTTGGTGGTTGTGCGGGTCCTGTAAGGATATTCGCTAGTTTGCAGCGATGATGCTGCTCGTTAGTGTACAATGCTTGTTGGAGGTGTACAATTGAACTTTGTTCAAGATCAAATATGCCATGCAGATGCGATTGAAACTCAGGTTGACTGATTCGCGGGCTGAGTTTGTTGTTTTTTTGTAGTTTTTGGTTAACGAAAGAATGCAACTACGCTATGCCCCCCCAAAAGCCGTCAATGGCTGTTATGTTGGAGTCGTCCCTAAGCTGATATATATTTTAACTAGACATAATGCAAGCAACAAGGGGACCAAATGTCAACTGCACTCGACACTGGGTCCGATATACGGTCAAAAGTAACGTTTGGGGCCCTTCGTCAGCCTTATCCCTTGGGGTTTCTTTTTGCTGGTGATTCTGCTCCTTCCGACACATTTATTTTTACCACCGAGGGCGTTTCTTTTTGTTCACATAATTGCTTTTTGGGCCGTCTCCAGCGGCAGTAAATCTCTAAGCGAGCTGTCTGGCTGTGTGGAACAGCGGCACCTCGACTGATCGTTTTCTCCTTGCTAGATGGTGCGACTGTGCTGGCTCACCGCTTAGCTGGCCCATTGAGGTGATCGCATCCCACAACCGTACCAAGGGGCCTGACCAGGGTATCTCCAAGGGGGATTTGGGAAGGGGCGGCGCCGGCATGCCGTATAGAAAAGACCGGTGGGAGGTCTTTGTTCAAGAGCGAGGGAATGTTAAAAGCAATCCTAAACAGTTTGCAGGCGGGCGGCCAGAGAGAGAAGCGGCAGGTGGCCAAAGGAGAGAGAGATTGAGCACGAGAGGGATAGATAGCAAACAGGCTAGACATGAAGAAAGGGGGGACACGGTACTAGACAGGCAACATCAAAACCTAACACCACTGATCCTCAAATGTTCACAACTGTATTTAAATATTAGACTCTGCCCGAACTTAGTCCCGTACCCAGCGGTCCCAATAGCTCCTAACAATGCTGTCGGTGTCAGTGCCACCGCCATGGCGTTTAATTAATGTGCAGCGTGCTGCTTTGGTCCAACTACAGTTATATGCCTTCGCTACTGTTACGACCCCGCGTCTGGAAGGGCTCGGGATTCGGCGCTACCGATGCAGGCTTCCTTCATACTTGGCACCCCGGCGCACACCAGTCCACGGGCACCCAGGGCGCCAGGGCGCCAGCGCATCCCCCTCAGCCCGTAGATGGAAGGGACCTATTATCAGGCGCCATGATCTGGCAGGGTTCGAAGATCGACTGCCGGTAGCGGCTTGAATGGTCGAGCTGTCTTCACTTTGGACCGTCTGGTTAGGCTACAGACCATGACTCAGACATGTCGCAGCCCCTGGCAAGCGCCTGTCGATTGGGAAGCGCAATTTGGGTAGGATCAAACGGTCGGCACTTACTTTTGACGGGACGTACCCTCACCCGTGGTATACGGTAGTTCCGAGGCCATACGATACATAGAATCCTGCAGCCACCCGCGTGGTTCCCCGGACACCGTCCCAGACAGCATATGTCGTCTACCTACGCTGTGGACGGTCACAGTGGTGGCAGTCTGTACTGCACATCATTCGGGCAATGTTCCGCACTGGACCTCTCGCAGCAGATACGGTCGACGTTGTGGAGCTCTCGCAGATACGTGTGGCCGTTGTGGAGCTCTCGCAGATACGGTGGGTGGTGTGGTGTCGTCCTTGTCTGACTGTATTAATTACTGCCGGACCCACTTTCATTAATACGGGCCGCAGCTATAGCTTGTCGAAATGCCAGGTCCCAGAATATAGTGGCTACACCCGCCCCCTCCCCTCTTGATTAGGTGACCCCAATTGTCCCTGGCGGCAAGTGCTGTCAGTGTCCAAACTCGGCGGAATCGTGGCCATCAAAGGGACCTTGCCAAGAGCTAGAACCCTCGTGGTTGTTGTGCCACATCCATCCTGGCCAAGCTCTAAACGCTCGTCTGCCGGGGTTTGTCCCGCTCAAGGCGGGTTCGGGCTCTGTTCCCCACCATGACAGGCAAGCTCTCAGCAACTTTGGGGGTGCTGGTGTGGATGATGTACGGTACGGCAGCACTGTGCAATCTCCAGGCCGGTTCCACCGCTGTCACAGGTACGTGCGTCCACCCTGCGTAGGGCACCGAGGGAGGATCCCCAGCGGCAACTTATTTCTCCTACTCCGCAACCGCCTGAGTTCTTTGTACGCTCCAATTTTATCCACTGGCGTCGGGCGACTTCATTGCTACCCGGTCATTACTCGATTACTTTAACTGAGCTATCCCTGGCTAATTTGGCCCAGAATTCTTATTGTCGTCCACAATATTCCGCCTGAATACCCGGCTGCCGGAGACTCAGGCGGCCACGGGTGCACCAACCCACACCGAGACCCGAAGATCAAGTTAGATCGCCATGTTATTATCGGCAAATGGCGGAATTCGGTCTCTCCTTGCACAACTGGGCCTACTCAGCACAGATGGGTTAGTCGGGTAATGCCTGATGCGTACGAGCTTGGCGCACTCCTAAGCCCACTTAATCAGCAACACCTTATCCCTAGAGCCATTATTCAAGAGATCGGGAACGAGCCGCTACGGCACTACCACCACTTCCAGTCATTAAGGCGGCTCGCAATTGGTAAATGGACTGACTGATGCTGACTGTGTATAACAAATGTCATATGAGGATATTATAATGCCGGATTCGAAATTCATAGCAATCATTGTAACGTTCTATCCGTCACTCCCACGGCAATTCAAAGCACTGGGCCGCGACGGGACTCATACAATTGATGCTCACCACAAAATACACTCTGACCGCCCTGTGCAGCTGAAGAATGATTGATCAAGGTTAAATTTGAGGAATCGCCGATCGTGCCATCGTTTTCCTGTGGCACCGGCTGGTTGATAGGCTGGTTGATACAAAATGCTGTGGCCCACTGCAACGTTGTTCACCCGTCTTTCTCCATTGAGCATTATCCACAGTCGCCGTTACCATCGCGCCAGAGCGAGGCTCAAACAGTTCCACGCTTCATCGAGACATCTACCCATCCTGGAAATGAGCAATGCCTGGTAGATCCGCAGCTGGAATTGTGGAGTGCTGCGAAGCAGACGCATCTCGGCAGTGTCCTACCCTCATGTGCTTGGCGCCGCATCGCGAATAACCCCCAAATTCCACCCGATACCTGCTGTTAAGGCAGTGATTCCGAAAGCTCAGCCACAGCAGTCGAGGCAGCATGCCCCTACAGCAGGCCGTGCATCGGCGAATGTGCAGAATGCTCGGTATCGGCCAATTAAGCGCGAGCATGGCAGCAACTCGGTGAACTGAGTCAATGGGGGGCATCGGAGTCGTGCCGTTTTTGGTACTTAGGACTCCGTCAGTTGAGATTGCTTCTTTGATTTGGCCTTCTGTCACTCCATTGCTTGTATGGAAAGTGGGGGACGTGGTTCACGAACCTCAGAGCCAAAATTGGGTTGCGTAGAGACGCAGCTACGGCCAGAAAGCACCATATTAGTTCATATTTATTTGTTCCAATCAATCACATGCGACCCTGAAAACAGTTTCCGATTCCACGCTGAGCGCTCTCCCCTAATTGGTGTTGATACGGATTCCTTCACAATTCTGAGCTAGTGGTTTTCCCGCAAAATGTCGCGAGAAAACTGCGCAAAATTGGTAGTCTCAGTGACCTTCTCGTGCAGTGACGGCTGGCAGAAAACAGCTAGTGTGTTCCTGCTCACGTCGGTAATTGGAGACGTTCGAACAAAATGAGGCACTGCTTTGAATTCGCCCCGCGTGACAGCTTCCAGCGCAGCGCCAGTCTGAAAAGCTAACGCATCTTTCGGAATTGACACCTTAACAGTTTCTCCCCGGCGGTTTTTGATATACAGTCCACTGTCGGCGTCTGGTGGCCCGTCCAACTCGGTGGAGCCCTTCAGAAACATGGCAGACGTCAACCCAGTTAGACAGCTATGGTCTAAATGCTGGCCACACCACGGGGCCGTGGGGTCGCGACTCTCAATTTCATCAGCAGTAGGAGCAAAGTAGTGTAGCAGTCGAGCCTTGGTGGTGGTACTCTCTCTAACAATTCGTTGCAAATACCCTGGCTGGTATTGGCCCAAATTGGACTGCGCATACCTGTCACAGGCCCCGGCGACCACCGTCGCAGTATCAATGATCACTGAAATAAGGGCCTTTAGGTCTCTCTTAAAATTGGGGATCTCGCTCTCTTGAGGCCACAAATTGGATGCTGTGTATGCTTTCAGGTCACTGTATTCAGGGTCCTGGGACACAGATTGTGGAGGCCCTTCTAGAGTATCGTCGTGATAAAAGGAGCAATTAGCATAGTACGAGCCTTTCAAGTCGTCAGGCTGTCCATCTTCGAGTTTCTCTCGCCCTCTTGACCATCCAATTACCCACTGGGCTTCGGCATTTTCCAGCTTCTCGAGGCTAGTGCGGGGTAACTCAGCCAGCTTAGACGCGCTATGGAGCACCTTTGATCTTAGTGCCGCATACTCATCAGGGAGGCCCTTCACAATTAGGATTCCAAGCGAGTCGGGTCCAAATGCCTCCGGAAGAAGCGAGTCCACCTTCCCTTCACCAAGATCTTTCAATTCTACTATCACAGGACTAGTCATTTTGACGGGAGAATAATTTCTTGTCCTAATCTGAATATCCAATATTTCAGCCGCGACGAGTCGCATCTCGATAACCCCCAATAAGCACCGTGAAACTATAGACCAAAAGGCGTCCTGGCAACCATTGAATAAGACAAGCTGTTCAATTGAATAAGTCTACATTGAAATGTTCAATAGGACACCGGATCTATGCTTAGTTGGTCCTATCGAACGGGTCACCATCATGGCAAGTTTCACTGCTAGGTTTAGGCACGGGCAGCGTATTTCTCCACAACCTTGTCAAAAAGAGCAGACTTTGCGCTCAGGTCCACTAGAGAAGGATGATCTTTTTGAACTGTCTCGAGCTTTGACTCCAGGTCTGCAAAGTCCCGTCCAGTGATGATGGAGACAGCAATGCTGTTGGCAAGTGCTTCAGGCTGCTGGGGTTCGAGCTGCAGAGCCTCCTGGAGCTCCTGCTCAGCCTCAGGGAACTGCTGCTGCTCCAAATGCGCAACAGCTTGTCCCAGTAACGACTTCGACGTGGGTGCTCCACTATTAAGCTCCTGATAAATATAGTAAGCCGATTGTGATTCTGGGCCGTTCTGTCGCAACCGAGTCCATGCTTCACTCAAGTTAAACACAATATTGTCCTGCGCCCATCGCTTAGCACCCTCGGCCTCCTTGATTGCGTCAGCAGTCCGGTTCTGGACAAGGTACAAATGGATAAGTAACGACACACATTCCAGCGACCCTTGGTGGTTCTTGAGTAGCGTCACTGCATCATCAGTCTTGCCATCGGCAGCCAGGATAATGCCTCCAATGTACTGCACTACTGCGTCTTCCTTTCCCGCCGCCGAAATAACTTCTTGGGCCGCTTCAAGTGCCTGTTTGGTGTTGCCTCCGCTCTTCTTCGCTACCAGGTACTGCGCGTAAATCGACACAATCGACAATGCATGTGACTCCGTAGACGGGTTCTGTGCGACATCTTGTGCGTGTCCAAGCTGAATATTAGCACGAGCTACTAATACCGTAGCCAATTCCTTAGCCTTGGGATTGAAATTTGACGTGTCAACAGCCAGAACTCCCTGGTAATCTCCAGTATAGTAAGCCTGCTGAATGGTGAACAGTTCTATCGTTAGCTAAAGCTCACGAACCACCACTAATGGGGCCTAAATTCCATTACTTACCACCAGAATCGGAGAATGGGTCCATTTTTCAAGGTGTTATACTAGATCACCACCTCAAATCAAATCAAGTCTGACACGTCGTGAGATATGTGCGGCTGGAACGTTCATCTTCAGGACTCGACCCCCGGGGACGACGCCCCATACCCACAGGCCCAATACTTGCGCCCTCTGACAGTTCAGTTGGCAGGTTTCAAAATGTCTTATGTGATTGTAGGAGCGGGTATTAGTGGCCTGTATACTGCCTATACGCTGCTCGAGAATGACAAGTCTTGCAAAATTACTATTCTCGCCAAATACATGCCGGGCGACCAGTCAATAATGTACACTTCCCCTGCAGCTGGCGGCAACTTTTCAGCTATCTCGGGGTCTGATCCAAGCACATTGTCAGACGACAAATATAGTTATACTAATCTTCACAGGCTCAAGCAGGCGCTCGGTGAGAATTGCGGTCTAGAAAGACTGCCCTCGACAGAGTTCTGGGATTTCGAGCCCCCGGCGGCTAAAATTGAGTCCCTGAAATCGTTCGTGCAGGACTTTCGGATAGTTGATACTTCTCGGTTCCCAGACTCCAATGTCAAATTTGGAGTCAAATACACCACATGGAACTTCAATTGTCCCTCCTTTTTACAAACCTTTGCCAATTACCTCAAATCTCGAGGCGTCCGCTTTGACCGTCGGACTCTTACCCACATTTCGCAAGCGTGGATTTCAATGGACACTACAGTTGTGTTCAATTGTACCGGCCTTGGCGCCAGGTCTCTCGGGGGCATCGAGGATAAAGGCATGACACCTACTAGAGGTCAGGTTGTGATTGTGCGGTCCCCTCAAGTCCAGCAAAACATGATGCGATGGGGCCGGGACTACGCTACCTATATCATTCCCAGACCCGGATCTGGCGGGGCAGTAGTGCTTGGAGGCTTCCTTCAGAAAGACAATTGGTCTGGAGACACCTACGGCCATGAGACGACTAACATTCTTGAGAGAACCACAAAATTATTGCCGGCATTGCTCGACAATGGCAATAATCCAGCCATTCTGCGAGAGGCAGCAGGCCTCCGGCCCTCGAGGTTTGGCGGGGTAAGAATTGAGGCTGAAGAGTTTGCCCACAACAAATATGTAGTACACAACTATGGTGCCAGTGGCAATGGCTACCAGAGTGGCCTAGGAATGGCTCGGCGAGCAGTTGATCTGGCCCTGGGCCACACTGCAAGAGCCATTGACCCGAAGCTCTAGCCTGCCCCACTTACTTACACTTGCAGTAATTCCGTCACGACCACGGGCCCAACCTGGCATCAGAGTACTCACCATGTATATACACAAAGAATAATATCATAGCAATCGCTTATTTTAGACCCGTACAGGCTATGCCGCTTTCTGGCTTTGTATTGCCTGTACTCTGTCGGTCCTGCTGTATTCCGCATCGAATACGGCATTAGATCGCCGGAGGATGGGTCGTGTGAGCTTATTATATAATGTCTGATCCTGCAACCGCCCCCGCCCCTTAGGGGAGGAGGATGAAGAAAAAATCTGCCGCTATTGCTCTAGCAGCGGTGGGCTCCACCGTCGTGGTGTTGGGGGTTGGCCTGGGAGTGGGTTTGGGAGTGGGGCTTGGCCGACGAGCGCATCGAGATTCGGACCCGTCGGATTTCCCCCCTTTAGGCGGCAACGGCTCGTCTATCGGATCCTTCATTTCGACGTCCTCTCTATTCACTCCGGATCCAGGAACTAGTTGGGAAATCAACTTGGCGACCCCACTCAACCGGTCGTCGGCGCTTGAGCAAGTGGAGGTGTACGACATTGACCTGTTTGACAACTCCAAGGAGGCCATTCAATATTTGCGTTCACAGGGCATCAAGGTAATATGCTACTTCTCTGCCGGCACCCGCGAGAACTGGCGCCCTGATGCCGACAAGTACCCGAAGGACACCATCGGAAGGGGGGTCGAGGGGTGGGTTGGAGAACGGTGGATCGACACCAACTCCGCTGGGGTCCGAGACATAGTTAAGTCCCGAATAGAGTCGGCCGCTGAAAAGGGGTGCGATGGCATTGACCCTGACAACATTGACGGGTACAGCTTTGACACGGGCTTCAACTTGACTGAAAACAGCGCCATCAATTTTGTCAATTTCCTGGCTGAGACCTCGTATAGTCACAACATGTCCATGGGCCTTAAGAATTCAGGTGAAATCATCCCCTCGGTTATTGGCAAGATGCAATGGAGCGTAAATGAGCAATGCGCGCATTACTCGGAGTGTGAGATGTATTCTGCGTTCATTAATGACTCCAAGCCAGTATTCCACATTGAGTATCCTAAGGGTGATATTTCGAATTCTGACCCGGCTTCTGCAAGTCAGAAATCGGCCGCATGTACCGCTCGGGGATCGGCCAATTTCTCCACTGTCTTGAAAAATATGGACCTAGATTCATGGGTTGAGCGGTGCTAATTAGAGCTAATACATACTAACGAAATATGGGAAAGGGTAATATAATACAATGAAGCAACAATGAAATGACAATCAAGTGAGCATGAAGATTGGACTCTTTGACGCTTTTTGCACCGCTGCTTGCCGCCTCAGCGTCTGCCTGTTGTCCGAATCTTCGCCGTCTCGGCGGCTCCCGCCGGATAATTTGGCGATCAGTGCCTGATACGGTTCGTACGATGCCTATATTTCTGCTTATGCGGGGATAGCGCAAGACACGAGCGGGGGTGCGGTGGGGAGGTCAAAATCATGGGCGTCTAAAATCCCCCCCCCGATTCGTGCTATTCGTGCTACTGGTCTCATTGCGACACGGGTTTGAGATTTCGAGGTAAAAATGGACGCCACCAGTCAAGTGTCCGTATTCAGCGACGGCTGTAAGGATGATAAGGTACGCCAAGTCAATAATGAGGCCCAGGCCCAGCTAGACGACTTGGAAGCCCGAGCAGCGCGTCCAAGACGGCTGGAGTACCAATTCCCGAACCCCAGGATTGCTACCTGGATCTTGGCAGGCTTCGCGTCCTGTGGAGGTCTGCTTTCAGGAGTTGATCAGTCTCTCATTAGCGGTGCCAACCTTTACATGCCTGGCGAGCTCAATCTCTCCGCGAACCAGTCGTCACTTGTGTCGTCTGGGATGCCATTGGGGGCTGTGTTCGGGTCGCTACTGATTTCTCCTCTCAATGAACGGTTCGGAAGGCGCATCTCCATCCTGATTTCATGTGTGTTGTACACTATTGGGGCCGGGTTAGAAGCTGGTGCAGTGAACTTTGGAATCATGATGAGCGGAAGACTGATTTTGGGAGCGGGACTGGGGCTGGAGGGAGGAACTGTGCCAATTTACGTGGCCGAGGGCGTTCCCTCCGATGTCCGCGGCCGTCTCGTATCGCTGTACCAATTCTGCATTGCGTTGGGCGAAGTGCTTGGATACGCCATTGCCGCCATGTTCGTTTCGGTCAAAGGCAATTGGCGGTACATGCTTGGTTCCTCGCTTGTTTTCTCGACTGTCATGTTTATTGGGGTCCTGTTTTTGCCCGAAAGCCCTCGTTGGCTGATGCACAAGAAGCGAGAAGTCGAGTCTTGGCAAGTGTGGAAGAACATACGGGGGTTTGAAACTGAGCAATCGAAGCTGGAATTTTTGGAAATGCGGCACACTGCCCTCTACGAAACTCAGAACTCAGTTCAACAGGAGAAGAAGATGGCTTGGTTGGATTTCTTCACTGTTGGACGCGCACGAAGAGCATTGATCTACTGCAATATCATGATTTTCCTTGGTCAATTCACTGGAATTAACGGAATCATGTACTACATGTCAACATTGATGAATGAGATTGGGTTCAGCAAGGAGAACAGTGTCTTTATGTCCTTAGTTGGGGGCGGCTCCCTTCTGTTGGGCACTATTCCGGCTCTGCTGTACATGGACCGGGTAGGAAGAAGACCGTGGGCTCTGTGCACGCTGCCAATTTTCTTCGTTGGTCTGATCTTGGTTGGGGTGTCGGGTGAATTGAAGTCGTTCAAGGCTACAGAGGGTGTCTATCTGACAGGATTGATTATCTATCAAGTCCTCTTTGGCTCTTACGCTTGTCTTACTTGGGTCCTTCCGTCGGAGGTGTATCCGACTTACCTACGAAGCTACGGAATGACGACTTCCAGTGCATCACTGTTCCTATGGTCGTTCGTGGTTACTTACAACTTCACTGCGATGCAAACTGCCATGACAAAGATTGGTTTGTTACTTGGGTTCTATGGTGGCATTGCCGTTGTTGGATTCTTCTACCAATTGTTTTTCATGCCTGAGACTAAGGACAAAACTTTGGAAGAAATTGACGATGTCTTTAGTATGTCAACTTCGGAATTGGTGAAGCAGAACATTTCCAGTACCAAGTATGCGTTCAGCAGCGCATTCCGCGGAAATTTCCGAGAGGCTCTTGGTCTCAACACCTCGAATAGCATTTAGCGAACTATACTGTAAATCGCTTTATCAGTTGGGGCCCTAAGACTTGGCTTTGAATTGAGCTGAATCCTTTGATTGACGCTGGGGGTCACATGTAGTTGTTAAACAATTATAATTGTGTTGCGTTGCCTCAATTACACCAGTTGCTGTTGACTCATTCCGACTGGAATCCCTATGATCAGATATAGTAGCTATAGGTAGTAATTGTAATTGCGGGGATGCTACCAGTGGTCGTTTTATGAGCCTGGAACAACGTCACCTGTCCGTTGTGAACGATGGAGCGCTATGCCGCCGCGAAGAGGATAACTTCCGTGCGAACTACGCGACTGATCTAGAAGTGCCAGGTCCTTCGAATTGATATATTTGTTGGCACTGAGTGTGAGGCGCTAGCATTAACCAAGGCGGTGTGAGGAGACTATGAAACTATGAACCGAAGTGAGGTCATTGAAATACATCTCCGTGGGAGTCATTACAGGATAAGTAGATAAAGGAGTTACATCTGTACGTTAGTTCCTTAGGCACATTAAGGAACTAACAGAGTACGCATTAGTACACCCGTGCGAGCCTACCACAGCGAGTCAACAATATTCTCATCTATGAATCAATATACCAATCCCATTGAGGTGAATTTCACTTCAGCCTATGAATTATGAATGGAGGACAATGGGCACAAACCTCCGGGTTCACTTAGACAGCCTGGGGCTGCATTTATCCCTCCAATAGTTAGCGACTGTGTTGGCGATACAAGGTCACGTTCTGCTCACGTGCGTGCACGTGATTGTAGATTTTCAATGTTTCACGACCCTGAAGCAATAATTTTTTGTCTGTCATCCGATATAGTGTAACGGTTAGCACGGTCCGCTTTCACCGGGCAGTTCGGGGTTCGATTCCCCGTATCGGAGTAACTTTTTGCACATCTGCATACTCCGACCATTGGTAATTACTTTACATTGCAGTTTGTAACCGCCGGTTTTCGTTTTTTTCGGAACTTTGTCCCTACCAATGAAGTCAAGGTATGATCTGGCATGCAACTCTGCCCGCTACTGTCATGTATTCTGCTACAACATTGAGACGTAATGTGGAGGCCATTCAACAGCTGCCCTGAAGATCATATCTGACCCTCAATTGCAATTGGCTGTCTTGGTCTAGGTTCATCTGGGGTGGGATGCACCCCGTGGGCTGTACTGTGTGTGGCATACCACGCTCAGTAGGCGCCGTTGTACTTCAAAAGCAGCATTGCTCCATGGTGGGCGCTTTCAATTTACAGCCTCCACCGTTGCCGCCCCGGCAGCTGATGTCGCATCTACATACCTCGTCCATCTCAACCGCATCGACTTTCTCAAAAAGGAAGGTCGATGCCGGCACCCCCACTACCCCTCCATTCAGCCGTGCCGAAATCCTGGCGACTAAATGCAAAGGTGGGGCAACCCCGATACCGGATCGAGATAAGAGTTGGGTATAAAAACCTGGCACAATGGCAATTTTTCAGCGCAGAAAGTAGTTGATCTACAGAGTACTAATTGGAACAAACAAGAACATGTCGGTTCAGTCTGTTGATGGAACTTTTACCTCCAGGGAGGGCCCACACCCCTTGCATCAGCTGACTACTGCTGAGCTCGAGGTTGCAGTGTCCGTGATCCGGAACCACCATTCTGGCAAGAGCCTTCACTTCAAGTATGTTGCTCGAGAGGAGCCGTCAAAATCAGTCCTCGCTTCGTATCTGGAAGCGGAAAGGGCTGGTTCGGCGGGGTCCAAGCCAGTAGACACCCCCAAGCGGATTGCGTACGCATACTACTATGTGCTAGAGGAGAAGCGGATCTCGGAGTCGTGGGTCGATGTGACCGAGAAGAAGCTGATGAAATATGTTCAATTGCCAAAGAATGTCCATCCCCCGATTGACTTTGCCGAGGCGGATCCAGCTGTGCAGGCATCAATGGAGCATGGCCTGGTGAAGGAGGCTCTGGAAAAGTGTGGCATTGACGTGTCAAAGCATAAGGTGGAATGCGATGGGTGGATGTACGGGTGTGATGATGAAGGAGTGGTCCCAAGGCTGCTCATGTGTCTCATGTACGCCCGCTCGCCCGAAAACAACCACAAGGATTCAAATATCTATGCATTCCCCATCCCTATCGTGCCAGTTTACGATGTGCTGGAGCGACAAATTGTGCGAGTTGATATGTGCGCTACCGGCAGTGATGCCGACGACGCCAAAGGATTCAACTACGACACCCGGGCCGTTGGCAAGACTGTGCTCGAAAACAATAAGACTAACGAGTACTTGCCTGAGCTGCAGCCTACGCTACGCACCGACCTCAAGCCATACAATGTCATCCAGCCCGAGGGAGCGTCGTTCACAATTGCCGATGATAACTTGGTTCAGTGGCAGAAATGGAGATTCCGTGTAGGATTTGATCCTCGGGAGGGTCTGATTCTCCATGACGTTACATATGATGGCCGGTCTACCTTCTATCGATTGTCGGTGTCTGAGATGGCGGTTCCGTATGGAGACCCTAGACCTCCTCTCCACCGAAAGATGGCGTTTGATTTTGGCGACTGTGGCGCTGGAAAGACTGCCAATGAGCTCAATCTGGGTTGTGATTGTCTTGGCACCATCAAGTACTTTGACGGTAACATCGTTGACCCTGCTGGAGCCGTTATCACAAAGAAGAATGTGATTTGCATGCACGAGGAAGACGACGGGTTGCTGTGGAAGCATACCAATTACCGTACCAACACTGCTGCGGTGGTGCGTCGGCGAGTGCTTATTCTCCAGATCATTCTCACTGTGGGCAACTACGAGTACATTTTTGCATGGAAGCTTGACCAAGCTGCTGGTATCAACCTCGAGGTTCGTGCTACTGGAATTGTGTCTACCCAGGCAATTGACGCCGGCAAGCGATCGCAGTGGGGCAACATTGTGTCTCCCGGAGCACTGGCTGCGTCCCATCAGCATATTTTCTGCATGCGAGTCGATCCCGCCATTGACGGTCACAAGAACTCTCCAGTCATGTCGGAGACGGTGGCAGCTCCTTGGGACGAGCACAATCCTTACGGAAATGGGTTCAAGGCTGTTTCCAAATACATTGAAACGTCGACTTCTCTCGAATCAAACGTTCAGGCAAACCGTGTGATCAAGATGGTAAATGAGTCCAAGCTCAACCCGGTGTCTGGCAATCCTGTTGGATACAAGTTACTGGGAGTGCCCAGCGCCATGCTCTTTGCCCACCCCAACTCCATCTCCAGCAAGCGAGCCCAATTCGCTACTCGTCCGTACTGGATCACAAGATACAAGGACCAGGAGTATTATGCGGGAGGTGTCTGGACCAATCAGTCGTCTCGAGAAAACGGTGGAGTGAAGGATGCGGTTGAAAGAAATGAGAATGTCCGAAACGATGACTTCGTCCTATGGCACTCATTCTCATTGACTCACCATCCCAGAGTTGAGGACTTCCCAGTCATGCCAATGGAAATGCTGACGGTCCAGCTTGTGCCTAGCGACTTTTTCGATAAGAACCCGTCCCTGGATGTCCCACCGTCCACACAGGCTTTCAATCGGTCAGTTGACTACACAGCTAAGCGACCATGCCATTTATAACCTAAATATTGACTACGAAAATGACAATTATATGAGCTGATGACAATTTCAATAGGCAATGGTGATTCGCAGGCATGCAGTAACAGAATGGTAGATTTATCTTATTGGCCAGGAGTTTATGCCACTACGAGGCCTAAATGGTACTTGTAGCAGTAGCTTTAGAACTCATACCTGGTTTTGAGCCAATTGACAAGAAATACCGACATTCGGCCGCTGAAAAACGACTAGAATTCCCAACTCCAACAGGAAACTCAATTCGCTTCAAAATCCAACCTCGAACCTTTCTCACCCTCCTCCACCCTCCTTGCCCTCCTTCCCTTGGTGTCCTCATTCCTCCTTGGCCTCATGTTCTCTCCGTCCTCGGTCCCCCACCGCTATAATCAGCGGCTGAAAAATGAAAAATGAAAAGTTGGAACTTTTCACCGTGTCGACAAGTACAGACTACACATACACAATGTCACAGCTGAACTACATGATAGTAGACGGCGTACTGGGCGACTACGTCCAGGAGCTGGCCGAGTTTATCGACAAGCTCGAGGAAAAGACTGGTGATGATTCTTTGGAATCATATACTGGTGAACTTATGGCATCTGAGAACCCAGACAACCAAGAAAAGACATTCCGAGCGATTGCCGACCACGCCAAATCCCTATCTTTGGCCCCCGAACGAGACTTTGAGTCTGCCTACAACCTAGTGCTACACGTCCTGACGTTCTCGTCGCAACTGACTGATATTCTCCCTACGCTGCTTAACGGCCTCACCGATAACGTGCCCAAGACCCCAACTGGACCTGCTGCTGTACTGGCTGTGCTGGCCAACCTGTTCAATATCCTGCCATCGACCTCGCCATTGCGAGAGCAGGTGTTCCGACACGTGCTGGAGTTTGCCCGCACCACAAGCCAGGTTTCTAGCGTGGCCCCTCAGCTCCGACGGCTCCCAGAATGGATCAAGGAATGGGGAACTTCTTCAGAGAATGCTGCCAAGCTTTACGCCGACGCCGCCATTGCCCTAGAGTCATTTGGCGACGACACTGCTGCTTACGCTGCCCTTAAGGATGCCGTTGAGGCTGGCGCCTCTAACGACCTCGCGGTCAAGTTTGTAAACGACTCTCTTGCGTCTGACAGAGTATACGACCTTGTCTCTGTCCTCGCGGTCCCTGCTGTTGCAGCACTCAAGACATCCAACCCTACCGTAGTAGCCGACCTCGAGGCCACAATTAAGGGAGACCACAAGTCTGTGAGCTCGGTGGCTGGGAAGAAGAAGGCCCGAGTACTGGCACTGGCCATTCTCGCCAACAACAAGCCCACCCTCTCTTACTCTAGCATTGCGGCTGCCCTTGAGGTTCCCGAGACTGAAGTTGAATTGTGGGTAATTGATGCCATTCGTGCTGGCGTCATTGAGGGACGATTGTCACAGATGGAGAGCGAATTCTATGTTCACCGTGCCGCTCCCGTGGGCGCATTTGAGGCTACTCAGTGGAAAGAAGTTTCGGACCGCCTTGACCGGTGGAGAGGTGCCCTCAAGGACGTTTACGAGGTATTGAAGTCTGCCCGAGAGGCCTCTGAGCGAGAGCACTCGCGATTCCGATCCCAAGAGGCTTAAGCATTGCAATTGACTTCCAGTTGCACTCGCCAACCCTGATCGACGCGAATTGACACTGGCGACTTGGATTGTGCATCTACTTTGGCATGCTAGGCATGTGTTAAGAAAACCCTGGCTCTGTGCCAGTACATTTAAAAGCTGGCCCTGTGCCACTACACTGTATTCTTAGGCTGATTGGAGTCTGAAGAGATAACGATTGTACTTAATCAATAGATTATTGACGAACGGGAGTGCACACGCTGCTTCAATGAAGCCAGGAAGTCTGATATAGAAACTAGCCAGTGATTCGCGGCCAAGTTTCACCAATTGATGTCTTAGCCAATTTGACGATTCCTTAAACAGGTGCAGCCTGCAGCGGCCGAAGCTTGGTTCTTAACATGTCTCACTTACCAAACCCTAGTTACCCACCACCAGACTTCTTAACGAATTCACCCACCTGCACTCCTCGAGTTGTCCCAAACAGGCAATTTGTGACTGTGCCTAGTGAAATTCAGCCCCGCCGGCGAGAAGCGACAGTTGAATTTTTCAAATTTCAGTACTGAAAAGTTCTATTCTTCACTCCTGTTCGACTAAAAGACAAGCAGAATGTCTCATCGTAAGTACGAAGAACCTCGTCACGGTTCCCTGGGATTCCTTCCCCGAAAGCGAGCAGCCCGTCACCAGGGCCGAGTTAAGTCCTTCCCTAAGGATGACAAGTCCAAGCCCGTTGGATTGACTGCCTTTCTTGGATACAAGGCCGGTATGACCACCACCGTCCGTGATTTGGACCGACGAGGATCCAAGATGGACAAGCGAGAGATCGTTGAGGCTGCCACCGTTGTTGACACTCCTCCTCTCGTTGTTGTCGGATTGGTTGGATACGTCGAGACTCCCCGAGGTCTGCGATCCCTGACCACCGTCTGGGCCGAGCACCTGTCTGACGAGATCCGTCGACGATTCTACAAGAACTGGTACAAGTCCAAGAAGAAGGCTTTCACCAAGTACGCCAAGAAGTACGCTCAGGGTTCTGAGGACGTTGCCCGAGAGTTCGAGCGAATCAAGAAGTACTGCTCGGTCGTCCGAGTTCTTGCCCACACCCAGATCCGAAAGACTCCTCTTGGTCAGAAGAAGGCCCACCTTGCTGAGATCCAGGTCAACGGTGGCTCCATTGCTGACAAGGTCGAGTGGGCCCGTGAGCACTTTGAGAAGACCGTGGCTGTCAGCCAGGTCTTTGAGCAGGACGAGATGATTGACGTTGTTGCCGTCACTAAGGGTCACGGAACTGAGGGTGTTACCGCCCGATGGGGAACCAAGAAGCTTCCCCGTAAGACCCACCGAGGTCTGCGAAAGGTTGCCTGTATCGGAGCGTGGCATCCATCTAACGTCATGTGGACTGTTGCCCGAGCCGGTCAGCGAGGTTACCACCACCGAACTTCGGTCAACCACAAGATCTACCGTGTTGGATCTGGTGAGGACAAGGCTAACGGAGCCACCGAGTTCGACCGATCTGAGAAGACCATCACCCCTCTTGGAGGATTCGTGCGATACGGAGAGGTCAAGAACGACTTTGTTCTGCTCAAGGGATCCATTCCCGGTGTCAAGAAGCGAGTTGTCACTCTGCGAAAGTCCCTCAAGGTTCACTCTTCCCGAAAGGCTCTTGAGAAGGTTCAGCTCAAGTGGATTGACACTGCTTCTGAGTTCGGAAAGGGACGATTCCAGACTCCTGCTGAGAAGCATGCTTTCCTTGGCCCTCGAAAGCATGATGCTTAAGGTAATGAG
Source organism: Blastobotrys peoriensis (assembly GCA_003705735.3). Classification (NCBI taxonomy): domain Eukaryota; kingdom Fungi; phylum Ascomycota; class Dipodascomycetes; order Dipodascales; family Trichomonascaceae; genus Blastobotrys; species Blastobotrys peoriensis. Next base: position 16,263 of record PPJJ03000032.1, on the reverse strand, counting down.
GTGCATGATTTAAAAGTATACTTAACAGTAATATGAGCGACTAAGGTGCGTTGGTGTTTGTGCGGCATTGTGTATTTGGTGGAGTTGTAAAACTGTAAAACTAGAATTGCTAGAATTGCCCGTTGTCGTATTTCGGCCATGCCTTCTACCATGTCTCGTACTGGCTCGAGTGAAAAATTCTCGGCTGCGGCTGCAGCTGCTTACCAAACCGTTATGTCATCACAAAGTAGCCGCCATGCGAAATCGCTCGCTATTGCCAATGGGCCAATGGCGAAGCATGGATAGAATTCGGGTCTCACCAGTTGACGTATGTTACCCGTCCCCAGCGCTTTTACCCAATTTTCCCATTTATCCCTGACTTTTTATCTTCCTTTCTTCTCATCTCCCATCTTCCCATTTCCCTTCGCATCCCATCGTTCTCACCAGTTTGGCAATCGGCGGTACCCCCGCCTGTGGTCTGTGACGTCAAATTCTGGCCCATCGATCCAGCATACAGCCTAAACCTCCATATTGAGCTTTATACCCCCAAACACCCGCACGGGCCGACAATTGCAGGTTCCGGTCCGCCAATGGCACTAATTGGACGTATCCGCTGCAGTCCATCTTCTCCACCCTTATGCAGCTACCTGCATATCGAGATGTTTGAACAGTTCTGAGACAGGGCGGCAGTCGGAAGGAACGAAAATCTTTTCGCAGTATAAATAGCGATTAAAGCTGGTTTAGAGTTTGAATTAATCACTTGTACCTTCTGTGCTTGGATTTGGCGGTTGTCATCTGTGCTTGTACTTCTGCTTCTCTCTAATTAGTCCTGCTCCCGCCCCCTGGCCTGCTTCAATTAGATCGACACGTGCACCCGCAGCTTAAGCCCAAACCCGGTTCGCTCTTCCAGACGACAGCAAGAGATTGGCCGTTTACTGCATAGTTTGAATTCGCACCCTTTCCAGTACAATTTGGAACTTGTTGGGTTCGCTGAGATCTAACTTGTGACTAAAATGGCGTCTACATACCGTCCCGCTAAGGCTGGGGATCAGATCATGCTGGCAACACACCCGCGATCCGCTTCAACAGCGTTTGAGCGGTCCTTTATGACCAGAAAAGATTTGAATACCGCCCATGAACCCTACGGAGACCCCTTCTACTTTGGACCAGAGCATATCTCAGATCGATACCCTCAAGAACAGAGAAACGATTCCCAATACAAGGACTTGACATACCGAAAGGTGTACGATGATCTAAGGGCCCAAGCCAAGGACAAGCCATTGTTCATTAAGGACATGGCTCAATACTGGATCCCTCCTACTGGCACTGCTTCGATTGCACCGTCAATGGCTGATAAGGACAATGGGTCTCACGCTAATGGGTCCAGTGAGTCCAAAACTGGTGGCAATCTTGCTGTGCTGCCGAAATCAGCTCTAGATTCGTACAGATACATTTTCTTGATCCGGGCTCCTCATCTGTCAATTGCATCCTACTACAAGTGCTGCATTCCTCCGCAAAATAAAAAGACGGGCTTTGACCATTACCGCCACGAAGAGGCAGGGTACAGAGAGCTGCGAATGCTTTATGACTACGTGGTTGCTACTACTGGGCGGCCGCCGGTGGTGGTCGAATCGTCTGACCTTGCAGTCGACCCCAAGCAGATTCTGGAACGCGCTTGTGAATCAGTGGGACTTCCCTTTGACCCCAATATGCTGTCGTGGGGGGAGGACGCAGATGTCACTGAAACCTTTGCCCGGTGGAATGGGTTCCATGACGATGTACTCAAGTCAACGGGGTTCCGAATCAAGCCCGAAGCGAAGCCCTCGTCAGACAATTTTGTCATCGACTACGATCAATGGCAGAAGGACTGGGCGACAAAGTTCGATGCTGCAGGGGTTAAGGCTATCCGGGATTCGGTCGAGAAATCACTCGATGACTACCTCTATCTTCGGTCCAAGCGACTGATTCTGAATTCCAGTCAATGATGCGACATGTATTGTTGATAGATACCCTCTGTATGGCTGTCGCATTGGAATTATTGCTACCGTGACTGTCGCATTGGTATTATCGTTAGTTAGCAATTAGCATTAGAATCAAACTCCAAATTGTTTTTCCAATTCTAGAAATTCGACCATCGATTTCAGGTGGCTGATCTCTCGTCCTGCTAGCAGTTGATTGAGCTGATTGTCGTCGTTAGGTTCCAGACCATCGCAGCTTGGAATAGTGTCGTAGTCCTGATCAGGGTCATCGTCAAGTTCTGGGTATCTGGAAAAGACTTCGTTCCGTAACGGATGCAATTTGTGCTTGCCGCCGCCTCCGTGGATTCGAATTAGGAATTGTCGCATTTGCTTGACGCTCTGAGGAGTGGATACAGGACTCGACGACTCGTCAAGTGACACATCACTGTCGGACCCCGGATCTTCGATGTGAGGAAACACGTTTTCAGTTGTCCATACCATTGGCGACGGCTTCGGCGTACTTTGGTGCTCCAGCGCCACCGTCTTGCGCTTGGTTGCCCTTCGAATTAGTGATGCGGGAGTGCCTTCTCGCACTCTCTTTCTGGTCTTGATTGGCGTGACGGTCTTTGCAAACTCCGGGTATTGCTCCGCCTGCTTCATGGCTCCCGACGCCACGTCTGAGCTCGTAAGTACAGGCCCTACTATATTTGGATGCGAATCATTACTGTCATTAAGGTCGATGTTAAGGTAGTCTTCGGGCTTCACCAGTTTCGTCGTCTTGGTTACGGGTCCAGGCTTCGGCCGATGCTTGAAGTAAGGAGATGTCGCCAGCACCGGAGACATGACACTTAGGTCAGAGTCTTCTTGCACTGAAGTCAATTGCTCTTCCCACTTTGAGAATGATTTTGCGTTAGCATCCTTAGGTAGCAGCGACTGCCGCCGTCTTTTGAAACTCTCTCCCAGGGCCCGAGCCAGAGTAGGAGTGAAGTCTGTTCGGTAACTCTTGTGGACTCTAGGGGTAGACAAATCAATGAGTTGGTCCATTGCACCGTAGCCGAGGTTGCGGCAATGTTTTTTGTGGGTCGAGTGTCAAGTGTCAAGTGTCAAGTTACCCAATCTGCGATCGAGGGTATGCAGTTTATACTTTGCTGTGGGTAAACTGGAACTAGCGACTTGTATTTTTGGGGTGCAGGCTTCTTCCAAATCAGGAAATATCCAAATACCACAGCCGCTCATTTGTCAATCAAACCATTGCTGAGAGCACAGCCGTCCAACCATACAGTCCAAACCACAGTTTGGTCCAGGAGGATCGAAAAACACAATAGAGCGCACGGTCCCCGACAGTTTGAGCAATTGGACCAAGACCAGGAACTAGGCTTACGACTAAGCGCGCAGATTGGTTGAGTCAGATAGAGATGGCTGAGCTAGACGAGGAGTTTTTGGATTTTAATAAGGAGAACTTGGCTCCAGTACTTGATCGAAGGGTATCAAGGGACTATGGATCTCCTCCAGTTAAGCTGACCCGGCGGCCCCTGCTGGAGGTGAAAAGGGAGTCTGGCAGCATTGGTTCAGAGAGTCCAGTGGCATCGGGGTCGACCTTGACCAGCTCTATGGACGAAGGCATCGATGGCTTGACCAACAGTATGAAGTCATGCACCATGGATGAGAAGCCCAGGATGGAGACACGCACTGTCGCTGAGAAACCGACCATGGTACACAACGTGGCTGCGACGCCTATGAGTCGGCCCACTGTACAACCAAAGAAAAAGCTGGTCATTTTTAGAGATTCAGACACCAACTCACGACCGTCAGCCAAGCCAGGTAGCGAGACGGACCGGGTCGCATTGAGGCCCCGAGAATTAGACTTTGGTGCGCATACACCTAGGGAGCCCAAAGAGCCCAAGGAGAATAGCGCCAACGACCTATCCCACAAGTGCAATGCCTTGCGTACACTGTCCCCGGACCTGGCAAAGACTCAACCACTCAAGGCTCAACCAGCCATGTCCAAGGCCGCGACTCAAGCCAAGGCTCAATCGGCATCTCCTGCTGGACCCATTGCATCAAAATCAGACCATAGGCCATTAGCCAGGCCACCCCTCAGCATTTCTGCGCGTAGAGCTAATGCCGCAGCAACAGCCAAGCGCATTGTACTAATGAGATAACCTCTAGATACCTAACTCATTGAAGCTCAGCCTCCGATCTCATCGGTCCTCAGGCCCTTAGGTTTTCGCCGGCTCTCATTCGGGCACTTCGTCATCTCCATCTAACATTTTCTTTTCTAGTTCTTCAGTTGCTCGTTCGGCGGCCTTTTCTTCCTTTGCCTGGTGCATTCGAGCAGTTAGAAACTCGTTCACTCGTGCTTGTACCGTGATAACCTGTTTCTGGAGGGTTCCTAGCCCTGACTCACTCGGTTCCACCGGGGCATTTCGGTCGGTCTGAGTGGCCGCGATTTCAGTATACGCCTTGTCGGAGTTTTCAGAAGTGATCGTTTTAGTCTCGTGATCAGGAGCCTGGTAAACCGCTTCAACCATTCTAACGATTCGGTTCGTTTCGACGATTGTCAGGCCGACTTCTCTGCCTACTTTTCAGGTTTCATTTCAGCACGGCTGCAGATGTCTCAGAATGCCACCGTTGAACAATAGGCACAATAGCACGGAAGGGCAAAAAGGATACCAGAAGCGAACAGCGGCGACACGGCACGGCCAAGCGCGCCACAGTAATCGCGGGCAGTATCAGAAGCACCGCACCGACTGCACTCCGCAGCTGCCACGCCCCACGCCTGTCTGTTCTTCGTCCTTCGCTACGCTTCCAAATCGGACTCCGACCCTTCCACGGATGCCTGGTCAACAGTGCGGCTGACATAAATCTGCGGCTCGACAGCGTTCCCACCGGCAACCCAGCCGGCAAGTTGTCGAATAGCGTCGGAGTGGTTGGCTTTTTTATACGGATCGATAGCGACCAGTGCTGACAAACGGGCCGAAAGGCAAAGCACTGGACTGAGCAACGACGCTAGGAGTGGCGGACAGCGTATATATACCCGATTTCGAGTGGAGATTGTTGGAATTTCTGTGAATTCGAGTGATTACCGGGTTGCATTGAGGGGCATACCAGCGAGCTAGCGCCAGCAAAAATGATGCCGAATCCAACGACCGACGTGGTGGATCTGACTGACGACGTTGATGATGCCCATGATGCACCAACGATCCAGCAAGTAAACGACGTGAACGACGACATTATCGAGACTCAGGTAAACAGGTTAGACCCTTCACCCGACAGTCGGTGGTTACCTGATCCTCGAACCTCAGCATTTTCTTCTTTATTTGTTGCGGGCTCCGAGCTTGGACATGGAGTCAATACGTTGCATTTGCCAGGAGGCATCCAGTTGCATGCTAGGGATAGCCGAGACTCCTCGGAGAGCCCTGGCCCTCAGACCAGGCGTCAAAGACGGGTCTTGAACTCTAGATCATTGCATTATTACTACTCGCAAGGTCTAAATGACCGGAGCGGCAGTGTCCCTTTGGAACCAGGGGCACGCACCTCGAGCGATCCGAGTTTTGGGGCAGAAGAACGCCTGGAGCGACGACGACGGACGTTTGAGAGCCACCGCGCTATAAGAGCAGCCGCCGTCGCGGGCCAAACCCCCACTCACGGCCACAGCCATCATGGCGACGGACATGGCCCTGTGCGTATTCCTAGCGTGCGGGTTCCGCCGACTTCTTACACTCACTTCACCCGCCGAAATCACGACGAGCTGTTCCAGCTTGCCCACAGTGACCGATACCTTTCGTCAATGCTTGGTCCGTGGGAGACGTCACCGTTTGATCGCGAGCATCGCGACCTGTTGCGGGCGATAATGCTGTCGACCCAGCAAATGGAGTCGCCCCAGACAATGAAAATTGAGGACATAAATGACAAGCCGGTAGAGCCGAAAAGCACTCATGAAGGGTATTCGCGAGCACTAAACTCAAAGATCAGCGTGGTCTGTGCACAGTGTGATGTCAAGCTTGGCGACGGAGTACCAGACACGTCTGAGGAAGACAAGGCCAAGAACAAAATGGCAGGAATGACAGAGGCCGACGTGCTGCTATCAAAGCGCATCCTTTTTTCGAAATGCGGCCATGTGTATTGCGGTGGCTGTGTGAATTGGATCAAGAATCGCCGACCAAAGAAAGGCGAAAAGATGATTTGCAAGGCTCCAGGCTGCGGGGCCCCATTGAAGGGCAAAAGCAGTCGATTCCAGGAGATTTATTATTAGCGCCATTGCAACCGGAATTCTGAGAGCATCGCATTTCGCGCACTAGCACAAGTAGATTAGCATTATTTATTACAGTTGCCCCAACGCATTATGGATGGCTTCAATTGAGACTATTTGGCATTGAGACCGTCAAGGAGGTAGAGTATTTCGTTCGCAGTAAGCCGGTCGGTCGATTGGAACCGCAGACACCCTTTCAACACGTCCACAATTGATGCAGGGGCTCTGGGGACAACATCGTCTAGGGGGATCCCCTCGAGAAGGTCGAAGTTCATGTTGGTAAATGTGGAGTTTGACGCCATTTCCGGCCAGCTGGTGACCGTAGGGGTGCCAATTACCTTGAACTGTTCAGCTAACAACGCCAAGTCTCCCCGAGGTTCGCCAAACAAGTCGGTGGCTTGACGGGTAAACATCTTTGCGACTGTGCACCCATACGCCCACACGTCATAGGAGCTCCCATACGTCTTCACTCCAAACAGCACCTCTGGAGCTCGGTACACCGTTGTGCCGACGTCAGTGATTTTAGCGTCGGCCAATTCGGTGCCGTCGTCTATCCACGAGATGCCTAAGTCAATCAGTTTGAGGTCATGCGGGCTCTGGGGATTTGGAAACAAGATGTTGTCTGGTTTCAGGTCCCGGTGGATAACCCCCTGACTATGCAAATATGCCAATGCGTCTGCCAATTGGGCAGCAATCATCACCCCAGTACCCGGGTCCAGCCCATTGCGCCATCCGCTAGGGAACATTGCCTTTTTGGCACTGGCAATAAGGCCGTTTAGCGAGACTCCGTACAATGGCATAACGATTCCAACCTCCGTCTCGAGGGCGTCATCGGCACTAGGACCTCGGAACGACTCCAGTAACCGCACAATCTTATCGTGACGCAACCGCTTCAGAATCGACAGTTCCCGGTCCACCTTATGAGGGGCCCTCTCGTCATCGACAATCGTAACTTTAACCGCGACCCGTGAAAAACCGCCTAGGGGAGTATCGGACTGGTACACCACTGAAAACAGCCCTCTCCCTATCACCTTCTGTCTCGAATAAGGGGGCACCATAGCACCCTACTAAGCTGGACTGGCTGCCGTAGTGTGTGGTACAGGCTGGCTGGCTGCTAGTAGTGCGGCCTGCAAGACGACGGATTTGATCAACGGTGCGTCCTAAGTTAAGTGTGAAGGTGGGGATTCGAAACCCCTAACTGGCTGATCATAACACGACCCACTAACGAAACCGTCGCTAACCGGGAGGTCCGGCCGGAAAGATGGAGTCTGAGGCTAAGCTCGAATGGATTGAAATGTCGTTTCACGATATCGGCCAGTCCATCTACGACTCCCAGCCCATGACCGACGACAAGCTCCAATTGAAGCGCAAGGCCGTGGAGACCGCGTTGCAGTTCGGTGATGTGTCGTTATTAAGAGAGCTCGCGCAGTCCCGGGGCGGGCTCGTTGACCGTGAATCACGCGCGACTGGATGGGCAAAGCTGAGTGCGAGTGCTCAGGTCGCTGGGACAGAGCCGGTAGATGGAACTCAAACTGAAGAGCGCCCTCCTCACCGCGAGGAAGAGCAAATGCAGCTGGACGTCGACAGGGCGTTTGTGTTCTTCCCCGAATTCGATGACGATGGCCAGTCTGAGGCGGGGTCGAAGGACGAGTTGCGGGCAAAGCTGATGCAATTGATGCAGACGTTCTTTAGAAAGCACCCCCAAACTTGCTACTACCAAGGATACCACGACATTGCTCAGGTCATTCTACTGGTGTTTGCGGGCGACGTCGACGCCGCTGCACCGGTACTTGAGCACATCAGCATGACATTTCTGCGCGACTACATGCTGCCAAACCTAGACGCGACTCTGGATCAGCTGGAACTTATCCCCTTAATCTTGACCCTGGCCGACCCTTACCTGGGAGAATTGACCCACGGCGAGAAACCGTTTTACGCGCTGTCGTCAATCCTGACCTGCCTCGCCCACCATGTCAAGTCGTTTTCTGATATATGTACAGTGTTTGACTACCTACTGGCTTCTAAGCGGGCGGGATTTGTGCTCTACTTGTATGTTGCGCAAATCATCTCCAATCGAACTGAGATCAAAAAGCTCCCTGACAAGGACTCTGTGCACTCCTTTCTCACCACTGTCGGGGAGGAGGACTTTAAAGTGTTTGATACAATTGCCAGTGCGGTGCAATTGTGTCAAAAGTACCCGCTGTCTGACCTTGGGCCAGCCTGGGACAATATTTCGGAGTACTCAGTGCTTAAATCTGCCTCAGTCAACGACCCGGGCGACGCGATATTTATTGACCAGCTCAACGACAGCTCCCGAAAGACAATACTACAAGAAGAACAACGACGAAAGGAACAGGAGTCCAAGCCGCCAATCACCACCATTGCGAAGCGAAGCAAGAATCTATCAGTACTACAAGCATTCTGGCGCCCATACCTGCGGTCGCGGCGGACAATGGCTGGAGTGTCCCTGTTTATTGGTCTATTTGGAGTCGCAGCGTCCTATTACTACCGAGATATTCGCGACCTGTTTGTACATTAGTTGCATGGTGATATGGGGTACATTTGCGTTATCGCGTTAGTACCATGTACCGAGATGCCTCAGGGATGTCGGTGAAATCTGGCTCCCACACTTTTCCACTGTCTTTGAACCCAAGCTTCTCATAAAGGAATCGACCATGCCGAGTGGCCTCGAGGTAGATCTTCTGGGGCCCGTTGAACGGGGTACCAGTGGCGGGAATTCTGGCCAGAGACTCTCGCAGAAGCTGCTGGCCCAGTCCCTTGCTGTGGTACTGATTGTGAATGCAAAACAGCATCAGATACCCCATTGATGCATGAGGATAGTCCAAAGTCTCCTTGAGCTCCTCGTAGGATTTGCCCCTGAGATCATCCAGCGTGGCCAACGGCGAAAATGCACCCAACAGGCCCCGGAAGAACTGGAGGAACCGCTTATTGAAAATGGCCCTTCCAAGCAGCTTGTCGATCTTGTTTCTAACCTTATTCCACGCCAGTGTCAATCCGGACGACAGCTTAAACCAAGTACTGGTTCGGCTCAGCTCCTGTTCCAAAGCGTCGGTCAGGTAGTCTGGATATCGCCAAATGGCCTCTCCCACAATCCGGTTAGTAGCAGTCTCCCTGAGCACGTAGGTGTCGTAGCCTCGTTCATAGACTTTGGCCTGGACGACTCGTGCCCACTGGCTCGTCGCATTGACATAATTCTTGGCATTTGCTACCAACAGGTTGAGTCTCTTGGTGACGCTGGCCTTGGCCGTGAACACCGAAAGATAGTCCCGGTTATACCGCAGCTCGTCCCCTAGCATGTACAGACTGCCAGGGTCATTGGTGAACGCTGACACCACGACCTCAGCGACCTCGAGAGCGTCCTCCCACCCGAACTCCGTAGGCTTAATTCGTTCAACCACAAATGCCATTGCACCGCCCGAACCTAAGTTGTTTTAGATTATTTTTTTCTGTCGTCCGTTCGCTAGCTCCTTGAATGTCTCCTAGCCGCTTACCGAATCCCACCTAAAATGATGCAAACCTTAACGCCGTTGAAACTTATGCAATTCTGCCTGTAGAGCACAAATTGGGTGCTGTATCTATATGCTGTATTATGGATGCTAATTGTACGTATGCTAATGGTTTGGATGCAGTTGTACGAATGCTAATGTATGGATGCAACTGTGGTGTTATTTGGTGGTGGGTTCCCCGCAATGCGAACATTGGGGCTCTAACGTGCTAAACCCCCCAAACACCGTCTCTACTCTGGTATTTACGAGCCGTCCCATTGACGTCAGGAGCGAGTCTTCCAGCCGATTATGGAACACAACTCGGATGGTGCCATGGAGATAGTATTTAGACGAATTGGCCGGTCGTGCAACTGGGAGCTGAATTGCCTGCACAAGCCTGGACCGCCCTTCATATGTCTTTTGCCGTAGCACTGTCTTTTGATTGGCCTCCATTTGGCTGAGGTCGTACGGCACCAAAAAGAACTGCACCGCCGTCTTCTGCGGGTTGGAGATGATCAGTTGAATTTGGCCGTGACGAGGGATTCGGTAGCCAGGGAACTTTTTGCTGCCGTCCTTTTGCCTCAGTTCGTAGTAACTATCAAGGTTAATTGATCCCGCGTATGGAGACCCAGCTCCCGAATCGCCGCCCCAGTCGTAAAACACGGCATCCAAATCCAGTACGAGCTGCTTGGCCAAATGCCGCTTCGAATGGCCTGCAGACTGCTTAGTGGACTCGTGCTTGGGGTCCTTGTTTGGCTTGGTGGTCCCTAGTGCTCCCAACTTGCCTGCGAATCGAACTGGCGCAGACGAGTTTGCCGCCATCCGCCCCGACAGCAGGCTCTCTTCGTAGGATCCCGCAAACGGCGACGAAATCGACGATTTGCGCCGGTGCCGGGCGGGGGGGCTTCCAGCATGCGGATTGGGGCTTGGAGGGCCCGAGTAGCCCGGAGTGAACGGGGACTTCAAAATGGCATTCTCGCGGCAGCGCGTGCACAGCGGCAGAACTGGTTTAAACGACTCCAATAATGGCTCCGGTGTAACGCGGGTATCATGAGATACTAGTTCCTCGGCCTCATCGTCAAGGTCATTTACTGATTCTGAGTACACCAGGCTCGACCGTCTTCGGGGCCTAGTGGTGGGTATCTTTCGGCCAAGCTTGAACGGAGATATTTCGCCGCTAGGTAGCAAAGACTTTGCATTAATGCTCGCTCCAGCAGCATTCCGGCCTAGAGCGGGCTGGGTATCATCGTGGTGGTCCTGACCGCTCGTATGATCCTTATAGCCGACGTCCGAGGGCTCGGTGACTATGCGGCCAGGCATCTTGTAGTCAAACAAGCAAAACTGTCGCAAACACCAAACTGCCTCACAAATAAAGTGCGCTAGGCTGTTTATTAGCGTTCTACGCCGTTATCACAGCGTCTGTCTCCCTATCACCTCCAAAATGTCTTTATCTAAATGCCTCTAAAGTGATCGCATGACTTATCGATGACCAAATGATACGGCGTGCCCTTACCCATCACGGAGTTGGGGTGGGTGGGGGTGATGAGGTATGAGGGAGGGGGACGGGGGACATTGGGGTTGATAACAGCATTGTCATTGAGGCCACTTGACCGACAATTGTAACGGCAGCAGTCGCTCATTAGATATGTAGCTCGTAGTTCATTATATGGCTCTTGCCGTTCTATAAATACAAATTCTTAGACCCTCACAGTCTTCTGAGGCTTCACCTCATAGATCAAGGCGACATCAGTGGAATTGCCCTGCCACCCTCGGCTACCACTGGCAGTAACCATGTATCGGCACGAAGGGTCAACAGAAATCGTGGACAGGACCGCTCCATGGTGTCCTGGTACAATATAGAAAGGAGTAGGAGCACTCGCGGCTGCTTTGAGGTCGTACAGTCTGACATTGTCATGAGAGCCACAGAGTAGGTGGTGGCCCGAAGGCATTGCTGCCAGTGTCGACACGGCGCCAGACACTGATGGGAACTTGAACCGCCGGCTAGGCTTTACAAGCGAGCTTCGAATGTCGAATTCGTCCACACAGCTGTTACGACGCCCCACGTAGACCATGTTGCCGTCAATTGACCAGCAGGCGCTCGTCGTCCAGGGCGGGACTCCCTCGGGCACGTATAGGTGCCCGGCTTTTGTGCCCTGGCGGCGGTCCCAGATATCGACGGTACCGTCGACAGATGCGGACAGAAAGACCGACTGAGAGATGAGGTTCTTTTCAGCGAGTTCGATGGGCTCAGATTCTTCCTTCTTTGGGGATTTCGCACCCACATCAGCAGCAACAGGGTCGGAATCACCGACAGGCTTAGCATTTGCCGCGACTTCGTCTTCTCCGTCGTTGTTATTGTTGTTACCGTCGTCTTCATCGTCACTACCAAAGAGCGACCCCATCGATTTTCGATCGTCTTCATCCTCGTTTTCGTCTTGGTTAGTAGCGGCCGGTTTAGACGACCCATTGGCATGGCCAAACCCAGTAGTTGGTCGGGATTTCGCTAGCTCGGGCGGCGTCTCGTCTCGCAATCGCTGAGAGACTAGTGCTCCGCCTGTAGGCTGCCATTCTATAGAGGTAATTTGACCGGTAGATCCAATGTAATCGCGTACTGTCTTTCCAGTGTCCAGATCCCATTCGTACAAGTTCTTGTCCCAGGATCCACTGAGAAACCGGGTCTCGTCGTCATCGAGCTTAAGCACTGAGACCGCGGACTTGTGCTTGTCCATGTAGGCCTGTATCTGGCCTTCGTTGTGGCGAATTGTTTGAAGCGTGATGCCTCCTGACTCTAGACCGGCCAGTAGCCAAAGAGCCTCCGACTGGACGGCTAGTGAATGCACTGGAGATACCTTGGGTTCATAGATGCCGTCTTTAATCTTTGCGTCCTTTTCAAACACGGGTTGTTCGTTTTCCCAGTACGAGGAAATGACTCCCGACCTCGTCACCGAATCGACAAAGGGGTGTCGCTGAGCCACTGTCAATGGTAGCTTGTTATTAACTGATTCAAAAAAGTTGTACCGGCGAATGAATCCATCAGCACCACCTGTGAACATCCACCTCAGTCCCCATGAAAACTGTACGCAGTACACCGGGCTGGCGTGGAGGCAGGCCACATACGGGACAATGTCATACGATGCGCAGTTAATTGCGTCTTCAGAGGGAGATATGGGGTGTTGGAACTTGAAGGTATCCCGATGCTTCCCTTTACCATTGGCCAAATGCAAATCTTTGTCGTCCTCATCGTCCCCGTCCCCGTCTTCCATCATGGAATCCTCTAGCTGCTGTTCCAACAATGTGTCCGGGTCCTCTTCTTCTTTGGGCTCTACGTGCTTTTCCAGCGACACGTCTTCTTCATCGTCGCCTTCTGCTTCGGCTTCCGCTTCAACGTCTCCGTCTCCGTCTCCTCCACCGTCCCCTTCACCTTCACCTTCGTTATCCTCGTCTTCACCCTCAGGTTCGCCTTCATCTTCGTCCTCCTCGTCATTGTTCTCGTCTTCAGCCTCCTCCATCTCTACATCTTCTTCCTCTTCAGGCTGCTCCTCAGTAGCGTCTTCGAACAGATCATCATCCTCTTCTTCTTCGTTGATATCTGCCGAATTATAACTCATTGTGACCGTGTTGTCGCTACGTGAAGACGAATTTCAGTCTCGAAGTATTCACGGCTGTCCATCTCTGACATTTTCCCCGGCAATGGCGTTTGCAAGCCTCAGATAAGCAGTACCGCCGTTAGAAGGCAATTGTGGCAACCGCACATCTCGCCTCATTGTATTCGCTCTATTCGTTCTATGCTTCGTGTTCATGCTTATTATATACCCTTGCCTTTCTTTGTACCGCCCATTCCTCCCTCAGTCTAAGGCATACAGGCGCTGCTTCACCTCATCTACAACAAACTCCATACCCGCATCCAGATTCAGCCCCGTCATAGCTGAGCACCCGAGAACCTTGATTGCGTGATTCTGGATCGAATTCACATCCAATTGCTACAGTTAGCCAACATTGCGTCCTAACTTTTTGCCTGCACGTCGCAGCTAACGCCTCCACACACTCCCTACACTTACGCTCGCCACGTGCGCTACCAATTCCTGCCGATCGCTAGCTGCGATGCTGTCCAATTTGTTGACCCAAACTAGCAGCCCGGACCCCACCAATCGGTCTTCGTTCAGCGTTTTATGCAATTCGGTCCGGCAATCGTCCAGTCTGTCGGGAGCAGTCGCGTCTACTACCCAGATCAAGCAATCGGTCTTTTCAAAGTAGTTTCTCCAGAATGGTCGCAGAGTCGCCTGGCCACCAACATCCCAGATGTTGAGATTGTATCCTTGATACACCACCGTCTCAATTGTGAATCCTACCGTTGGGCTGACTTGTTGAGGGTTCTGTCCCAGTATACTCTTTACGATACTAGTTTTGCCAGCATTGTCCAATCCCCTAGTTAGCCAGGCCAACCCACATCACAGATCCGCTACACTTACAGTACCAATATTCTCATTTCCTTGTCCTTAAGACGCTGCTTCTTAAGGACTGTCAGCAGACCCATCGGATCTGACAGTAACTGGCGACTGGCTACTGGCAGTACTGGCCTTCTCCTGACCAGGTGACTGACTGTCTTAGCCTTTGGGGGACCAGCTAAAATCAGCCTTACACATAATCAGACGCGATAAGATCGTGAACTGGTAGGGGCCAAAATCTTTACCAGACCACAACTATAAGAGCTGCTGCCGTGGTGACTTCAGAGCCATAAGAACTACAGTTGTGGTGACGCCAACTGTGCGACTGCGCCGATGGCCAGCTTGTACTATGTTTGCCGGCTACTGTCTCCTTACTCTCTGCTTCGGCACTGCCTGAAACGGCAGTCGGCTCATGCACTAAGCATTGATTTCGTTCTATGGAATTGCATTTCGTCGGCCTGCCTGATGCTACATGCTATATTAGTGAGGGCAGTACCTGCTGTTCAGTTTCAAGCTTCTCGCAGGTATGGGCACGCTATTGCTGAGGGTATGGGGTCGTCCGCACTAATTGCATACTCTCTGCACCGGCTAATACTGTGGAGCGTAATTCTTTACGTGACAATCGCAGTGCTGGGACACAGTTTGAACCGGCAATTCCAAAAAGTTTCAGATTTCACTGTCGGACTGGGGTTCCTTTCCGCTACAGTGTTTGCCGTTCTTGCGTACCTCGCAACATACAAACTTGATCCAACGACCCATCTCGGATATTTTGCACTCATGAAACTGGACGCAGTCAATTGGATCTGGTCGATTGGCAAGCTAGCTGAATTCTCGTCAATGCTTCCTCAGATCTCAACTAACTTTACCTTTTCATCTCGATCCGTCAGCATTGACTTTTTGGTGCTAGAGCTGTGTGCTTCGGTGTCCGGAATCTACGCTGACGGATACGGAGGCCAAATGCTCGGCCACTGCTTCCAAACGATACTAACATTAGCCCTACTCTACCAAACACACATCTACAAGCATGGACACCGGACCCGACCCGAGCCCGCTGAACTTCCTATTTAACGATCAGAAATGCCCCACGACCTAATGCATCCACCCTCTCTCTCTGTCCCTTAAATGACAAAAATTAATTGCATTTACATCCGTCGTCATGCTATCATCAATATTTACTCAGCATCGACACCTCCCTTTCGCTTAATCAGAGCCTTTCGGTCATTGTCGAGCTTGAGCTTGGTGAGGACAACCTTCGAAGTGTTGAGGTTGATGGGAGCGGAGGCACCGTTGGCCTTCTCCTTGGTGACCTTCTCAACTCGGATAGCGTACTTCAATCGGTACACAGAGGTGATTCGTCCCTCTCGGCCCTTGTACGAACCTCGGGTGACCTGGACCTCGTCGTCCTTGCGAACGGGCAGGGATCGAACCTTGTACTTTTCTCGGAGCTCCTTGGACAGAGGAGCAGACATGATGACTCGTCGCTCAGAAGAGGGAGCGGCGAAGTGAGCCTTCCGGCTCTTTCTGCGAGAAGAGGAAACGTCGACGTTCACCTTCATTGTTGTCGATTTTGTGATGTGGGTGAAGAGGATCCTACTAAGGTTTTTAGTATAATGATAGGGCTTGAAATTTCACTGTTCGTGAGGCGTGAACATTTTAGGCCAGAATATTTGAGTCTGGAAAGCAGTCACGCAGGAATAGGAGTTGGTACCCTAACCCAGAGCACAGACCCTAACCCATATTATTCGCCGCACGCACATCGCTAACTGTACAGTAGCGTAGCGGCGCGATGCACATCTCTGGGGTAGAGGTTGGATGGCAGGTGACAGAAAGCGGGAACGGGCGGGCGCCAGACCAATTGCGCCCAATTGCAGTGCGGTTAAATTCCCAACGCTCTGGTGCGCTGTCTCGGCTCTCCAGGGCTCTCGAATGAAACCGCTGTCTGGCCGCCCTGGTGTTGGACTCGCGCTAACCCTGGAATCTGTCAACCTCAATTTGAAGCACACATTGATATACAACAAATTCAGTGAATTCACTAATATCAGCTTGCAACGGATCATCAACTGGTTGTAGCTCACAACTGCCTTAGCCCTCTCCGCTTTGCCTCCCCCCCCCCCCCCCCCCCC
>PPJJ03000031.1:0-135715 GCA_003705735.3 Blastobotrys peoriensis | reverse complement strand
ACTGTGACCATTGCCAGACTTGGGTACAGGCTACAAGAAACATCTCTGAACTGGATTACCGGGGTCATGCGTTGTATAGCCCATGGTTCACCCACATGTCGTCTCACCTGGGCGACGATAATATCGCTGACGGTAAGGCGAATGAGAAGAGCGCAGTGAGTGAAGTGCACACCAACCGCACCCGGTACCGGCAGCGAGCGGACAATCGGCGAGCAAACACGCTGCGGGCAATTCGGGACCTGCTAGCAGACTACCACCGAATTTCAGATTGCTTCAAGGACCGGACCCAGCATCTCAGCATCAGCTCAATCATGATGCGCCAGTCTAATTTTCAATAGGAGTCACCCCCCTCCCCGGGTTCGATGTGGGCCCATAGCTTATGTGACCTGCACAAGCTGCGCCAGGCGATCCGGTGATTGAATCGGCAGTTTAGACAGATGGTGACAGAGCCAGCGGGGTGTTGCAGCAGCTGGGGTACGGAAGGCTGGCAGGTTGGCAGGCGCTGAGTGACGGTATGGGGGAGGATTGACTCTGCACAGGACGGGGCGATCTTTGCTTACCACAGCGGGGGCTGCGGTGTGGTGCAGACTGGCAAGCAGCCTCGAAATAGTAGCGGAGATAGATCTGGAGATATGTCTGGAGATAGGCCCTGAGACAAGTCTTAAGATAGGTCTTGGAAGTAGGAGGGCTCACGAGCTTAGGGCAGAACGGTTAGGATGAAAAAGAAAAAAAAAGAATCGCTATACACTTATTCAAACGGTCAAATTTCCTACTTGAGGAGTTAGCAGCAACCAGCTGACATTTGCAGACAGCCCCTTTAGCCCCCTATATCTGACCACACTACTATACAAGGAACACACCAACGGAGTCAATAGATAATCGGGCAGCCAGATTTTATGGCGATTGCAGCTATGGTGCGTCCAAATGCATTAAGTTTTACACCACATTATTTTTAAGCCCGACCTCACCACTGTCAAAAATTATCCGAATAATATAAAAATGACAAAAATGACTAAAACCTCAATCCGGAGATGTCCATTATCGGGGTCAAATCTGTAGCCTCACGTATTACCATTATGCGTTAGACAGGGAACATCATGTAATATCGGAGATGGGATGGAAAGGAAGGAGGATGCGAGCGGATGTCAGGAGACAGGAGAGGCAGAGGTGACCGGGAGACAGCAGACAAGGAGAGCAGGTAGTCAGGTAAAGATCGTGGCAGTGAGGCGGCGGTAGTGGTAGTAGTTAGTCCAGGAATGAGGGTTGTGGGCCCGGTTAAGGGCTGGTGACTTGTCCATGATCATGACGTGCCTGTTGCCGGCCGGCATTAGCGTTTTCGTAGAATAGCAACCACCTTTTTGAGATCAGCTTCTTCTCGTTGAATCTGATTGACTGCGGCCTCAAGGCTTCGAATTGATTGCAAATGCTTTTCGCCTAGTGGTTAGTATTGATTTGATCATGTCGGCAGCTCCCTCAACTTACGAGATGGTGACCCCCGGGAGAAACATGCAGTCGTGCGCCGAAGCTTTGACAATGAAGCTTCAGTTTTGGCTCGGCGCTCCTTGATCTGGTCCAAGAGCTTGATGTGGCTCGCCAGCTGCCGCTGAATAGCCTCTGAATCCGCCATTCTATAAAGTCGAGGTGAAACAGAAAAGTTGCAACTTGTGGATTTCCCCCCCTTTTTATTTAACTTCGATGAGAGTTAGTTTAGCTTACTGTTGCGTAGGCACCATTGAAATTTCAATTGATGGAAAACGAATGAAATATTTACCCGAAAAGTTCCTCGCTCATTGGGGCCATGCCGGTCCATATATAGCAGGTTTAACCCATTCATATTAAGACCCACAGCTGACATTTTACTATAGCTGGCCCATGGTGCATACGCGGTATGTAATTCCTTCGAATCACTGCATACAACTATCAAATTGGGGGGGTACGGCCACCACAACCTGGACGACATCCCGCCCACCAATACAACTTTATACGTCCACGGCGAGCCCCTACGTTCGGCAAGCCGGTTCCCTTTTATTGGGAGGCTATTTTTGACCCGTCGACAGTGGTTTTGGTGGCGTTGTTGGTGATTTGGTGGCATCTGGCTGGCTGGGTGTGGTCCAGCTCCTGTCCCGTCAAGATGTGCCCCAGTCTAATCCTGGCCGCTTCTGATTCAGTCGTTGTCTCACCTGCCTCCGCTTTTCACTATCTGGCTGCAGAAATCTCTCAGGGTGATCGTCACCAACGGGATTTATGTCTCACAGTCGCAAGTGGCAGTGGAGGCCGAGACATCGTTGCAGCACAAAAAAACTCCGACCAGCCCACCGTGGAATGATGGCGTTGGCTGTATACTGTAGCATGCGGTCTGGCAAAGGAGCCCCGCTGGTTGCTTCCTGCTGTCTACCGTGGCCGCTATTTGCATCCACCGCTTAGCTCTTGAGCTCGATGGTTGTATCCCCTAAGCTTGCATAGCTGCCGCGTACGCCTGGCCAACCATGCGAACGCCCGATTGTCAATCCACAGCCTGTGAATTGACGCCTCATCACGGCAATCAGAGTCGATTAAAATACCGTATCGTGGCTTAGATCGATCACGGGCAATTTCTTGGATTGTGAGCCCCGCGAGAGGTCGGCGAGCGGATGGGGTCTGTGCCCGTTTAGGTTATACAACGGATTGAATGCCAGCTTTGGCAGCCATCGGTGGTGATTTTGGGGTCGACACATGACCGCCGGGATTGGCTGAGGCGTGATTGAGAGCGGGCTTTGACGATTGCGGCAATTGATACGGCACTGCATCGTACAGCTAGGGTGCGCTAGACCACTGTGAGCCAAGTGGTCACGGGTCACGAGGGGTTGTGAGGACGCCGCAGTCCACGTGATGCTAGCTAGAATGGATGAGTAGTATCAAGGGAGCAATGGGGTCTCACCGCGATGGGGTCTCACCGCAACGGACAAAGGCGTATAGTGGCTACTATGGGTATAGAACAAACCGAATCCAACTCCGTATCGCTCACTTAGCTTATCGCCCAAATTGTCTCACTTGCCCAATTATTCCCTAACGGGCTCACTACCTGGTTCGGGGGCCTCACTGCCCCTGAGCATTGTTCCGCCCTATGCACTACGGGACAAGGGTCGGTGGGGCGATGGGTCTAGGGGGGGCGATGAGATTATGAGTAGATGGAGTCAGTTGAGGGCGACGGGACTGTGTAGATGGAGTCAGTGAAGGGCGATGGGATTGTGTAGATGGAGTCAGTATTAAGGTAAATCATAAAGTATAAATAAAATGTCAGTAAAGAACGAAACGCAGTGTATCGTGAGTTAAGAATTGCAGCTGCGAGCATGGTCACTAGGTTCAGACCATCCACCATATATCGCACGTTTGACCATGCCACCGTATATCGCACGTTGGTCATTGCCTTGCTCCTAGATGTGGCTCCGTTAGATTGTTAGAGTTGGAGCGGGAGTGCTTTCTGCCAATCCCACTCGGCGACGAATTCTTCGATGCATGGACTTAATCCTCCTAGCTTCAATATTGAGAGACTCAATCTTGGCTTGGATAGTATCAGGAGTGTGTCCGATCAGCCTGGAGTCCTCGGGGATAAAATCGAGAGGACGGGCCCGACCAATTTTGATTCGTCGCTCAAGAATTGACTTGTCCCGGTTTGCCTGCAGAATGGCAACGTTGACTCGGTCTAGTTTGAACGACAAGTCGTCGAGCTGGTCAACGAGGGGCTCGGCAGCAAACGCTTCAATAGGCTGGGCGGGAACGACTTCAGACATTTTTGCGTGCAGTAATTACCTCGCTGGGTGATACCTAGTATACGCTAATGGGTCGTGCACACGAGCTGGCGTGAGCTTGGACATGGCCCGGGCTGCCTTTAAGTACTCGAGCGCGATTCCATGCGCGTGGGTCAGCGCCTAACCTAACCTTAGCCCGACACATGCGCCGTTACTTGAAGCTCTGTGTGGCCATCCCATGGGTACCCTTATTGTGTTGACATGGGCACCATAAGCTACATCATCGGGAAGGGTCTTAGGGCAGGGGGGAACGGGGGATCCAAATAGCGATGACCAGTCGGGTCAATGGCATGAAACACAGTGTCGACTCAATCATAGAGCTGAGAGAACCGTCTTTACCACGAATTCAATCGACTGCTGGTCCTTGTGTCCAGGGGCGTGTCCGCCGTCATGCCCGCCATTCAGCACTACATGATCATGCATCGAACCAGTCCTCTACAGTACAGATCTCTTCGTTTCGCCTTGTTCGATTCCGCCAGCACGGGCCAATGGTCAGATCAGCATGGGGTCACAAAGGCGGCCGCATATGCGACAGCAACGCATTAATTAAGTTCCAACATCCATGCGCATTCCTCACACGCCGGCACCCGAAGCATGCCCCGGAGACTAGGCTCACCCACGACAACAAGCCCGCTACACAGTCCAGCACCCTAGGGGGCCATTAGATGGACACGACCAGAAAAGCTGGCTCGAAAGCTTCGCCCGGGAATGCCCCATGCCTGCGAATCGTGGGGTGGTTGGGCGGCCTGCAGTGATAAGCTAGCACGGCTGTGGAACGAATCTGAGAGACTGGCTGGGCTCGATCCTAATCAAGACCGGCGACCATGGCGCAAGAGTGACGGCGCAGACACTGACCCTGGCATGAAGCGGGCCGGAGAAGGTTCCGGGAGCCAATGGAGATCAACATGACGCATCCACGACCTGCAGCAGCAGTTGGGTTTGACAGTGTGTCCCTCAAACTCAAACGGTTTAGGTTAAGCTATCGTTACCCCCTATACGGCTGACCCAAATTCTCCTCACGAATATTCTTTGGGGATGCAGCGAGCTGTACCGCCATGTACGCCGACTGCAACAGGACGGTAGGACGCACACTTCTGTAACGGTGCGGTGACTGACAGGGTCTCGTCATTAGCAGCCAAAGTGGTGAGCCGACGCGGCGGGAAGGTGGAGGAGAGAATGGCGAGAGGCACGGCCAGGGTCTCGAAAGCTGCAGGTCGAGTATTTGCATTCCCAGTATTCGGGCTCGAGACTGATGATAGGATCGTCAGGCCATTGGTCCCTTTCGTAGTATATTTCTAAATAACGTTGAGACATGGCGGTAGCCGTGGCCGGGGCTTTGAGCGACTATACAAGAAAAAACTACACATTTCACCTGTAGCGTTAGAGCCTAATCGCCTAGTGACGAGACATGGTTGTCGCCCGCTATCTGGTTGTACACTCCCTCAAAACCACCGGGTACGTCACCGACAGAAGGTACATTCTACGTCTCTGAGTCTTTGACGTCCACCAGCAGGCTGGCTTGCCACGAATCGTCTCATACCCACGAAGTCGTAGTGAGTTGTCATGGTCGCCGTACCGGTCCGGTTGTCCACTGCGATTGCAGAGTTGAATGGGTCCTCAGACCGGCGGTCACTCACAGTAGGGTTCATGCCAGAGTACGACCGCAAAAGGAACCTGGCCGAGGCACTAGGCAGCAGGCACCGTGTAGCCAAGAACCATTCGCCGCGACAAACAAAGACGTACTCACCTCGTTCAAATGGCACCGGATCACTTTCAGAAAGGCTATCGGCGCCTATGCCGATTCGAGTGAGTGGGTCGCCAGCAGTTCAGCTTCATACTGTGGCCCAGACGGGCAGCTTTCCAACTGATCAATGTGGCTCATTCTGGGCGAGTTTGGCCCCACCTAGCCGCAAGCTGGCTCCCCTCATCTCAATTCCATTGCGATGCGCTGAATTGCGGTTATTTCCCCGCACCGAAATCTGCTGCTGCCCGAGATTTGCCCGCAATCCTCCGTTCCACCCTGCTCGGCGCACTGTGCTCCCTCGGATTCCCTTCAGTTGCCGACTGCCGACAATCGACCGGTGTAAAGGGTTCGCGCGGCTGGCAGCAGCCCTTCGTTGTCCCGATGGATTTATAAATATCCGACCGCCAATAGGATGATAGATGATTTAAGCATTTGAAAGGAATGCCAATACTGATATAATCAGCCCTTGACCCGCAATTGGATAGCACAAATTTAAGCATGCTGAGATCGAAAACAGTGCCCA
The DNA here is from genome assembly GCA_003705735.3 of Blastobotrys peoriensis. Classification (NCBI taxonomy): domain Eukaryota; kingdom Fungi; phylum Ascomycota; class Dipodascomycetes; order Dipodascales; family Trichomonascaceae; genus Blastobotrys; species Blastobotrys peoriensis. The sequence goes on along the minus strand of PPJJ03000031.1, from coordinate 129,660 downwards.
AGGTAATCCGGACGTCGCACCGGCTGGGCCAGAGTACCGCGATTTTAGGCCAGATTGCGCCACTACCCGCTCGCGTGACTCTACGGCGGCCGTTCTCAGGGTCGGTGGAATCTAGATCAAAGTCAAGACGACTTGTCGCATCGCAGCAACTGCGAGCTAACAAGCTGTCGCAAGTGGGTGGCCAGGTGCGCCGATATTCTACTGAATTACCGCCGCGTGAAAGCGACGAGGTTGACGTTTGCATTGTTGGAGGGGGCCCTGCTGGGTTGGCGGCTGCGATCCGATTGAAGCAACTAGACATCGAAAAGGGCGATGGAGAGTTAAGAGTGGTAGTCCTAGAAAAGGCCCCCGACATGGGGTCGCATATCCTTTCTGGGGCAGTACTGGAACCTCGAGCGCTTGATGAGCTGCTCCCCGATTGGCGTGATAGCCCACCCTCCCCATTGACTCCAGTCACGTCTGAAGGAATGAAGTTTTTGACCTCATCGGCCGCGATCCCTATCCCGGAGCCACCACAGATGAAGAACCACGGCAATTACATTGTGTCGCTGAGCGAAGTGGTCAAGTGGCTGGCCGAAAAGGCCGAGGAACTGGGAGTCGAGGTGTACCCTGGGTTTTCGGTGTCAGAGGTGGTCTATGACGAGGAATCGGGCGCGGTGAAGGGAATTGCTACTAATGATATGGGCGTGTCGCGATCGTTTGAGCCCAAGGATTCGTTCGAACGAGGCATGGAGTTCCACGCCAAAGTGACACTGTTCGCCGAGGGATGCCACGGGTCGTTGACCAAGACCCTCATCAACAAGTTTGATCTTCGTAAAGACGCTGACCCCCAGACCTATGGCATTGGCATCAAAGAGGTGTGGGAGGTGCCTAAGGAGCAATGGAAGGAAGGATATGCCGGGCACACCATGGGATACCCATTGTCCAAGGACGTGTATGGAGGTGGATTCCAATACCACTTTGGCGACGGCCTGGTTTCTGTGGGATTGGTAGTGGGATTGGACTATGCTAACCCGTGGATCAGTCCGTACCAGGAGTTCCAAAAGATGAAGCACCACCCATTCTACGCCAATGTGCTAAAGGGAGGCAAGTGTATTTCGTATGGAGCTCGAGCGCTCAACGAAGGTGGATACCAGTCGATTCCTAAACTCATTTTCCCTGGCGGAGGTCTCATTGGCTGCACCGCAGGGTTCCTAAACGTACCCAAGATCAAAGGAACTCACACTGCAATGAAGTCCGGTATGCTGGCCGCCGAGGCTGCATTCAATGAGATCACCAACCCGGAGTTCAGCGGTCCTGCGACTCTTGCTGAGTATGAGACTTCAATTAAGGACTCCTGGGTGTGGAAAGAACTGTATGAAGTGCGCAATGTGCGCCCGTCCTTCCATAACCCACTAAAGCTCTATGGCGGCGTAATGTACTCCGGCCTGGATACCTTATTATTCAAAGGGCGAACCCCATGGACGTTCCACCACAAGCAATCCGATGCTGCCGCGACCCAGCCCGCCGACAAGTTTACTAAAATTGAATACCCCAAACCGGATGGCAAAATTTCGTTTGACCTTCTGACTTCAGTGTCGCGAACTGGTACTAACCATGATGAAGACGAGCCGGTGCACCTGAGGGTTGCCGACTGGGATGCTCATACAACGGCGTCCTATCCAAAGTTCCAAGGAGTCGAGGCGCGGTTCTGTCCGGCTGGAGTGTACGAGTACATTGAGGATTCGTCGAAACAGGAAGGGGTCCGGTTCCAAATCAATTCTCAAAACTGCATTCACTGCAAGACCTGCGACATTAAGGTCCCCACACAAGATATTAACTGGGTTGTTCCTGAAGGTGGTGACGGGCCAAAATACTCAATGACATAATGGATTCTAAGAATACACACCTCCACCTTTACAGTTCACCTCTCAGTCATGGCTAAATAGTGCATTTATTTGCACAATAAATCAATCTAATAATAAAATGAACATAAAATATCATAATCCTCCCCACTAGGCAATCCAGATTGTCAGGGGCGGAATAGCTCGAGCGCCTTGAGAGTCCGGTGTACTGTTCTCTAGCAACAATTCCAGTGCCATCAGAATATCCTCATCAGAATTGATCGAGACAAAATCTTCGTCTTCATCCTTGTACTTGATGCGGAGCGGACTTGGAGTCTGCTTGCCACACAGCCGGATCTTGCGTTCAACTCGCTCCAGTAGCTGCGAGTACGTGATGCCGTCAGGAACCATAATCAAGAACGTGTCTTCCAAAAAGTGAAGCTTGACCTTGTGATGCTGGGGTTTGGCGGGTGGAGAGCTCCAACTCTCTGGCCCGGGCTTGCGAACTGCCGCACTCTCGCTCTTGATGCGAGCAGCTCGCTGAGCATTGGCATGAGCACCATTTGGCATGGGCGGTATGGGCGGCAAAGTGCCTGAACTTGACATGTTGTCATGCCCATTGCCGTTAGCCGCAAATACCTCGCTGGTATTTTGGTGAGTGAACGAAGGCGTGGACGCAGATCGGTTGCGCGAGGCGCCGGAATTGACGGATCCAGCTAGCGACACTGTGCTATCTTCGAATGGCTGGTTCACGGTGATGGTTGACTTGGCGCCGTTGCTAATCTTGAGCCCACTGAGCTCGTCTGTGACCATATTAGTACCGGAGTAAGGGAACGGGTAGTTGGTGGCAGTCGACGACGACGAGATTGTTCGGGGACCCACGGTGGTGGCGGTGGTAGATGTAGACATGGGCGAGTAAGGCGAGCTTGAATCTCCATCAGTCAAGTTTGTCTGAATTGGCTTTACAAATGAGGCCATTGACTGTGCTGCCGACTGAGGGGCATTCATTGTCAGGCCCTCATCATACTCCTCTTCTGATCCTTCATCATACCCCGCGCCACTGCCGCTGCCATTGCCGATTTGAGCATCGGACCCGGGCTGTAGCTGTCGCTGCTGCTGTAGCTGCTGCTTTTGCTGGTTGGGTTGACTATGCTCGTCATATCGCGCAACCATTTGTTTGATTGTGGTCTCCCACTTTGTCAGCAGCTCCTCGTGCCGGAATCGAATCTCAAAAAAGCCCACGTCGTTAGTATCGTCCTTCCCCCATGATAAGTGAAGCAGGAATCCGCCGTCGCGTCGCGAAATCGACACGTTGGTAATATATGCCATGTAGATGCGCCCCTTAAGCACAAGGGACGACCGCTTAGACTGGGAGTTCCGGTCCTTCTTTTTGGCCAGCGGAATCGACTTTTTGGATAACGTCGACTCCTTACAGCACAGGATGATGTTTTCGAACAGGTACAGATGATATTCCCGCTCAAACCCGGCCTTGACCACAGGGAACACGCCCTCGTGCAACAGGTCGCCGAAATCGGCCAAGTTATGGCCTCGCCAGTCTCGTAGTCGCTCCCGCAAATCACGAAGCGATTGCACATTCTCCAACTGGCGCTGCGACTCGTTCACGTTAAAGGTGATTCTCTCTACCGTATCTAGTCCCTCATAAAGCTCTTGGTAAAACGGCCACTCCTCTGGGGTATACTTGATGAGCTCCTTAAACAGCAGCGGGTATTTGCATATTCGTTGGATTGGCTTAATGAGCATGGCCGGCAGCTCATATGTTGGTTCCACGACATGCGAGAGGGCCCCGAGCTTGGGGGCTTCAGCGATGGCGATATCGCACGCACGCTGTTGGTTGAGCGAGTAGCCTTTGTACACTTCAAATGCATCTTCTAAATGGCCAAATAGCGACCCAAATCGCTGACTTTCTGGAGGCAGCGTGGCATTATATTCGACCCCAATGAGGAGACGGCGCTGAAAGTCCACAAGGTTTGACAGGTTCGGGAACAGGGTGTGGATCGTATCAACCGACACCAGTCCCGCTCTCTGGAGTTGACCCTGATAGTCGACCAGTACCTCCAAGTCCTGAACAAACTTGCGCTCGGTCATGAGAATCTCTTCAACGACCCTGTCCCGCTTGTCCTTAGGCTCAAATGGCAGCGGGTTAGCATCTTCGTCTGACGGTGGTGGGGCAATGAGGTTGCGGTCCACAAGTGATTTGAGTACAAGTTCCACCGTACGAATGACCTTGAGTAAGTCCTGAGTGTTATCGGAAAAGACGTTGGAGATTGTAAACAGCTGGTCATCCGAATACCCCAGCTCGGCCTTGCATCCTTGAACAAAGTCATAGACTGCACGTTTGGCTGCCTTGACGTCCTGAGGCATGTCGGTCTTCAACCGCGCGTTTGGCTCAAGGACGTTGAATAACGCACAAAGCGAAGCCCCCAGGCGGAAGAATGTCCAAATGAAAGAGACCGGATCCAAGACTGGGGAATCGGCGCCTGCCGGGAGCGAGATTACAGAAGATGACGGGGCCGCGGCAGCCTGGGCTTCGTAACATGCCAAAACGTATGGTTCGAGTCCGGGAATGGCCTCGAACCGAGCCTTGAGGCCTGCACAGACCTGGAATAACGACGACTTTGCTGACGGCGGCCGGTTAGATGCCAGCTTGATGATAGGCACAATAGGGGCCGACATCATTCGCGAGATGACCGGGTGCGGAGTATTATTAGATGCACTTGACGAGGTGGCGGCCGAGGTCAAGGTCGTGGTGGAAGTTGCGGCCGTAGAAGAAGACAGCCCTGATAGCGACGAGGTAGCAGCGGCCGAGACTGAGGCCGATCTAGCAGAAACCGCTGGCGAGGAACCGCCCCCCGTAACACCGCCAGCACCGCCAGCACTGTTGGTACCAGCGCCAACGACTCTGTCTCGCGGCAACTGCATCCCTAACGGATGCCCCGATACTGGCAGCGATTCTAACGAAGTCATAGACCGTGAGGGAAACACTCGTGCATCCGGTGGTGGAGGAGAAATGACTGCGGGGATTGTACCAGTAGGTAGACTAGGCGAAGGGGCCGAATCTAAAGCCGGACTTGCAGACCCAGATCCAGGGACTAACGAGGAAGAAGAAAGGGTAGCAGGGCCGTCTGGGGCGGCCGAATACGGACCAGTCGTATTTGGAGCGCCTGGAGGCTGTTGGGTGGCACTAAAGTAGCCCAAGTGGGTCGTGGATGCGTTGGCGGATGCCGACGCAAATGGGGACGACGAGTTTGGTGGGCGAATGTGGATGTTGGACGACCCAAGTGGCGGAGACGCGAGTTGAGGGCCCGCCTGAGGCATCATGAAACTGGGCCGTGGCAGCCTAGTCAGGCAACAGAGGTGCTACTTTGGGCCGAGGCCTCAACTGCCAGGTTAGTTGCCAGAGGGGTGAAGGGCTTGACCTAGCTGGGGCACCAGACACAGGCGAGGGGGTGTCAGTATGTTTCTGTAGGTCCGGGAGAGGGACGCCTTAGTTTCTGCAAGATCAAAACTTCCTTTCGGCTCCCTATATTTCGCCCAGCACGTTTTTTCACCCTCACCCTCGCACTCTCACACGCACTCTAACGCACACTAGAAGGGCCGACGCTCGCAGACGTCAGGGACACTTGGCAGAACGGGGGGCGCCAGGCACACGGAGTTTTTGGCCAGACGGTGCGAATAGGGCGAACAGCGCAAACAGTGCAACAGCGCGCAAAAATGACAGTTATCAATCGGATCAGATGGTCGGCTGTCCAGTGGTCGACTCCTTTTCTTGGGCTCGTCTGGTCGGTATTTGCCGGCGTAGTTGCCGCACCTCCCCGTTCCCCCGACTCCTTTTTTACCCAGATCCACCTTTCTTTTCGTTCACATTCCCTTTCTGGCTCGGCCGTAGCCTATTCGTGTAGCCTATTACTGTAGTTAAACCAGGGGCCCAACGGGGAAACGGTAGCGGCGAAGAGAGCGAGGAGAGCCAGTGAGGAGAGGCGGGGATGAGATGAGGACAAAGGGACGAAGCGAGGGGAAGACGTTGAGAGGGATGCAGACCGTGGTGAAATAATATTGATCAGTCTAGAGTCTGAGACGGTGAGTAAACGGGTATACCGGTAGCAGGAGACCTACCAGCAGTTGAGTGCCGGCACTCCGGCACCGGCGGCCTGTCTCGCTCTCAATGCCCACCATTTGCCCGCCCGACTGCTGAGACACCGCCGCCTATCATGCGTCGGGAGCTGCAGGAGGCAGGAGGGACAGGAGGGACAGGAGAGTAGTTTGGGAGAGTAGTTTGGGCTAGCGGATGCCGGGACAATAGATAGGGAGGGGGAGGAGAGATGGGGATGGCCGAGATGGGGGGCAGAGGGAGAGAGGTAACTCGGAGGGTTGACAGGGTAAATGGTGAGAGATGTGGGGAGATAGATCAGTATGGTCAGGGACGAGGGTGGGGTTGAGGATTGGGACTAGAATGCGGCAGCAGAGGGCAGCAGAGGGCAACAGAGGGCAACAGAGGGCAACAGAGGGCAGTAGCACAGGGCAGTAGTACACAACTGGAACGGTCGCTCAGCTCGGTAGTAGTGGTTATGTCATAGTAGCACCGCTGCCAGTGCAGAGCGCAGACCCATCCACAGCTCCTAGTTGTCTGATTTCGTAAAGCGGAAGGTTAAAGTTACTCAGGGGGATCAGGTGATCGCTAATGCTGAGATGCAAGGAGGTGATGAGGCCATCCTGTAAAGGTCATGTGTACCACCCCAGCTTTACCCCTGCCTACTGAATCACCGGACTGCTAGGATTCCGACTACTAGGATGCGTAGAGATCTAAGAATAGGAGAGATCAAGGATGCGGGGATGCCGACCCGGCCAGATGGATCCTAGATGGTGCTAGAGATCCTGGACCTCTGTGACTGGATAGATCATGGTAGATCGCGCAAGGGTCCACTGCACCCCACATCTACATCTATAATATTCATCATCTATTCATTATAGTCCGCTAGTCACGGGGGCAGAGGTAGAGCTCTGTGCCAGGCCCGGTCCGAGCCACATTCAGACCTGCTTTTTTCGCTTCAGCGCCTTATCTGCTTCCCAGAACCCTCGATCAATTACAGCCCCAACCGTCAGCACTCCTCCTACAATTGCACACACCCCCGTGAGGAAGGACCCAAAAGACTTGGGCCGCTGCTCCCGATTGATCACCTTCATTGGAGAAATGTCATAGCTAAAGTACACTCCCGGAATCCCGCCTTGACCGTGCACGGTGTTGGGATGGTCGCTGTCGCGCCCGCCAGCAATTGCGCGCTCGTGCGAAGTGACCGCGTACTGATTAGTGTCCAACACGGTACCGGTCAAAGTCTCGTACCGGGTAGCCACTACCTTGATAAAGTAGTTGAACATAAACATCTTTTCGTTCGTCTGTCGCACCGTCCCGTCTAGCGGGTTCTGCAGTCCATGACCGTGCTTGTTGCTCTGGTCAATTGCCGACTGGGGGGCCTTGGGACCAAACGACAAGTGATTCACCACATGCGATAGAGTGAATGGGAACCCGTCGCTCATAAACAGCGACAGGTCGTGAAAGTGGTGTGCTCGCTGGGTGATTGGGGCACCAGGAGCAAAGTGGAAGTTGCCTACCACCTTGTTGACACTGACATGGCCCGCTACTCGGCACCCTTCGTGCTTGGAGTTTTGGATCTTCTCCTGGTAGTGCTCGCTTTCGCATTGCTCCATGCCGGACCCGTCGTTAAACGCCCACCCCTTTTCCTTATACGATTGTCGCACCTCCTCACAAGTGTTACAGCACCGTCCAGACCCTTCAGGGGCCGAGCCATAGCACGACCCACAGTAGTTTGGGTCATCGTGACGCTTTTGGGCCAATGCTTCATTGTCCTGCTCAAATTTCAGCTGTGACGAACTCAGTTCTTGGCCATTAGCCCCCAGCCGAGTCTTCATGATTCCGTGTTCAATTGCCTCCTGGATTTCTCCTGAAGAGTCCATAATGTCCATGTTGAGCAGCTCACATGGCATGTTGGGGAAGGTTATATCAAGGTTGATTTCCAACCGCTCGCCTCTAGCTCGATCCACCACAAGCTCTGGCCGATATTCCACTCGTCGATAATCGATCCATTCGCTTAGAGACAGCCATAGAATGATGAGAATCGACGCGATCGTCACCACTCCGCCGGATGCGGTGCGGACCCTAGCGTCTTCCACCGTCTTTGCAAACGCATCAAACGATAGCAATCGCCTCGGAGGCATTGTATACAGTGAATTGGTCCAATCGAGTCCGTCGTCAAGTGCCAATTGCCAACCCGCTAAGGCCACGCATACAGGTATACGGCTGTTACAGTGGGGATTCTGCCGGCGGGCCACGAAAATGGCCTCCAACCGCCGCGTTCTCACTACCGCCTCGCACAGGACACACAGAACGGACACACAGGAGACACAGGACAGGCCACCAGGCCTGGTACGGGCCGCAATTGTGTACTACTCAACTAATAGCGCTGGGCTGGACTAATTGGCTTGCTTAGCGACTGTGCGACGCTTACCGGGCTTAAGCGACGGTAAAACCATACTGCAATAAGGTAGTTGAATAGTACTACGTCATTAACAGTCCCAGAGTGGGCAGAGGCAGGACTTGGGCACGCACAGCCAGAACGGTAGGCAATAAAGCAGGGACTGCAGGGCAGGCCGGGCGGGTGTGTAGGCAATTGGTCCTAGAGTATGTGTCTACAGTACGTGCTTACAGTACTTGTCTACTTGCCTACGGTACTTGCGTACGTAGTGTCCGTCTTCAGCCCTCAACCCACAACTTCAGCGACCTCATTATCCCGCTAGCCTCAGCCTATCACTTAGCTCCGTCCCCGACAGTACCCCGCCAGGCCAGTGCGGGAGGAATTTCGGGGTAACCCCGGAAAAACTGGATGAAAAATTGTGGTGTGAGCACCGCAGTTCAATATAAAAGCGCATATAGAGCCCGAGTGATAGATAACAAATTAACTCGAAGTAACTAACGGCCCACTTGAGGTATTGTTATTGTCCAAGACGCCTGAGGATCCTCGCCCACTGCACGCTCAATTTGGTCTCAACTTGGCTATTTGGTGTACGTTACCCCACTCTTCCATCTGCCACCGTTGCAACGCCTCGTCCGGGGGTCATTTTTCAGTTTCTCCGGGCTGAAATTTCACTTGACCTGAACCCAATACCACCACGCAACTCCTTCTGATCAGAGGCCAATCCCTATAAAAAAATGCCGGAGGTGCCTACTAAATCTACCCTGGCGACAGTGTACGCTGATCCAAACACCCATGAGCCCCGCTACAAACACTTGGTGGCCGAATTCGCCCAAAAATATGGGTCGGGCCCTGACGTGATTGTGCGGTCGCCTGGCCGAGTCAACATCATTGGAGATCATATCGACTACTGCTACTTTTCGGTGCTGCCAATGGCCGTCACTTCCGATATGCTCATGGCACTCAAGTTCAGTGACAAGCCTGAGTTTACTGTGGCCAACGTCTCCAAGGACTTGTTCCCAGAGCAGTCGTTCTCGCTGCCCGCTGATGGATCCCAAATCGTCATTGACGCTACCAGGAGCGACTGGGTCAACTACTACAAGTGCGGTGTAGTGGTGGGGCGAGATTTCCTGGCCCAGCAAGGGCGCTCTACAAACCGCGGCGTCCAGGTGCTGATTGACGGTAATGTGCCGACGGGATCTGGCCTATCGTCTTCCGCTGCATTTGTGGTGTGCTCTACTCTCGCCACTCTGCTGGCCAATGGGTACGAATCCGTCGACAAGAAGCAGCTGACTGAGCTCTCAATCAAATGCGAGCAGCTCGTCGGAGTGAATTCTGGCGGAATGGACCAGAGTGCGTCGGTGTTTGGTGAGAAAGACCACGCTCTGTTTGTCTCGTTCTTGCCTGCTCTCGAGGCTCAGCCCTTTGCGTTCCCCAACGCAGACCCTGCACTCAAGTTTGTGGTAGCGAACTCGCTGGTCACTTCAAACAAGCACGAGACTGGGCCGGTCAATTACAACCTGCGGGTGGTCGAAGTCACGCTCGGGGCTCTGCTGATGGCAAAGAAGCTTGGCCTCACAATTAAGCCCGATGGTAACCTTCAGGCTGGAACGTTCCGGGGAGTTGTCGACGCTTACTATGCGAAGGACTCTACCGCCTACGGTGCTGATCTCGCGGACTCCCAGGCTAAACTCGACAAGATGCTAGAGCTGGTGGACGAAATCTTCACCAAGCGCGACGGGTACACTACTGAAGAGGCTGCCGCCGAGCTTGGAATTTCAGTCGATGAGCTTAAGGCGAAATACATGACTACATACCCAGTGCGATACGACGTGCTTCGGTTGTACGCTCGAGCTAAGCATGTGTTTGCCGAGGCCAGGCGAGTCTTGTCATTCCTCACACTTCTGGAAAGGCCTCCTTCGTCGACCGAAGCCCTGTTTTCCGGCCTCGGAGACCTCATGAACCTGTCCCAGGACTCTGCCGAGAACCTGTTCAACAACTCCAACACTGAGCTCAATGACATTTGCCGAATTGCCCGGGCAGCTGGGGCAGCTGGATCTCGAACCACCGGCGCCGGTTGGGGTGGCTCATCGGTACATCTGGTACCTGCCACTAAGGCTGGTGCGGTGATTGACGCGCTTACGGAGAAGTACTACAAGAAGCGGTTCCCAAACATCACCCAGGCCGAGATTGACGATGCATTATTGGTTAGCGAGCCCGGGTCTGGAACCACCATTTTCAAGGGTCTTCAGCTCTAAGCACTACGACCTGGTCTCCCGGCCTACTCGATTCATTGTATCTCATGTATTCGTTATCGTAGCTACGTTACCAAGTAGACGAAGACACTGCTCGATCTTTAGAAAGATTGAGAATATCTCGACCCCCTTCTGACATTGACGTCTCAGGACCCACATACCGGATTCGAGTTACCAGGCCAACGTTGTCCCGCTCAGCGTCAAACCGGTCTCCAGACTGGCTAGCGCGGTCCAGTTCTAGAGCTTGATAAAACTCGTTCTGAGTAATCTTGGTCGGTAGTAGGTTCACTGTTGCATGAAACAGCAGCTGAGCCGGTACGAATCCGTCAAGATTCCACCCACCTTCTTGAGTAATTTGTCTAGTATAGACACTGACTGCCAGAGCTCGGATCTCGTCGCTGGTGTTGGCCTTGGTGGGTCCCCAAACCCCAGTTGACTGTGTGGATTGGGCTCCACTGCTGCCACTACCCGCGCTATTCCAGCTATCCAAGAAACCCCCAGACAAGCCCGATCCTGCAAATAGACTCGAGGACCCAGCTGGCGCGAACAGGCTCCTCCTACCAGGTAGTTGTCCAACTGGCTGCTGAACCGGCTGCTGAGCCGGCGGCTGTCCAACTGCCTGGACTGACTGAATAGGCGCAGGCTGCAGATGCTGCATTGGCTGGCCAACAGCCTGGCCCAGGCCGCTTTGGGTTGGCTGGCCAATTGGTTCAATCGAGCTCTTCGCAAATGCATGACTCAAGTCGTTAACAGGGTGCTCTGGAGAAACCCCCGGTGGCCCATGTGGCGCAGGCGCACCTGGTGCGTGAGCCGGAGCGTGCGTTCCATTGAATCCGTTGACGTAAGACGGTGCAAACGCCGGAGAGAAGTTGGAGCTTCCGAGGCTCGGGGATGGTCGATTGCTGTACAATGGACTGGCCGAATTCTGATAGCCAGAGAATGGGCTCGGCTCGGCGGCCCAAAGGCCCTGGTTCCGCACTTGTCGGTCAAGACCGTCTGGTGGACGCGAAAACGGAACCTGGTCTAGGGGCCCTGATACTCTGCGCAGGTCATGCCCATTTTCAGAAACTCGTCGCCCGTCTAAGCCATTCATCTCAGAGTACATTGGAGACGGACTAGAATAGATTGGAGAGGCGGCAGTTCGAGTAGCGTTCAAATGCCCAGGAGGTGGCCCTGGAACGGAAACCGGCGGCGCAGGGGCAGCCGCTAACGAAGCACGTTGAGTATGCGGAGGAGGGGAGAATAATGGCGAATTGGTGTTGGCTGGAGAGGGAGAATTAGACCCAGAGTAGGGGTTCTGAGGCGAGGGCGTGTACTGCTGTTGGAGTGTTTGCAGCACCCGTTGGCGCTCCTGCTTTGCTCTAGCAGCAGATGCTCGCAATTCAGCGGCCTCTTCTTTCTGTCTCTGAGCGCGCAATTCGACTTCTTCTCGCTGCAACTGCGCCCGTTTTTCTGCCTCGACGCGGTCCTGTTCTGCCTGCAGATTCTGTGCTCGCTGCTCTTCGGCGCGCCTCACTTCAGCTTCGCGTTCTCGCAATTCAGACACTTTGACCTCATTTTCTTTCTTTTCGGCTTCCCTACGCTCAGCCTCCTTGCGCTCGGCCTCCTTCTCCTTCTCCTTGCGTCGTGCAGCCTCAGCGTCTTCACGCTCCTTACGGCGACGTTCCTTTTCGGCCTCCTTGCGCTTGCGCTCTTCGTCCAATTGGCGCTTTTCGACTTCCTTCTTTGCCTGACGTCGTTGGCGCGCTTCTTCGGCCTTGCGTTCTTGCTCCGCTTTGGCAGCAGCCTCAGCTTCAGCTCGCTCGGCTTCTTTACGGGCCTTCTCTTGCTCCTTTGCAAGCTTTTGCTGACGCTTCTTGTCCTTTTTGCGCTCCTTCTCTTTCAGCTTCTTGGCCTCTCGTTCCTCTGCTAGCCGGGATTCATCCTCAAGTTCTTGCAACAGCTTCTGTTGTCGTTCTTGAGCGACTGCCTCTCGATATGCCTGGAGCACCCGCTGCTCAAACATTCGAGCTGCAAATAATTGAAGCATTCGCCGCCCTTCTTGGATCCGCTGTTCTTCTGAGATTGACCCTTCGTCATCCTCATCATCTAGCTCATCTTCCAGGTCCAGCTCATCGTCTTCGTTATACTCGTCATAGTCGAAGCCATCTTCGCCTTCCTCGTCCTCATATCCATCGTCATCCTCTTCTTCGTTCTCATCATCGTACTCTTCGACTTGGGCCAAGGATTCTTCCTCCCTAGCCATTCGACGCTCGGCCAATTGCTCCATCATCTCAATGAACTTGCGGCCATCGTTCTTCAGCAGGTCGTCGGCTACAGTCAGGATGCCTCCTTGAATAGTCAGACTCGATCCAAACGAGAACAGCTCTTTCGACAGATATCCCACATCATGACTAGTACTTGCACCATCACCATCACCATTATTATGCAGAGGTAATGGGGGCGGTGGTCGATGAGAATGACTGTGGTTATGATCATGCCCGTCGTGGCCATTGTAATCCTCATGGCCGTGGTGGCCGTGGTTATGATCATGGTCGTGGTCGTGATCGTGATCCCGTTCGTGACCGGGGGGACCATGGTCGTGGTGGTGGCCATCGTGGCCACGGTGATAGTCGTAGCCGTCGCGGCCATGATTGTGCTTGTACCCCGGTTCCGGTTCGTAATCAACTTTATTGTCTGGACCGCTATCATAATCGACGTGGTCTTCCTGATAGTGGTCGTGGCCGTGGTCGTGGTCGTGGCCATGGCTGTGGTCGTGGTCGTGGTCGTGGTCGTGACGATCAGGACTATGCTGGAGTAACCGCGGAACTCGGAGGGGTCGGTCATGGTGATGGTCGGCATAATCAAGGCGCGGTGGCTGAGGTTTGTCGAACAAGACATGAGAATTTCCATTTGATGGGTCCGAATAGACCTCCAGATCTTGGTAATATGCATCGTACAGCGCTTCGAGCTCTTGCTCGATCGCTATTCGCTTTCGGCCACATCCTTTACAGGTGCAAGTATGGCGCTGCTGCTCCTTCATCTTTTGAAGCATTGCGTCCTTCTCGATCTTGACCAAATCCTTGCGCTCGTCTTCGGTGAGACTGGCCCAGAATTCCTTTATCCGCTGTCGCTCTTCTTGAGAGCTGGTGTCCCAAATCTTGTCGCCCTGTTGAGGCTGCTTCTTTTTAAGCGCCGACGACGACGACTGAGGTGAAGGAGATGCATTAGTAGCGGCAGCGATCGGTGGAGTAGAGAGGTCCGACGACAACGCGGGACCTGAGGAATATGGCGGGCCCTGGAGTTGCTTGGCAGCTTCTGCTGCAGCGGATATTATTGATTGAGGAGACGAGAAGTCAATGTTATCGAGAGTGACGCCGTTGCCGTCGCGATGCAACCGCACAGACGACGGCTCCGACTCGTCGACAACTTGGTGGGGGCCAGGTTGGGGTGCGCCATGGCCAGGGAGCTCGTTATCGTGGACAGTGCTGCCATCGGCAGCTGCTGTCTTCTTCTTCTTCTTCTTCTTTTTCTTCTTCTTTGCCGCAGTAGTGCTTGAGGAGTCCAGAGGGTCTAATGGCGGAGGCGGCGGAGGCGGGGACTTGTATTCAAAGTCGACTGTGTCGCCCGCTATATATTCGATATCGCTGTCGTCGTCAAACTCATAGTCCTCGTCTTCGATTTCGGTATCGTTGCCGTCGACGGTACCACCACCACGCCCGGATCTTGACGGCACAGTGATGACTCTGGTGCCATCGCGAGAGTAGATAGCCTTTGATCCCGGCGCAATTGGTTTTGAAAAAGCCGGACGGGCCGTTGCCGTTATTGGCTGGAACTGCTGATTCGATGTCATTACAGCATGAGGTCTATCGTGTTAGTACCTTACCAGCGCCAGTTTCAGGGCCTGGGCGACTTACCAGTAGTTTGTTTGATCTTAAGACGAAAAATTCCCTCCACTTTTGAACCAACCGGGGTAGGGACCAGTAGTAGGGAAACAGTCGACAGCGCCACGGGGGGAGTTGCGGATCGCAAATAGAGTATCAGGCACTCGAAGCGGATGAACCGGTGGAGGGCCAGTCGAAAGCGGTGGTTGCAACCTTCGGATGAACAAGTATTTCTTAGTGTGGTCGTACTGCGGTTTCTCCAACAACGTAAATTTGCTACATTGAACCTTTGGCCGGTGGTAGTAGGTAACCGGTGAGGCGACGAGGGAGGGGATGAGGGGCGTAGGCAGGGCCGGAGAAGGTAAAAGGTGAGGGGTGTAGAGACGTGGAATGAGTTGGGATATGGGTTAGTAGTGGAATGAGGGATTACATTGTCTAATTGTACTTATTGATGTCGTTGGGTAATGGGGCAGTGAGAGGTCCTTGAGGTATTGTGGTGAAGCTGTCTCGGTTAGATGTTTCATTGAACGGTGGAGAGCGAGGCTGGTACAAAGCTAACCAAATCGGCACAGAGCAGTTAGCGGTTAGTACCGGGAAGGTAGTTCGAGGAGGAAGAGTGGCGGAGGGAGAGGAGGGAGGCTAGGGAGATGAGAAGGGAGATGAGGAATTGTAGACTGAGTTGCAGACTGGTAGTTGTAGACTGATAGTTGTAGACTGATAGTTGTAGACTGATAGTTGTAGACTGATAGTTGTAGACTACGAGGCTCACTAAGGGTAGATGAGGGAAATCGTTCGTGTGTACTGACCGCCACGAGAGTCAACTAGCTGAGGCTAATTTCTAGTTGAAGCGGTCAAACTTGTAGTGCATTAGCCGTCCGCCATTGCCCCGACACAGTATATATATATATTTGATGATTGACGTATAGAGAGAGAATATAGAGATCGCTGGCCGTACTATGCTACACTGTAACTTTAATGAGTGGGTGCTAAAACGCTGCAACTCTACCGGTGATGCTATTGACGCGGACATGGTGGAGGTGGCTAAACTACAGACAGTATGCACATTATTCAAGCACATGCACGGTACTGCACTGCACACTACTGTCGGTAACGACCATCCGAGCCAATCCATAGATAGTGAGAGCAGATAGTTGTGGCCGCGGCGGCTAATGAGTACTGCGCTAAATTTGCGTGGATTTTGAGCCTGAGAGCAGCTAGCTCTACAATGTGGTCGCACCCCAGGACCTGACTGCAACACGCAATGCTCAATGTGCAATTGCCAGTGCTACACGCGTCCTCGCCCATCCTCACTCGGTCCTCCCCTCTCACACCCTCCCTCTCCTAATGCCGCCTACCTTTTCTCGTCCTGGCCCTGTCATCTGCACCCGCCTGCAATTATCTGTAGTCTAAAATAGCACTGGTCTCTTCACCGACCGCCTGACAAGCCGTACCATTAACCCCAAACTTATGGACCCTTCTAGTCAGCCACAACCATACTGACGACAGGGAGTATATAAATAGGGTCGCCACGAATAGCCTTGGACTTATAGCAGTCGAGTTCAGGACGAGCATAAATATCTGACGCCGTCGTCGTCAAGCTGCGACAACTGCTAACTGCGTATCCCCACGGTATCCAGTTATCGTGGCTCGCCGCCTCATTGCGCCTCATTCCCAAACTGGCCACGAGGCTGTGGTCCCCCAGGTTTACTACCAAATCCTGACGTCGATTTGACAGGACTGCAGCATTTGTCGCATTCACAACTGTCTAATAAGGGATGCCTTCTAGTACTGCCATGTCGCGAGAAGTGATTCGGAGGTAAGTGACGTAGCTGGTAGGAGAGTGGCAGATGCTCGATCTGCGGGCGGCTGCACGATCGTGCTACCGCTCTGATTTCAGGGCAGTGGTGGCCGTCATGGTGAGGGGTCGCTAGGTCGCTGGCGGCTGGCTATGGAGGAGCTTAGTTGTTTAGCTCGAGCCACTTTATCGGTGTTGGTACCTTGGTACTTGAATACTAACGCGTAGGAAAATCGTGATTGTTGGCGATGGCGCCTGTGGCAAGACGTCTCTGTTATGTGTGTTTACCCTAGGGGAGTTTCCAAAAGAATATGTAAGTTTGGACCCAGCAGTGGCTAGCACGGTACCAGGAGATATCATGGACTTCCAGACTCGTGTATATGTCAGGAGGTCTTCACTGGTGTCTCCTTTCCACGGTATTGTGATAGCTTGCTACGGCATTGTGATAGTTCTGCTTGGTGCCCTGCTAACTAGCATCCAACGGTGTTTGAAAACTACGTCACCGACTGCCGCGTCGATGGCAAATCAGTCCAGTTGGCGCTGTGGGACACTGCCGGACAAGAAGAATATGAGGTAAGTTGGAATGGCGTCATGACCCACGATGGAGCCACGATGGGCTACGACTGAATTGTCCGTTGTGATTTCCCGTCTAACTAGCGATTACGCCCGTTATCATACTCCAAAGCCCATGCAATCTTAATAGGATTCGCAGTCGATAACCCCGACTCTCTGGATAATGCTCGAACCAAATGGATCGAAGAAGTTAACGATCTATGCTCAAATGCGCCCGTCATTTTGGTCGGGCTCAAAAAGGACCTCAGAACGAACCCTGACGCAATTGAGGAAATGCGCAAAAAGTCAATGAAGTTTGTGGACGCTCAATACGCAGAAAATGTTGCAAGAGACGTCGGTGCTCGACGGTATCTGGAATGCTCAGCTCTGTCCGGTGAGGGAGTCGATGATGTGTTTGAAGTCGCGACTCGGGCATCCCTACTAACTGGAGCAGCAAAATCATCCTCAAGTTCTGGCTGTTGTATTATCGTCTGACCTCGTTGTTGTGTTGACCCAAAATTGTGGTTGCAGTGCCCCGTCCCATCATTTGCTGGTACCAAGCCAATTGCATCCTATACGAACTTCCATGCCTTTCCTTTAACGCTATTTCTGAACATCTTTGTTAATCACCTACCATCACCACAGTCTACACGCCTACCCGTGGTCAATTCTCCCACTGCTCTCTTACAGCAATCATTATGGTGTACTGGTCTAATTGTCATTCGGATTCTAGCCTATGTAATAATGGAATCCTGATCGAATCAATCATTAGGTATTATACACTAGACGTGTGACTATACAAACCAGCTTTGCCAGTAATAAATAATTCCTGCCCATTATTGGGGAAACATGGCATCCAAATCGTCTAATGACCAGTCTTCTGGAGAGCAAATCGATTCCATTGACTCGTCATTAATCCATGAGCAAGTTTCAGTGACCAGGTCGACCAGCGGAGTCTGATAGACTGCGATTGTCGAATGGTCATAATATGGATTGAACCCAGACACTGCAGGGAACATTGTTTTATCGTCATTTCGGGTTTTAGCAATTGACCGAGCCCCGGTCAGCTTTGATTTTTGTGATTCTTCTCCTTTTTCGAGATCCTGCTCCACTTCCCTTTCGTTTTCCTTTCCTTCTTCGGCTTTTAGCGACCCTTCTTTGGCCTCAGTCTTTGGACTGGCTCGGCTCCGGCGCGGGACCGGAGGTGTGAAAGCATGAGGAGTCTTTTTGATTACTCGTCTCAGGTTATACCCCTTGTGCACACCAGGCTCTCCATCCGGAGACTCTGATCCGCCATCGGCCAGCGGACTATTGGACCGACGACGTTTTAGCGCAGCACCGTCAGCTTCGTCATCTGAACTCGAGCCCGACCGTTTTAGCGGTTTAGCAACGCTAACCGGTTTGATCTCATCGTCTAACACATTTTCCACCTTTACTTCTGGACTGGTCACAACAGGCTCATCCTTAACGTCGTCCTCTTCAGGGTCCTGAGAGTCTCGCGATGGATCAACCGATGGAGTTCGGACTTGGGGACGGCGGCCTCTGTCGGAGTCGAGTGGAGGCAATGCACTGTCCTCAGGGTCGTTTGCGGTCAATGGGGGGCTTGCCAACAGGTCTCTGTCCCTTGGCAGGGTCTTCGTCACCGGCGCCTCGACGTATTTGTACAATAGCCGATGAGGGCTGTCGGGGCTTTGGAATCGGGCAATTGGGCAAGTCCCCTTTACAGATTTGGGTTCGGAATCGGCTGAGCACCGGCGATACCAAGAATTTAGCTTTGTGGACAGCACCGTTGAAGACCGACAGAACGATTTGGCTGGGTGGTTCTCCGACAGCAACAACTGAGCCATTTGCTTGATTGTGAGACCTTTGGGATAGTGCTCCTTGAGCAGGTCTACACACAATCTCATGAGCTCATCGTCAGTAGTGACTGGAGCGGCCCGAGTCACTGACACTGACACCGCCATTTCCCGAGTGATCTTGTTTGATTTGAGGTGATTTTTAATCGAAGGTCTGCCGCCAAATTCTGCCGCCAAAAGCTGTAGCAACCTTAAAGTGGCGATACGGCAACCAACAAGGAAATTGGACACCGGCTGCGGACACCGACTACGGACACCCTGGCGACACTGTCTGGGACGGGTGGGGTATGAACTGGGTATTAGAATTGGAAGCTGATATCAAAAGCTTAATCCAACGGTAGCAGTAGTCGAGTGGACTTGTCTAGATTTGTTTTCACTGAGTGATCGGACAAGCTGGATGTTTTTTTAAGGCCTCGCCAGCACCGGCTTAATTTAATGTTGCCGTAGAAACCCTTGTCCCAACGAGGAGGCGAGGTAGTGCTCTCCAAGGCTTCTAAAGACAGCGGCGTGGTAGTGACACGACGGCCCCAGTTAGATCCAGAGGAGGCGGTAATCCAGAGAAAGCGGTAGTGTTTTCCTTAGAGTGAGCCGAAATATCGCAAGAATTACAAATCCGTCCAAACAAAAGGTTAACTTGGTCCGTCAGTGGTCCAAAATGAATTATCTTGCCCGCCCCACAGTCGATCGAGCCTGTTTTGTGCCTTTGGCACCTCCTTTATTGGACGGATTTGTGCAGGCACTTGCACGGCTGAGGCTGGCGCTGGGGAAGCAACATGTTGAAATGGGCTGATGCTGCGGGGAGTAGGGATGGGTAGAGAATTTGGGATCAGTTGGAGCGCTATTTGGGGACGCAATTGCGAGGGTAGCGGCAGTTGGGGCCTGGCGGCAGTAGTGGTTGTGGCGGCAATAGTGGTAGGGGCGGCGGCAAGTGGTAGGGACGAAACCATATCCCAGTGGCAGTGGACGCTAAAAGGTCTCCAGATGTGCCAGTTCCCACTACGGCAGCTAGGGCAGGGCAGCTAGGGCAGGGACGGGTGGGGCTGCAGTACTGCATTTGAGGTAAAAATCGTAGCAACGGTGGTATACAAAATCGTACGGCGGTATCGATAGGTGCCTATGGCCTAACCCAACCGTTCCACTACCACGGCAGGCCAGCAGCCCAGCATCACCGCACGCCAGCCCCCCTCTACCCCTGCCGAGCTTTCCACCGTTCTAGCTACAATTCCGTCGCCCTGCTCGGTGCTCTGCCCGACCTGTTGCCGCCAATACCCGGTCTCACCGCGCCCAATTGGCTGCAGCCTGCAGATGTACTCTTTTTCGCCAAACGTCCCCGCCGCTGTGCTTCCTCAAGCTATTTTGGCCCGGGCGAAAATTTCGCCGCCAAAGGGGGTATAAGACAGTAGCAGTCTGTGACAGAAAATACACCAAATGAGGCCAAATAGGCTAAATAGGCGAAATACATCAAATACGGCAAATAAGTATAGGGTGCCAGCGAATTCACTAGTCTAAAATAGCATCAACTTGGCATAGCACTGACTCCATAGGATGGCAATGACAGCTTGAACATCGTCCAATAGCATAGTCGCACATGCCCACTTCAGTGGACTATGGTACCTCTGCCACAGCACTTGATGACGTTCATATGCTATCTGCACCGCTCCTCACCTGTGCTGCTGTGCCACTCCTCACCTGTACTGGTGTGTCGCTCTCCTGCTGTGCCGCAGTACCGCCGAACTGCTGAACTGCTGAACTGCCGTGCTCTGCCACTATAATGCCCGCTTTACTTCTATGCAATGCCACCTTTCAAAACGGTGTAAAACAGCCCTTTGGCCGGTTTAGAAAACTTGCCCGTCTGGGCCCAATTCGGATATTCCTGGTGGCATGACAGATCAGACCCTTGGCTAATAGGCCTCTGCTGCAGCGACGTCCTTTGTCCCATGCTTGAGTGCTTCTATGCTTCTTGCTTCTTGATTCTATGCTTGACTTGACCTGCGTCTGCATTAGACCGGCCACCGATCGGTTATCCCGCAGTTCGCCCGCACCGCCCGGCACCGCAAAAAAATAGTCTCCTGAAAAAAGCGCAGGGGATCGTTGAAAACGGCTGTCAATCGTTCGATCTGGCTGGGCCGCTGAAAATCGGACAGCTGCACAAACATGTACAACATCTCACAAACTCCGTGCCGGACGGCCTGTGTACATGCTGTGAGGGCTGCAGGGGCTGCGGTTGTTGCGGGCGGTGTACAAGATGTGTGCTGGCCGCAGTGCGACTCGGTGTGGCTGTACCATCGCCGCTGCCCGTGGGCTTGCGGTTGCCCACCGTCGCTGCAATGTAATATCCATAGTGCCATGGAAGGTTCCAAGCCGCAGCCCATCGTGGCCTATAGTGTCCAATAGAGTAAAAAATCACCCCATTTTCTCCCTCGCTTAGCTTAGTCTCTGCTTACGCCCACAGTCGCCTCGTTTCAGTAGCGGTATCTGCATGTTCCACCTTTATTAACTGCGATTCCTCATCAAGGCCTTGAGACAGCCGTGCCGAGACGGCGTGTGTAAGGTTTGTCGATCGTGACGTCATTGTGCATTGTCCGGGGTAGCTCAAGTCGGGCAAGGAGCAGCAGCAGCACAGAAGGTGGGTGTGGAAAGAGCCAATGAACATCTTTAGCAAACGTCTTGGGCACAGCAGTTCAGGAGGAGCTAAAATATGGGCGGAATTTGAAATGTCGTCGAAATCAAGCTCGTTTGGGTAGCAGTTAGCAATTAGCTATACCATATAGAAAGTAGCAATTTTTTTAGATTTAATTAGTCCATCTGTTCAAGTAAGAAATAGAAGTGCATCATCAATCAATGCTGAAATTTTGTATCAAGCAACAAGCTCGATGGAATGTTCTTACCGGCAATCGAGGTAGCAGCGGTGTAGGTGAGGGGCGTGGATTAGGAATAATAATCGTCAACATCATCGTCATAATTTTCGTCGTCTTCAGTCTCATCGTCTCCCGGTTGATACCGTACATAGGTCTGTCGCACTGCCAGCTCCTCCTTTGGGGTGTACGGGGGAGTCATGGCATGACTGTGCCCTCTCGAAGGATGAGAATTGTGCCGGGTCATGGGCCTTGATGCTGTCAGCATACCCGCAGCTACTCCGTAGTAGTCCTGTCCCGAAGCCGGCGACGGCTGCTGTCGGGGAACAGTGACCTGGGGAGTGGTAGGCTGTTGAAGCAACATGGACGAACCACCAGCGCCAACTACAAAGTTTGTGACAAGCTGGAAAGCACAGTAATTGGACGACCGCGAGTACTTACGTTCCAAAGAGCGAGGAGGACTGGTGCAGCAGTTAGCCATCAAGTCCAGGCACCGGGCCAGGGAATGAGAAGGAGTGTCGTGATGAAGGGCGGGGTTCAACCCCGACGGATCAATGCTGGAGATGACTAGAGCCAGTCTGACGGCACAGAATCCCAGGTCGGCGGAAGAAAACTCTAGCATGTGCTTGTAAAAGCCCGCCAGCTCGCATAAATACAGGGCCACTGCTCGAGTCGACTGGTTATGCATCACCTGGTACGAGTCAAGGTACAGGTCCACAAAGAAGTCACAGGTAGGATGGTCAACGACCCAGTCAAGAGTGTTGAGGATATGCATTTCCATCTGGACAAACATGTGGGGCTCGTAGGCACCACAGCACAGCGTCTTTAGCTCCTCGAGGGTGGGGATTTTGGTCTTTGCATCATGGTACTTTGACGCAATCCATAGCGCAGAGCATCCGACTAACTGGTAGTGTCGCTTGTACACCACTCGCTTGGACGAGTACCGGTCAATGATGTTGATAGCGAGGAAGAGAGTCTCGGGTTTGAGCTCTAAGCCAGCGTGGGACTCGACAATGAAGTCCAGCAAGAATGGTCGCATGTGCCATTCCAGTTCCGGTTGCAAGTCCATCATGTTTGGGTCGCAACTAGTCGACTCCTGGAGGTGTACCAAATGGTCGAGAATATCTCCGAGGTACTCTGCGGGAGAGGCGGAGGAACAAGATGCAGTGTCGACGGTGAGGACCGGCTTTGAGTGAGAGTGAGCGAGAGGTCGCTTCTCAAACAATTGAGGTTTTGCCGACGGCCTAATCGGGGCCAGCGTTGCGGTGGAGGTTGCCATTGTGAAAAGAATGAGTGAATGAATGCAAGCGAAAGGTAGAGATGCAAAGGGTCTTAATTAAAAAGAGGGAATGCGAAAAAAGGGCCAGGGGGAGGAGCGTGGTGACTTTAAACAAGCGACAAGTTTAGATGCGAAGTATCACCAAGACCTTAACCCTGAGGGCCGAGTCTTAACAGTAAAGAGCGGCAATGAAAAAAGGGGAGCCAATGAAAAAAAAAAATGATGATGAAGGGGGGAGGAATCGAAATCTCCACGGCGACCGTAAGGTGGTTGCTAAGGGGATAAAAAGGGGGGGAGGCAGGAACCACCAAGCAAGTCGGGCAAGAAGGTTATCAAGCGAATCCCAAACTGGGCGGTCTCGAGCCCTTAATCACTCAACGACTGAGACGTTGTGCGAGGTTGCTTACGGTTTTGGTGGTTGGATGCCGTTATCTAGCGACAACGGTGCCAGGGACGGAGAAAAAAAGTAGGGGGTGACAGCCAGTTAGACGGCCACAGTTAGAACCCAGTACCAACACTCGCCAGCCCGCACTAGAAACCAGTACCGGCTATTTCGGTAGCGATAGGAGGTCGAGTCAGTGGCGAGGTTCACTGCGGTGGTCTGGCTAACCTATCAGGTCCAAACTGAGGGTCTTCAGTCGGGAGTCGTCCAGTCCGGCCGCGTCGGCCTTTGTAGTTTCCGGTAGAGGCCGCGCCAATAGGTGAGACAGTCTGACAGCGACTACCCCTGGCGTAGACTTTTTGAACCCGAGCCACCACGAAAATAGGTGGACTGGGTTTTTTTTTGGTTTGCAAATTTCAGTACCCAGGGCCGGTTAACACTTCGTATATATATTTGGCTCACCGCTATCCCAATGATCGCTGGCAAATGGTTCTGTAGTGGGTCGCCTATAAGGCGCGCATGTTGCCAATGATGCAAGTGTCAAAAAGAAACGCCGCAGATATAGGGGTAGAGGGTTCGAAGCGGCGGAGGAGGGTTAGGCGGGAGCAAGGAGGCAGAAGATAGGCAGGAGGAGGCGACGACAAGGATAGGGCCAGGAGGGAGGCCGCGGCAGCGCCAGATGGCGGAGACGGGCGGTGAGGGAGGTGAAGAGCTATGGCGAGTTTGGGTGAGCGCGGGCTTGGCCTGGCAATGATGATACAAGTATACACCATTGTTGGTGAATATTTTTTGATCAATCGGCCTAACCCCAGCTGAGATCCCTGCCCCCTGATCGTCCCCCTACCACAGAGGTCTCAGTCCGATGGGCTGCTTGGGCTAGGTTCCGGGAGGTACGTAAAGGTAGGGCCGGTACGTAAATGCGAGACTGACGGGAGTAAAAAGGAAAGGATACAACCGGACGGCGGAGGCAGCGCAGGAGCACTGAAGGCCACCGGGCTAGAGCAGCGGTGAGCAGCGGCCGGGCTGGAGTACGTGGGCAGACGTGAGTAGACTGGAGCAGCTATGAGCAGCCATGAGCACAGGAGGCGATATAGCGGCGGCAGCAGCAGTGTTGCAGTAGGCAGCTATTACGGGTGAGGTAGTGGTGTAGCGCTTGGTGCCTGTGGATACCTGCTGTCCTAGGCCGTGGTAGTACTATGCTGTAATACGATCCCCACCGATTCTGTACCACTGAGCTTGGATCGGCCGCTTTACCACCGATCGCTGGATATGCGGGCCGAATTACAGTGTCAGGTTCCACTTGCTGAAAGCCGGCTCAGTGGTCCAGGGCTGTTACAGGATGAGGCGGGGCCGGGGGGAGAGGGGCCGCGAGCTGGATCAGTGGGATCAGTGTGGGCCTGGGGGATTGGAACGGGGTTAGAGCCGAGTACGCCGAACCGTGCAGTCGATGGCCTGATAAGCTGGTCGATGGCACAGCACCGATTCAGCGGGGTCTGGGCCGACTAGCCACAGGCAATACTGAGTAAGTGTACTAGCCCACCGGAAGGCTCAATTACGCTGGGACTGCAAATGCAATTGTCAGACAATGACAGTTGATAGTGTCCTCTGTCTTATCTCCTTGCGTGACTGCGCGAGTGCGCAAGTGCGGGACTCCTTTGTAGCTGCCGCTTTCTAGGCCCAGCGTCGGCCTCGTCGTCTGCTTAGCCTTACCAGACATGCACCGAATACGCTGGAGTCGCAGGAGTCGCAGCATGCCGCATGCCCGCAGAAGTACTTGTACCATGACGTTCAATATTGATACTCGCTGCAGAAAAAGACACTGAGAGGGCATGCAACTGCGACTGCTAGCCTATAGTGCTATAGATGCAGGCCCAGGATTGTTGAGATTAGGTTCGACGTCCGCAACATGTAGGCGACATGTAAGCTGTTGGAATGGCCAGTCAGATCTGGATCTGGTCAGGGTCCTGTTTCAGCTGCGGAAGGAGCCGGCATCCGGCTACAACCAGCCTCAAATGGGGCAGAGAGGCCTGGCAGAGACCTGACAGAGATCTGGCAGCGGCCAGGCAGTAGGCGCAAAGTTGGCGGCAAGTGTGCAGTAGTAGACGTTAGGCGCGAGCTGCACTACTGGCAGCTGACTAGTTTCCAGTAGACCGTTCACTGATTAGCCGATCAGCCAGTCTGCGGTCCCACTATTGGTGCCTTGGGTCCACTAGCTCCGTCCGCAGATTACAGTCGCCCCTGACTCTCATTGCCTTCTCCGCCTGCCCCGGCTGCCGTAGTAGTTTGGTTGCTTGGCTGCTGCTTGCTTCTTACCTGTGCCTACTTGCTGCTCAGCTGTAGCTGCTTGCTTATTCGCCTGCTGTCGGCTGCTAGTGAGCTGCTAGTGGGCTGCCTGTCGGCTGCTAGTGGCCTGGTTGGGCGCAGTTAGGCCTATTAATCGCCAGCCTGGGCCTCAGTCGCCTGCTAATCGCCTGCTAGTCGCCTGCTAGGCGCCCGGTTTGGCCTGTTCCCTGCCCACTTTGACTACTGCTTCTGCCTGCCCTTGCCTGCTACGGCTGCTCACATGCTCGTCTGCTACGCACTAGGTTAACGGTGCCCCTGAATGCCGTTAAGACGATGCATGAATATGCACCCAACGCATCGCCCGCATGGACGGTTCCGAGCCTCGACTCACGGAATGGGGACGTTTACAAGGGACAGCTGGGTTGCAGGTGCAGTCTCCGTACAATGTAATGAAGGTACATACATAATCTACCCCTCTTTACTGGTTCGCCGTGCATTACGCGTCGGGGCTGAAATGGGGCCGTGGGTAACGGAAAATGGGGTAAGCTGGAAAAGCTGAAAAAAGGTGAAATGGAGCCGAGGGTTGTACTGGACAGGAGACGGCCGGAGAGGGCCGAGAAATGGCCAATGTGGCCAATGTGAGTGTATTTTGAGACGCCTAAACTCTCGTCGCCGAGACGTCCCTTAAAGTCGCTTTGTTTCGCATCCCTCCCTTTCTTGGCCCTGTTGTCGCCAGTTCATTTCTAGCTCGTTACCAGTCGTTTTACAATCTTTCACCACGCCACACCATCACCAATATCATACAGTACCTGCATTCCACAATTCATCTACCTTGCCTATGCCTGTTTGGACTACCTCATTGCAATATTATGATATTCTGCCTTATTACAGATCCTCGTGGTGTCCTCTCTAGGCTGTCCTACCGGTTTTCGTTACATTCCTTACTTGCGCATGCATAATAAATAGATAGGCATAACGGACGCACTCTCCTGTAGCCCGTACCGGCCCAATCTGCCTCCGGGCCTGTTCCCTGGAGAGGCTATGGATGCAATTGATATACACGTCACCGTTGCGTGATTACGCTCCAGTCTGCAGGCTGGTCCTTCACCCTTAGTCTCGAGAGCTCACACGTTGTCGGATGAAAAGTCGCTAAGGAAATTAAGAGCCCATGAATCTTCAGTTTTGGGGCTCGAGCCGCCCTTCTTTGGCTTAGCCTTCAATTTGGGCCCGACCGGCCCTCCACGGCCATTGTCTCGAGTCCTCGGCGATTCCCGCGGCGACTCTCGAGGGGTCGCTTTTGCAGTTGGGCTACCAGCTCGACCACCCCGGGGAGTCGACTTTCCACTACTCGGCCCGGGACCCGACCCCTGCAGCGCACGCGGGACTGGTAGGGCGGGGGTTGTAACGGCTGCATCAGTAGCAGTCGCAGTAGTTGCAGTAGCAGCAGCGAAAGCAGTGTCGGTAGCAGTGTCGGTAGCAGCGTCGCCAGCTGCCTCAGTGGCCTCCCCAGTGGCCTCCCCAGTGGCTCCCTTCGTGGCTCCCTTCGTGGCCTCGTCGGGTTCTCGATGAAGCTGCGGGGTGGTTGGCTCATGGCCGTTCGCTAGTCGCTCCTGTTGCCCATTCTCAGTAGTCTCTAGTAAATCCATGGGCGCCGTTGCCTGTTTCGACCCACTTGAAACTGGAGTCACTTTTGCAGGCGCTGGGGCCGCCGCTGAGTCCGCCGCTGGGTCTAACGCCTTGGACCCTAAAAGGCCAAGCAACGAGCTGGCAAAACTGGATCCTTTCTCCAGTGTATCGTGGCCAGGCGACTCGATCACAGTAGTGGACTCTCCAATTGGTTTGATTTCGGTCCCACGGGTGTCGTTTGGTGTGGCCGACCGAGACCTGCCCCCATCGAGCAGGTCCATCAGTGAGGCCGACGGCGACCGAGAACTGGGCTTGTCCAGCAACCCCAGCAACGGGTTTGCAGGTTTCTCGGGACCGGGTTCACGCTTTGTGTCTGCCTTCGGGTTTGCAGCAGAGTCGGGCTGGGCCTCGGGCGCTGGCTCGGGAATTGGAGACCGGGCCTGGTGAGATGCGTCTTGGGGAGCCTTAAGTAGCGACAATAGATCAATTCCAGACTGAGAAACCCGAGATTTAGCATCAGTGGGCTCTTTTGCGTCCGCTGGCTCTTCTGTTCTTGTGATAGGCCGTTGCGTAATCTCGTCGCTTTGAAGCTTGGCTGGCTTTGGTCGCAAAAGGTCCATCAAGTCAGAAGAACCCGAGCCTGTGCCGCCTGTGCCCGAGCCCGCAGACAGAGCCGGGGCTGACTGTGGCTTCAGCAAATTCAATAAATCGTTAGAGTCATTAGGAGCGGTCTCGGTATTTGCGTCGACCGTTTCAATCTTTTCGGTTTTCTCGACTGCTTTGGGGCTCAACAGTCCCATCAAGTCGCTGCTCAAATCATTGAGTTGCTTTTTGGGTGCTGGAGCAGGTTTGGGCACTTCCTTAGTATCCGTAGCTTTCGGGTTCAATAAAGCCATCAAATCTGTAGAACCATTGTGCGCCGCCGACAGATTCGCAGAGTCATTAGTCGACCGGTCACCCTGTCTTGCAGCCGATACAGTAGCATCGGTGCTAGGTTGGCTGGAGTTGCCTCTTAGCAGGCCCATCAGATCAATTCCACTGCTACTGGGGACCTTCTGGGCAGATGGCTCGGCCGGAGGCTCAGTGCTACCGGCAGGCTTCAGCAGATTCAATAAATCAGATCCCGAGTTGCTTGACAAACTTGCTGCCGGAGTCTGCACTGCTGGAGCCAGCGCCGGGGATTGTCTAGCTGAAGGTTCTGCTGAAGGTCCCCTCAACAGATCCAGAAGCGAATCACTGGTTGCTGGTGCAGCCGATTCTGAATCTGATTTATTCTGCAAGTTTGATTCTGGCACTGCCGACTTCTGGTCCCCCAGCAGCGCCAGAAGCGCATTGCTGCTGTCAGAAATAGAGCTGGAACCGCTGTCGAGTGCAGACAGAGAGAACTCCTTTTTCTTCTGTAACGACCGTTTCGAGTCAAATCGTGCATCCTCGGCGGCTGTGGAGCTGGCAACATTCTTCCTGTTGCGCTTGTTTAGAAGTGACGCCAGGATTGGGTTTGGTGGTGGAGGCGGTGGGGGCACTACAAATCCTGACGGTGCTCTGTCGGAGCGAGGCGCCTGCATCTGTACGGGTGCTGGTGCCTGAACGTGAGGGGGCGGGGGTGGTGGGTAAGCGAATGGCGCCATGAACCCCGGTGGAGGAGGAGGAATTGGCAAAGGAAGTGACCCTGGCGGCGGCGGCGCGAACTGGGGAGGCGGTGGGGGGATAGGATTTCCATTGTGGTCGTGAAGAGGGAACATTGCGAACGGGGGGAGGGGTGGAGGCGCGATTGGATGGACGTCGTCAAATGTCTGAGTGTCGTTGATTTCATTTCTTAGCAACGCCAGAATTTCACGGGCACTGTCAAGCTGGCTCTCGGCACTAGCTTCCCGCGCATTGCCTCCGAGAAGATTGAGTAGAATCTTGCGATCCTCAGTCTGCTGGTTCTGGGCGGTGGGGGGAGCGACATCGACCAAGTTAACTCCAATCGGCGGTCTAGAAGACTTCAGTTGGGAGTCTGTGGCCAGGCCAGGGAGAGGGATGGAATCTGATCCCTTGAGTAGATTTAGCAAATGAGCAGCTGCTTGATCTTCGTCCTCGATGCCCGCCGACTGGTCCTTAATTGTCTTCTTATCGGATACGCCGAGCAAGTTTTTGAGGGCCTTAGCTTCGGATTTGGACAACGACGATGCATGACCTCTTGCCCTGGAAACGTATTTTTTCAGCCCGTTCATAAACGGAGCCACCAGAACGTAGTCATTGGCCCTGATGCTGCCCTTCCGAGAGTAGGCGGGGAGCTTGTCTACATCATGCCATTCGATTTTGGAAATTTCCTTTCGAGTTTGAGGTTGAAACACGGTGCGGCCCGGAATCCCCCGGACAACGTACAATCGAATGTTCTTTTCCTTGACGGTGACTTCGATATAGTCTTTGGGTACCAAAAACGGCGTAATGTCGTAGCCAATCTCCTCATAAACCTCTCGGATTGCGCAGGCCTCATCAGTTTCGCCTTTGCTGATTTTGCCGCGAGGGAATCCCCAGGATGCAGTCGACTTCCACCCCCGAACCATGAGGGCCTTTGTCATCTTCTTGTTGAGGATAATTGCTCCCCGGACTGGGATCACGTTCTTGTACGACCTAAACTTATCAAAATCGCCCGCGGGGTCAGGTGAATAGGTGAAAAGTAGTGGGCATGCGAGGAATAGTCGGCGGACAAACTCCTTCAGCTTCATGGATGGTAGCGACGGGTTCTCGACCCGTAAGAAATCTTCATAGTACCATTGAGCTTCTTCCAGCAAGAAGAACAATCGCTATTGTCAAGTTAGCTATCACACACAGTTCGAAGGCCGGTCGGTACTCGGCTACTTACCTCACTAGAGCTCAAATCTTCAGGCGGAGCATTGATGGCAAACCTCACCGCAATGTCTTGCAACACATTGACCAAGGTCTCGTTCTTGAAACTGTACTGAGATGCGATGGACATTTTACCTCTGTCGACATGTATGTGATATGGGGAAGTTCAAAATCGTGAAAAATGCGGTAAAGATATACTAGTAGTAATCGAACAAATGGCACGTATACACCAAGCAACGGGGTGTTTGGAGTTTTCGCTTAGTCTTTTTACGTTTCGGTGCCTCTTTTGGTCGCAGCTTTAGAGATGGCAGGTTCTCTTTCGACTAAAGCGGACTCAAGCCTGCTGGGCGGGACAGGACGTACGCTTCAGCCGCGGGCTCAGAGCCGTGTGTGTGAGGTAGTAAGAGCAGTTCCAGCAAAAAAGCGACGCTGCTGGGATAGAGAGGAGCAGGGGGGAGCTCTGGGAGTGTTCAATGTGGCTGTATGACGCTGTCTGCCACCGCTCCTGCCAATTGCAATTGCCCCCCGCATACCACCAGTAACCGTAATCGAAGCCGTCTGATGCCCTGAAACGAATCGAACGGCTGAAAGATAGCGCGGCTGGATCCGTTGTGGATTCCAGCAAGTGGTGCAGTGGTACACAAACCCCACATTATTATTTCTATTCTATTCATTCATTTTATAATCAATTAATTGTCTTCTACACAATATTGTTTCTCAGGTTATATCCTAGTTGTCACATCAAGTGTTAGTCTGTGGTGAGCAGCTAATGTCGGATCTTGCTGAGTTCCCGACGATCTGACCTAGGAGAAATCCGCACTGTCTACGGCTGTGCAGCCCGCTCCGATCTTATCCGGCCGATAAATCAAATCTTTTTCGATCCGGGTTCCGAGTATCAGTTTGATTTGCACTGTCATGGGGTGGTTTTGGAGCGACAGTTCAGCGACAGACCAGGCGCTACCAAGGCGAGAAGCCTCATCGTCTCCATCCTCTCCGGTTGCTTCCGCAGTCCCGCCACCGGCCGCTTGTCCTGTCAAGCACGAATCAGCGTGTCCAGTAAAGCATAAGGGCGGCTCGTCGAGCTCGAGCCCTCAGTCTCAGTCATGGCTTGGATCCTGGTTTGAAAGCAAGCCTTCTGGCAGCAGCGGAGCCGGCCAGGCCAACCAGTCTGAGCTTAATTTATCTGCCCCAGGCGGGCCTACCGCTGGAGCTGCGCAGGGCTCTAGTGGCAATGCTAAAGCTGCCCAAGGGTGTCCTGTGATCAAAAAGAAGTCGGGATGGTCGCTGTTCGGCACTAAGGACGAGCCGTCGGCCGAAGTCAACCCCCTCAATAACATGCCAGAGCTCTCATCGCAACGTGCTGCTGGCCAGTCTGTCTATTTACCCACTGAGCGGACCCTGAGCACTATCCCTCGGGGCGAGTCAGATTCAGAAGGGGTGTGGGAATACCCGTCTCCTCAGCAGATGCTCCACGCAATGCTGCGAAAGGGCGGTGAAGTGCCTGAAGACGCGGTGGAATCCATGGTCGACGTTCATAACTTTCTGAACGAAGGTGCGTGGAACGAAATTACCAAATGGGAAGACAAGTACACCGCAAAGACTAACATTCACCCCCGATTACTCAAATTCACCGGCCGTCCTGACGACATGTCGCCGAAGGCTCGGGCTGTCCAAATTATGGGCAAGCTTTTCCCGGCCACATTTGGAGTGCCTCCTCCTTTTGACCGTCACGATTGGACGGTGCTACGCGGCAAGGAGAACGGGGAGTCTGACCAGGTACGCTATGTGATTGATTACTATGCAGGGCCTGATGATGAGCATGGCATGCCTACTTTCTTTTTGGATGTTCGGCCGGCAATGGACTCGGTTAATAGCATTTCGGATCGTATTTCTACATATGCCGGCCCAATCTGGGCAAAGGCCATGGGTCGAGTTCCTCCAAACCCAAATGAGTAGCGGCCTACAGCCGACTGATGTGCTCCTCTAATCGGTACTTCTGGGGGAACCACGCTGGCCAAGCACCATTATTAGCGAACTCAAGTAGCGCCTGCGACGATAAGAAGATGCGAGGCATGCCGTGGCCACCATACCCGGCGGTAATGTATATATTTCGATGACCCGGAACCCTGCCCACGTACGGTTCTCCAGTTTGAGGGAATCCCATAATTCCAGTCCAGTCTTCTACTGGTTCGCCCGCAATTCCAAATCTATTCCGTGCAATCGCTCTCAATTCGTCTGCAATTTTGTCATTAATGCCATTGTCGTCCACCACGCCAACTTCGGCTCCCTTGACCGCGTGTCGCATCCCCCCGAGTACTGCGGAAACTTTGCCAGGGCTCTCGACGTCTGGAACAACTGATAAATACTCGTCTCCCCAGATCAGGGACACCTTATTGTCCTTGGACAGCGGGAAGTTGAGAGCGGACGGCTCAAGCGAGAATCTACACACTTGGGCTCGAATTGGCTCGATCTTTGGCAGTCCTCGCACCTTGTCTTTGAGAATTGATGTGAAGCCATTAGTAGCAAAAATGACCTTTGCGACGCTAATTGATTCGGACTTGTTGCCCGGGCGGGTCACAGAAACCACGTTTCCAGTAGGGGTATCTTCAACATCCACAACTTCAGCAGAAGTGTACAGCTCAGCACCCGCTGAAAGCGCCTGCTCGGTAAGCCATGTCACGAGCCGATATGGGTTGATTGGGGACGACGGAATCGACAGCGCTCCGCCAATTTTGCCAGTTCCCGCTTCGATCCCAAGCTTCTTTTTAGCCTGATCAGTCGTGTAAAGCTTGATCCCATCAGGGTTGCCCTTCTCCAATACAGCATTGGCCTCAGCATACTCCTCAGCAGTTTCCAACACCACAAATCCAATATCATTTCGGTCGTTTGTCCATACGTCTAGTCCATTTTGTTCGACTAGGTCATTAAGTACCTTGTAGTTGAGGCGCTCAAATGGGCCATTGCCAATGTAGTCTGGAAACAAGTGGCCACCGTTACGACCAGTTGCTCCGGAGCAGAACTGTCGTGCCTCCAATACGACGACGCGGGTCTTTGGATTAGCCTTGGTAGCATGATAGGCCAGTGAGATACCTGATAACCCTGATCCAATCACCACCAGGTCTGCAGTCTGGGGAATGGCCTTGTCTTTGTTATGATTCGCCAAGGCGGTTGGAGAGCTACCTACCCATTCTGAGATTCTACTCCTGGAAATCGGTAACATTTCTAGGTAGTACTGTTCTTGTGTAGTCGATTTTTCACAATCGTGCTGCTTAAATAGGTTAGACATTTTCGGCTAATGATCTCGGCAAATCTCGGCGGTAGCGAGACCGGCCCGAGCAATCTGCCCGTGCGATTCCGGGCTGAAGGTAGTAGGGACGGCGACGACGTCATAGCGAATTTATGAGACGCCTAAAGTAGGAACGTTAAGAGACGCTGTCGTGAAAGCAGGAATTCGAGCGCAGATTTCAAGGCGTGGGGTGCGGGCTCAATTGTACCGAAAGGTGTACAGCAATGATGTCTCATTTCTCATCGTCTGGAGTCAGGTGCCACATCGAACCAGGTCCAGCCTTGCCGTCGTCAGTGGGGTAAGAGAGCTGATTGCAGAGTAGGGAAGTCGTTAAGGTCTTAATGAGCACTGCTGTAATATCGCCATTCCAAGGTGCCATTTTAATGCTTTAGGGAACAGAAGTTCTGAGCTGTACAAGGAGTGTGATAGCGGAATAGATTGCATATAATGAAGTTGTCAACTGCTAAACGATTCGTGTAATATGACTACGGCAATGAGACGAAAGCCAAAATATCATGGAATTGGCAAAACAGGCTATGAACATGGATTTGCTGCTACAGATAATGACATTTCCAACTCTCATTCAGCAGCAATTTGACCCAGAGCCTGCAACCACTTCCAGATCGGGGAAACAGACTACCAAATTAAGCAGTTTCTCTGGACAGCTGCCTGCAGCCGCGCGCGGCTATGCAGGGTTCAAAAACATTGCATATAGTAGTCTCAAAAGAACTAAATTTTATAAATGGGCGTCTGGTGTAGTTGGTTATCACATTCGCTTAGCATGCGAGAGGTCCCCGGTTCGATTCCGGTGTCGTCCATTTCTTTTTGCACCCGAGCCTCCTTGATTTATCAGGTTTATGTGCTACGGGTACGCACTTTTTTTCAGCCAGAGGCTTGCCTTTGAAAATACGGTTTTTGGTTTGACTTGACATGAGCCGTCTTTTCGCGATTAATATTGAATTGTAGCATATATTGCGCAGATCAATTCAGACACACAAAAAAAAGAATCTATCAAGCAACGTCCAAAGACTCTGTCAAACCAATTGCCCCTTTATGCAACTCAAACATTGATTATAATTTATCATAACTCATCACATTTACAAACAGTCAATGGCTGTCCTAATACATCTCGTTTACCCTACTGTTGCCCATTAAATGCAGAACGCTGAAACTGTTCAACGGTGATTGGAGAGTCTCCCGAGGGCGACTCTTCAATCTGCTTGGCCGGTTGTAGTCGACGTGGAATCACTTCAACGTAAGTAGCAGGAACGTACCCTGATCGTCCATCACGAGTTCGTACTCTCCACCATTGGCTAGGGTTTCCCATAGGATCTGCCTTTGAAAGTACAGCCACTAGGTCACCTTTGTGAAGTTCTAGCTCAACTTGAGGGTTTTCAGGCACGAAATCGTGAACGGCACGACAAAATTCGAGATTGTCCGGGTTGATCGTTCCATCAGGGTTAGCCAGGAGCTTGCTTTGGTCCTGAGATGCAATAGCTTTAATGAGTTTACCGAGAAGGTAAGGGAAGCCAAACACTGCGGCAAGGAAAAACAGCAATGGTTTGAACGATGGCTTTGGCCTGCCCGGGGCTCCGCCCCCGTTCGCAGTGAATTTTGCAAAGTCTTTGACAGTCAAACCATGGCTTGTACCAGGAGGGAGTGGTCTGCCGGTAGCCTTAGCCAATAGAGCTCTTGCCCATCGCATAATTGCAAAGATGCCCAAAATCGAACCGAGCGAGGTCTTCAAATGGCCAAACTGCTCAGCTACGGACATCATTGCGAAAAATGACGAATGAGTGGCCATGTACGTGGACTCGAGCATTTGTGAAAAGCCACCCACTGCGCCAACAATCGATTCAATAAGCTGGAACGTAGCAGCAGTTGATTGCTGAATACCGCCGCCAGGGTTATTGGGGTCCTGCGGACCCATCATTCCACCATATCCACCACCATATCCACCACCATATCCACCGTAACCACCGCCATACATGCCAGATCCGAATCGCGAGTATGATCCATATCCCGAATACCCAGACCCATAGCCACCGTAGCTACTACCGTACCCGGTCCCATAGCCAGATCCATAGCCAGATCCATATCCAGACCCGTATCCAGACCCGTACCCAGACCCGTACCCAGATCCATATCCCGATCCTATTCCATTACCGATGCCACCGTACGATCCGTAGCCCGAGTATGATGCGGTACCAGGGACAGCGGCATTAAGGCTTGTAGGACGCGCGGGTATACTTGGGGCCGAAGTCGTAGATGCAGAGGTCGAAGGTGTGGTTTGGGCAGGACCCGTGGCTGCAGTACTACCGCCAATGGCAGTGTCAGCGGCAGTCGTTTGCTGTCCCGAAGCAGCAGCAGAAGAGGTCCCGCTCGACACCTCCCAGGGTTTTGGTCTCGGCACAGACATGATAGAGGCAGACTCTCAGCGAACCAACAACTTCCAGCGTGTTAGAGATCTTATCGTTGAGCCAGTCGAATCGTGTCGATAAGTGAAGAGAGAGTTTCGGCACAAACTTGAATATGACAGCCTCCTTTTGGGTGTTTTTTTCTCTTCTTTCTCGACCTCAGCCGCGCACGGAGAGAACCGAGGTAAAATGCGGGGGATCCGGTGGGGGGCGGGGAGTTGGGTGGTCGGAGGCGGCGAGTGCAGGACGGGAGGGTGACTTGAAAGCAGTGGAATTGGCAGTGGATTTGGCAGTGGAATTGGCAGTGGATTTGGCGGGGGCGTTATGATCGGACCGTGATTGTCAGCTGGTTGCAACTGGTTCGCAGCTTTTTCGCAGCTTGTTCGGAAATAGTGCATAGTTTGTAGGTAGCTAGTTGGCAAATGGTACAGGTTGGTGTATAAGCGTCGTTTCAGGTTGTATGAGCGGCTGGGCGATGGGCCAGGTTCAGGAGGGTTACGTGAGATGTGAGCGCTAGCCAATTGACTATATCATCTCTGAGAATAAAGGTGAGGTATGGGGCCTGCAGGATGGCGTATTTGAGACCTCACTGATCCTGCTCCCGGTCCCGCCCCATCTCGCTGCGCTCATTGGTAATTGCCTCTTACTGTCGACGCTGCTAGCATGTTCTAGCAGCATGTGAGACTTGTCTCAGGAACCTTCTCGATGAGATGGGTAATACTACAAAAGAAACGAGGGGCGACTCCTGACATTGCATTTTCCCAACGACAATTGCACAACAAAATGGCATTAAGAACTATTCGAGCTAACCCACTGGCACTGTGGTCTCCTTATGACCCTGAGCTACGACCACGCCACCATCCTCTCAACTTGCGACTGGCTCGCCGTCCCCACACTAACCCGCAGAGATTTGCATTGATCAGATCACCATTTGCGGGGGACTACAGGCTCGGGCTCACCCGGCCACAAGCCAGTTTGAATTTCAACCACTTTGTTGAATCTGGACGACAAGAACCCGAAGTTTATGATCACGACGACCACTATGAGGTAGTGGCCAGGCTGCCAGGACTGGATCCGTCGTCAGTCACAGTGACTTTTGACGAGGACGCGTCGCAGTTAAGGTTATCGGGCTCAACCGAGCAGGCGTACGGCAGCGCCTATACGCGATACAGTTTCCAGCGGACGTTGCCAATTCCAGACTTGTATTCAATCGAGTCAGAGATTGCCAGCGAATACCGCAATGGAGTACTAAGGGTGTTTTTAAGGAAGGCGGACGAGGCAGCGAGTGAGGCGGACGAGGAAGAAAGCGAGGAAGAAACTGAGGCAGAAAGCGAGGCAGAAAGCGAAGAGGATGCCGACAGTGAAGAGGAGTATGAAGACGCGCCAGAACAGCTAGAACTGGGTACAGACGAGCGCCGGGGTCAGCAGAATCTGCCTGCCCAGCCAGAGCTAGAGGTGTTTGGAGAGTTGGTTCCTGAATCCAAGGCAGTGCCTCAACCGTACTTTGACTCTGATTCTGGAACCGAAATTCTCACCGAGTCCGAGTCCGAGTCCGACTCAGAGCTAGACGAACCCGAACTCAATTCGTCTCCTCGCCGAACGTTCCATGTCACGTTAGAAGATGAGACCGACGCGGAGTCCGCTGGCTCGTCGCAGTCCGAGACCGAAGTCCCGTCTCTATTTTAAGACAGCGTCCACGCATAAGATAATCTAGAAGCTCTAGAAGCTTGTAATATAATACCCGGGCGGCCTGAGCGCCGTGCCTTATTTAGCCTTGACAGTGAAAAATCCGAAATGACTAGCAAACACTGTACAAGCAGTAGCGTGCTAACACTGGATATACAGCAAATACAATAGCACAACAGAGTCCTAACTGTTAGTGTGACATTTGCTGCAGAAGTAGCCACACAACTAGTCGCGTAGCGGCGGCACCTAGTAAGCCACAGTGTGACGCAATTATAACGGCGGCCAGTACGCGTACAACCTGTGGTACTTGCATGCGGTTAACGCTTGGTCAAGGTGGCTCCATTCATTATACTCCGGAATTTACCCGAAACGGTGCCGAAAAATTAGCAACTTGTAGCCAAATAGTCAGATGAGATGTGCGTAAGAGGCCGATAGGATTGCAATTGCGGGGATCGAGACGCCACGGACGTTTATATATAGCCGTCTTGTTTTGCTGGTTTCAGTGCTTGTTTCTCCTTCACTCTGTCGCCCCTCCCAGTGGCCCTTGCACTGGCGTCCCAGTTGCCCCCAATTTCCACTCGCTCGGATTTCGATCCGATCGACAAGCCATCTCCCGTGAGAAGTCGCGGAGTTGTGATAGGTCACAGGCCAGAAGCCATAGCGGACCTAGAAGGGACCAGGTTTACTGGTTTTGCCAGGCGGTCACAGACGGAAAATCCGGTCACAGACATCCCGGAATCACATAACCCCGCCGACCAGTGCCAGCGCTAGGGGCAGCTTTTCAGGCAGTCGAAATGGCTCCTCATGGCTTTGTTCGTCGCGCGGTCTCGTTCCAGACGTTGCCTCCTCCTCACAGTGATCTGGCTGAGCTGAGGCTAGAGAGATCGGTTTCTCAAGTGACGCCGGGCGAAGGAGCTGACTACTTGGCGCTATGTGGTGGCGACGCGAGCCCTCCCACGACGGCTGGTCCGTCGTCGCCGTCTCTGCTACCGGGGCAGCCCAGGGCCCAGTCTCTGGGGTCGTCACTGCCATCGTCACTGCCATCGTCGCTGCCGTCGATTCTGCGGTTCTCTAGAAGGGTGATTGGGAAGGCGGTGGAAACCGGTAAGGTCCACTCTCAGCGGGCTGGTAGACGCATTTCGGAGGCGTCAATGAACTTGACCGGCAACGCAGACTACTCTGGCGAATTGAACGCCCCAGGTCCCGTCACCAGGAAACGGACTGGCTCATTGCAATTGTCCATGTCGAATGACTCTTACGAATCCTTGGGCTCCATCAGCATGTCGTCTCATGAAGTGGGATCCCCCGCTACTGAGCCGTCAATCTCCCAAGATCAAACTATGATCCCTCCCCTCCACCACCAGCCGGTGTTTGTGCCGGAATCGTTACGGGCTGGCATTTCCATGCTTCGAGTGACCCACCGAAAGCAGACCCGGCGAGTGTTTAGGATTGACCCCGAACTAGGAGTGGTTTCCTGGGACACAAAGACATCGTCTCGACTACTCATCGATCGCATTTATGCCATTCGCACTGGCGAAGATGCCACGCACTACCGCCAGGAACTGCGCGGTGCTGACGGAAACGAAAATGCTTCCCGATGGGCCTCCATTATCTACTCCAGCAACGACTATAAGCCCCGTGCTCTGCATGCGGTTGGCGTCAATCAGGAGGAATTCGACCTGTTTGTGTCGGTGCTCCGCCAACTGGTAAAGTACCGGCAGGACCTGATGGCAGGACTGGCAGTGCCCGGCGACAAGTTTGTTAAGATGCACTGGTCGCGGTTTCTAGAGTCGGGGAGTGACGAGCTGTCGTTTGGCGCTGTCAAAAAGCTGAGCAAGGACCTCCATATCAACTGTTCATCCGAAGTCCTAGAACAGCACTTTATGCTCGCTGACCGCGATTGCTCGGGCGGGCTCAATTTTGCGGAATTTAGAAAGTTTGTCGAACTCATGAAGCTGCGTCCAGAGGTGGCGCCAATTTTCAATGCCATTGCTGATATTCCAACTGCAAAGCTGTCGCTCAGGGGCCTGAAAGCGTTTATAACCAGGGTTCAAAAGCAGGAGATCGATGACGACAC
Organism: Blastobotrys peoriensis; assembly: GCA_003705735.3. Lineage (NCBI taxonomy): Eukaryota > Fungi > Ascomycota > Dipodascomycetes > Dipodascales > Trichomonascaceae > Blastobotrys > Blastobotrys peoriensis. The sequence continues at coordinate 90,284 of PPJJ03000031.1, read as the reverse complement.
AATTGAGCGGTACTTTAATCGCTTCTGCACCACCGAAAGCGGCAACGAGCAAGGTAAGGACCATGCCCAGGGGTATAGTGAGAGTGAGCCAAAGTACCTCACGCTTGCAGGATTCACTGAAGTGCTAAACTCGTCCAATCTATTTGGCCCTCTCAAGGATGACGAAACTGATATGGACCGTCCACTTAACGAGTACTTTGTTTCGTCCTCCCACAATACCTACCTTGTTGGTAGGCAGTTGGTGGGCGCTTCGTCAGTGGAGCAGTATGTGTTGGCTCTACAAAATGGGTGTCGGTGTATCGAAATTGACTGTTGGGATGGCGATAATGGCCCAATTGTGTGCCACGGCCGTCGTTTCACGACTTCGGTCGATTTCAAAGATGTTATCAACACCATCCGCAAGTATGGGTTCATTTCTTCGCCATACCCGCTGATTCTTTCCCTCGAAGTACGATGCAGCGCTGACAACCAGCTCAAAATGGTCGACATTTTGCAATCAGGGCTCCAGGAGTACCTGGTCTCAGCACCGCTTATCAACAACTGCGTCGTTTTGCCAAGTCCCTCTGACCTGAAGCATCGAATCCTCATCAAAGTCAAGTCGGCCGCCCAGTCGCCCAAGGTAATGGACGCGGGCTCATCTGACACCTTGGGATCCACTACCGCAAGTAGCGGCGTCAGCGACGACAACGGCGAGATAGGTACAGGCACAGCAATCCCAGGAACCCCCAGGCCCTCCCGTGAGCATCACACTAACGTGATCCCCGAATTGAGTGCGCTGGGTGTATACATCAGCGGGGTCAAATTTCGCAATTTTTCGCTGCCGGTCTCCAAGACGTTCAACCATGTCTTTTCTGTGTCAGAGCGCACTCTCAACACGATGATTCGAGACGACCAAAAAGTGGCTCAGCTCGACAAGCACAATCGCAAATATCTGATGCGGGTGTACCCATCGGCGTACCGCGTGACGTCCAAAAACTTCAACCCAATTCCCTACTGGCGCCACGGCGTGCAAATGGTCGCACTCAACTGGCAGACAAATGATATTGGACTGCAGCTCAATAGCGCCATGTTCTCATCTGGAACGGGCTACGTGCACAAGCCTCAAGAAATCCTGAACCCCCCGAGCCAATTCAAGCTGGGAAAGTACATTCCCGAATCACTCAAACGCCTGTCCTCGGGCTCGTTGCTTCAAAAGGAGTTTGTGACGGTAAATTTGACCGTCATATCTGGTCAGCAGTTGCCGCGAAGCAAGAAGATGCGATCCGACGAAAGGTTCAACCCTGTCGTTACCGTTGAAGTGTTTGGCGCGCAGTCTAATAATGGCAATGGCGCCGACGAGTCAACTGCAGTAGCTGGCGTGGGGGGTGTGAGTTCACCGCCTAATGGCAAACTCAAAAAAACGGAGAGCACCAATGTGCCAGCCGAGTTTCGATTCCAGACCCCAGTGGTGGCTAACAACGGGTACAATCCCGTGTGGGATGCCAAATGGACGGTGCGAGTGCGCCAGCGAGACTTCCCGTTTGCATTTGTCAAATTTTCAGTCAAATCTGACGACAATTTGATTGCAGTGTACGTCGCTCGATTGTGCCAAATGGCAGAAGGGTACCGGCATTTGCCTTTGCATAACATTCAGGGAGAAATGTACATTTTCTCCACCTTATTTATTAACAGCACCTTCGATTAGGTTTATTTATTGTACATAACATGCTGTAATGCATACATTCTGTCCGTGACAGCGCCATTTAAGCAGTGTCCATGCTGTTACTGGCTCGCTCTGATCCTGAGATCAATTCGCGACGAATTTCGGGCCCAATTGAGTGATGGAATTGTTCACGGACAACGTCGAGTAAGCTGTCTCGCTGGTCAGTAGTAATGTCGTTTTTGTATCGCTGAGCAAACACCAAAAACGATTGGTGCCATACTACAGGCAGCTTCTGGTCAGTAGCCCTGAATCGATTGAAATGGAATACCACGGCGTCCACAACCTTGTAGGGGAGCGCGTACTTCTTGTCGAGAAGGATTTTGATGAATTGAGACGTGGGGCCGGTATACTCCATCTCGGCCAGCTTCATTAGTGCAACTGCTGAGTGCAGCACGGGAATCGAGACCCGAGTGAGGATGGACCCCACGATGACGGCCTCGCGAAGAGTGCAGGTGCCGGATTCACAAAGTGGGAACAAGAACCCCTTGAAGAAGGCAGCAGGCTTGTACAGAGCCTTCTTTAATGCGCGATAGATGTGGTAATTGACAGTCTTGGACTGTTGTACTTCGTCTCGGAATCGCTCCAGGAGAACATTTCGCACGAATCCTGTCGATTGCTCCGCTTTGAGATTGGAAAGAAACAGCCTAGTGGCCTCATAGACAGCATTGGGTGACCAGCTCTCAGGTTGAGTCACGTACAAAACATCCTGCCAATGCTTGAGAGACGGGATCATCTTGAACACTTTTGGAAGCTTACCTGATCGGTATCGAGACAGCAGCTCGCCTACTTTTTCGTAAACTTCAATGACTTTGGGCGGTAACATGACACCGGCCTGCTCGTCGTCGTCGTCATGGCCAGCACCGCCGACACCGCCAGCAGAAGCCGGCAGCTGACCAGCTGCTCCGGCCTTTTTCATTTCCATTTCCCGAACTTTGCTCATAATCTGGTCAGCCAAGTTAATTGGAGGCTCCTCCTCGTCCGAATCGTTTCCAAGATACCGGTTGAACAGGGCCTCTTCTTGAGGGTCCACGTCGTCCAAGTCACCCAAATCGTCATTATACTCGTCGTATTCCTCGATGTTTTCCTCATCTGATTCCTCTTCGTACTCTTCGTATACCGCTTCATCTTCCCATGCTTCTTCGCCGTCGAATTCGCCATTTTGAAGTCTTTCAGCGTCCTCTTCTGCTTCAATCTCTCGCTGCTGGTCCCGGGCCATTGAAAGAATCTTTCGAGACAATTTGGCGTCAACGAACTTTTCTTGGCCGTCATCGTTCTGATCTTCTCGACGGTTTCTGGATTCTTTTAGGACACCATTTCCGTTTATGATTGAAGCGTGCAACGGATCGTGTCGCGGCTTCGAGCCCTTATTAGCTTTAGGCATTTTGGGGTGGACGCTACTGAGAACTGAGATCAGATAGCTAATTTTTTCTTCACTAATCGCTGATAACGGCCACACGGCTGGGAAAGCCGCATGTGATGGTGCGGCTGGTTGAACCAGGCCGGCTAGCTAGAGAGGAGACTAGATGAGCTCGGGTCCGGCGGCACAGTGGCCGAGGCGGAAGCAGCGGCAACAATTGCAACACTCGAACTTCCAGTAGACGGAGCGTGGTGACGAGACAGCTGACCCGGTCGGCTCGGCCTGTAGCGCCCGGAACACCAGCCAGAGCAGCCACGCGGCTGTGCGCACGGCTGAAACTGAGACATTCAACCCTAATACATTCGTGCAAATTGCAACGGCAGTGCGAATGCAATGACTATTCCGGAGCGGTAATCATCAACTTTGGCCAAATAATCGCCACTGCACTCCCCTGCGCTCCCCTACTCTTCCTGCCCACCGTTTCTTTCCACGCCTTGGCTCTTCTTTGTTCAGCCGCGGGTTTACTACTTCCTAATTGGGCAATGACCGGCACGTCGAAAATCTGACGACAAACATCAGATTCGCAGTGAAATTTGAGCGAGCACAAGGAAATTGCGACAATTTGGCGGTAAAAGTGCGAAAAATTGGCACGACCCGATCTTACACGTGATATACTACCACAGTTTTCAACATCGCAGTACTGCAACCCGAGACTTGACTTGACCCGCGTTCCACAATGCCGCCTAAGCGAGACCTGACAGACGTCGATTCGGCCCCCGATGCTAAGAAACCTCGATTGGTTCGAGAGCCTCGAGGACCTATCAAGGCGAATGGAACTACAGCTGCGGCGAAAAGCTCGCGGTCGCGCAAGTCTAGAAATGGTGTCAATGAGATCCCCACTATTCCCAGTACCGTTCTCAGCGTGTTCAACTTTGGATCTGGGACTATTTGCGAGCTTGGACATGGCCCAGACGTGACCGAGATCAAGCGACCAAGGTTGAACCCGTTCCTGCCAGTCCAGGATGTGGGGGTGGTTGCCCTGGCAGCGGGAGGATCTCATGTCGTTGCTATTGACCGGCAGGGCAGACTGTGGACGTGGGGACAGAACGATTCGTCGGTGCTGGGCCGTTCGACAGTGGAGAGTGAGGAGGTCAAGGCCGAAGATCACGATTTGAACTCGTTAGAATCGACGCCCATGCTGGTAGAAGGAGTGCCAATCAATGTTAAGTTTGTGTCGGTCGCTGCGACCGATAACCTTTCCAGTGCCATTGCAGAGGACGGCCGGGTGTGGGCATGGGGCACGTTTATAGATGACGGAGACAAGTCGTTCCGAGCGGGAGGACCATCAATTCAAAAGGTGCCGGTCCCGGTGCCGGGAATTCGCGCTGCGGTGGCAATTGCCGGTGGAAAAGACCATCTGCTGATTCTGGACAAGTACGGGGACGTGTTTGCGTGGGGTGTCGGTCTCAGCGGCCAGTTAGGAGTGACCGTGTCGACCAGGCTGCGATCCAAGACAATTGGGCCGTTCAAAATCACCAGCCTGAAGAATATTCGCTCAATCGCCGCAGGGGAGTACCACTCGTTTGCTATTGACCACGACGATCGTCTGTACGCCTGGGGTCTCAACAACTTTGGGCAGTGCGCCCTCCCTGACCAGGCTGGAGAAGGCAAGACTGTGACCAGGCCGACCGCAGTTACGGTGTTTGATGGAAAGCCCGTGCTACAAGTCGCTGGCGGAAACCACCACTCCCTTATTCTACTTCGCAACGGGGACTTGTACGCAGTGGGAGAGACCAACTTCCACCAACTGGGTCTGCCCAAGGCGTCTTTCCCCGCGTCGACTGTCTATGAAGGTGACGGCACCACTGCCTCCTATGTCCCAGACCCAATCAAACTGACGCTTGGTAACGACGGCGACGATGACGACGTGAAATTGCCCAAATTCAAGTACATTGCTGCTGGGTCTGACCACTCGCTGGCCCTGGCCGAAGACGGATCCCCCTGGACTTGGGGATTCGGCGAAGTGTACCAACTGGGACATGGCAAGCAGCCAGGTGAAGATGGCCCCGAAGATGAAGAGTTACCGCGACGTATCCACAACACCGCTACTAAAGGAGTGACCATGGCCTACACGGGAGCAGGCGGGCAATTTAGTGTTCTAGGAGGGCTCCCCAACGATTCTTAATGTCCCTGGTTGTTTTAAGCTGTAGTTATAATGATGATCGACCTGAGCATTCTAAACGCACTACTCCTAGAGTTTGGTATTGCTACCTCGGGGTGGCGATGCCCTGGCCTAAAGTCTAACGACTAGGCCGTCCTTTTGAAGGGCCTCTTTGACCTCCTTGACTGTGTACTCCTTTCGGTGGAACATGCCTGCACCTAGCGCAGCGTCCGCAGTGGTCTTTTCAAACACTTCAACAAAGTGCTGGGGCTTGCCAGCACCGCTGGATGCAATCACGGGAATCCCGACTGCTGACTTGATGTCGTTAATTAGCTCCAAATCATAGCCGGAGTTCGTACCGTCCTTATCGATACAATTGAGGAGGATTTCGCCAGCTCCTAGGGCTTGAGACGCCTGGGCAAGCTCGTATGCTCCCAAGTCTCGAGACTCCCGTCCTCCTTTGATAGTACACTGATACCAGACGTACCTTTCGCCGTTGGGTCCGGGGAACTTTGTCTCAAATACGTGGTGCTTGACTTCGGTGGGCGAGGCAACGTAGACTCGCTTGGGGTCGACGGACACCACAACGGCCTGGGCTCCGTATGCTCTGGAAATGGTTTCCATGGGCGACGACCCGTCGCCTTTATTGCCCCGCGCATAGAACGCTTCGGCGGCCAGCACTGCATCACCACCAATCGACACCTTGTCAGCGCCAGATCGGAAGTAGAGGCTGGCTACGTCGAGAGCGGACACAAGCTTGCCGGTAGCTGGGTCAACAGTATCGCGGATTCCACCACCAATGGTTAAGGGAACAAACACACTCTTGGATGTCTCCTTGAGAACATCGAGCATTGGCAAGTCCTTGAGCGGAGACGACCGGAACGAGGTGATATTAAGGAAGGTGACTTCGTCGGCGCCCTGCTCATAGTATCGCTTGGCAACGGAGACGGGTTTGCCGAGGTTTCTAACATTCCCGCCGCTCTCTTTTGACTCTCGTACGTCGTATTGGTCCCCCTTGGTTACGACCAAGTCGCCAGCGTCGTTAGTTCGTACATCCAGGCAGGCCACAATTCTATTTGTGAGCCCAGCATTGTTAGCGGCTGCTGCAGCGTCAAACTCGAGCGCCTGGTACTTGTTGTCGTTGAGGAAAGCGCTGATGACTTCCAGCCCGGCATGGCCAGACTTTTCCGGGTGGAATTGAGTTAGCAAAATGTTTTCCTTGGCCACGGCCGCAATGAATTTTTGGGTTCCGTACTGAGACACAACGTGGTCCCAGTCTTTGAGCGCAGTAGCTGCAGCGTCGTCGTACACCGCGGCAAACGAGTGCACAAAGTAGTACTTCTGTAGAGGGCTGATTGAATAGAGGGTCTTCTTTTGGTCGCCAGCGCCAGAGCCTACCTCGGGCAAAACGTTGTTCCAGCCAATGTGGGGTACAGACTTGTCAGCGTCATCAAACTTCGTGAGCGTCAGGTCAATTAGGCCCAATCCCTTAGCATCTGGTGATTCACTAGACCCATTCAGCAGAGCCTGAAGGCCGACGCAGATTCCCATCAATGGCTTGCCCGAGGCAATGTACTGTTCAATTGGGCCAGCCAGCTGACGGTCATGAACCTGGTGCATGAAATGGCCGAAATTGCCCACTCCCGGGAGAATGAGCTTTTCGATTTTGCTGAACTCTGCTTCCAGTTCTTTGGCATTGGAAATCACCTTCACTGTGTGGCCCAATTTAACCACCGCATTCTCCAAAGACTGGAGATTGCCACTATCCACGTCTACCACGTGAACAATCTTTGACATTGAGCCGGATATCGGGATGGCAGTGTAGGTGGTGATATATAGATCCAGTTGATGAGTCTTCTAAAGTGATCTGACTCTTTAGATTTTTCGACCTCTGTGAGCGCCGTGCGGTTATCGGCGATAAAGGGAAATATATGGCGGAAATGGGGACGAAATGGGTGGAGGATTGAGACAAGTAGGTGAGTAGGGGGGGCGGGAGTACAGAAGGTAAGTTAGCACCAGCGGGAACAACTGTTATCAGCTCTGTCGAAGGGTAGGGTTTTAGTCTGACTACCGACAAACTGGCGTAAGCAATTGGTGCTTTAGTGATATATGGGACCAATTTTACTGTCGTATACTGCTGAGACAGCCGAGTTCCAAGTTGTAAAAGGGTGAACGTTGCATTCAATAGTTATAATTACAGACAATTTTCGTGGGATTGCGGATTGCGTTCAAGCCTTGGCCTTGTTGGCTCGTCGGGTTCGAACAGCAGCAGCAAGCTCTCTCAGCATAACCTCAGTAGTTTCCCATGAAACACAGGCATCGGTGATAGACACTCCGTACTTGAGGCTGGCGAGACCTCCGGGGCCCACAGACTGCTTGCCCTCGTTAATGTTGGACTCAATCATAACACCAATGAGAGTGTCGTCTCCGTTGGACACTTGTCGGGCGACCTCAGAAAGGACCTTGGGCTGATTGCGGTAATCCTTGCTCGAATTGCCATGAGAACAGTCGACCATGATGGTAGTGGTGGGGGACTTCTTGATGAGCTTGCTCTTAGCAGCCTTCACGTTCTCCTCGTCGTAGTTGGGTCCCTGGTTACCTCCTCTGAGGATGATGAAGCAGTTTTCATTGCCCTTGGTGGTGGTGATAGCGGCAAGACCCTGCTTGGTGACACCCATGAAGTGGTGAGACGACGCAGCCGAGGTGACGGCATCGACGGCAATGTCGACTGAGCCGTCAGTACCATTTTTGAACCCAATAGGGAAAGAAAGACCGGACGCCAGCTCTCGGTGCAGCTGAGACTCGGTGGTTCGGGCGCCAATGGCACCGAGCGACACCGAGTCGGCCAGGAACTGAGGAGAGATGGTGTCAAGCATCTCGCTGGCAATTGGAAGACCCATGCCAGTCAAGTCGGCGTACAACTTTCGCGACACCCGCAGGCCCTTGTTGATGTTGAAAGATTCGTTCACATCAGGGTCGTTAATCAGGCCTTTCCATCCAACAGTGGTTCGGGGCTTTTCAAGGTATGCTCGCATAATCACCACCAAGTCATCACTCAGCTCCTTAGCCAAGGCCTTCAACCGGCCAGCGTATTCCAGAGCCGCCTTGGGGTCATGGATCGAACAAGGGCCAACAATGCACAGAACCTTATCGCTCTCTCGCTTAATAACCTTAGACGCCTCTTCTCGTCCAACAGAAACGGTCTTTTGCGAAGCTGCATTAAGAGGGATCTCAGACTGTAACAATGCTGGGGCCATCAATGGATCGTAGCCGAGAATTCGCAAATCTTCAGGCTCTTCGCCCACGGGGCTTCCGCGCACAGATCCTTCAGGAGTGAACATAGGCGACATTGTCTAAGTTGAGCGACGAAAAATTCGAGTAATAAAGACCGTCACTGCCGAGGCCTTATATATATACGGAACGGGTGTCTTCCTGACTCTTCTACGGAACCGCCGATTGTGTCATAATTTTTTCCGAGCGCCGCCAGCCGCACCGGTGAAAAATTTCAGCCCCGCGGAATTTGCGCGGCTGTGACGGCGTGCGCACGGCTTTCGCGGGGCTTCGTGCGGCAGTGTATATCCCAATTGGGCTTCGATCCATCGGCATCGACACGCTGACAATGGGTGCGATGTGAGTGGCCGTGCTCTGGTGGCTGGGGTCGGGCCCCGGGCCCTGGCCCATGCTGGGAGTGAGGGCGCCGTCATGGCCACCAAAATGGCTGGTACCCCTGGATGTAGATGTTCTCAGTGCCGTCCTTGTACTTGATTGCGAATTGAGCGTTTGGATCCGAAAACTGCTCTAGCCGCACCAGAGCCAGGCCAACGTTACCATGGAGGGCGAGCAGAGTACCAGCAGACTCGTGACGAGACCGTCGTGGTTTGGCAGATGCGCCGAATGGGGACGGTGCGAGGGCTGCTTCTGATGCAGTTGCCGCGGCAGGGACCTGAGAAATATTTACAATTGGCTGCTGCAGCAGATTGAGTTCGGGGCTCGAGACCGATTCCGACAGCAGCGTGGACGAGTCGTACTCAAGCGATTGAGGGTCCGGGGACAGCGACAAGGTAACTGGGACGACCCGTTTGCGAACAAGGCCGTGGTGGTGGGTCCGAATAGTCAATTCCTGCCCCACATAGCAGCCCTTGTCGAAATCGACCCCGCCCATGAGATCCATGCAGTAATCGAGAGGCAGGGCCCTCGCAGGGGTCATTTCAGCGGCGCCCTCAGGCACTCCGAAGAGCATTCGCCGCAGATTGTATACCACTGACGACACATTGTCAATTGCGCCAAATTGGGTGTATGCCTCCGACAGTACCGAAGTCGGGGAGGTGCCGGTCGGCAGTAGCAGTCGAAGTCCAAACAGACCGTCGGCGCCGGCACGAGGGTCAGTGGATGCAAAGAACTTGCCCGCTGAGGGCCTGAATAGGCCGGGGTTTGAAACGTGGACGGGGAATTCGGTCGCAGATTCCGAGTCGTCCCACAGCGACCACAGGCTGAGGGTGCTGGGGTCAATTGGGGACACCTTAATGCGGGACCGCAGTTTGTGGGTCTTGAACATTGCCAGCAGCATGTCCTTCACCGATTTGTCGCACTCAACCACGTATTCGAGCTCGGCTCCACCCAGCAGCCCAGAGTGGTGCACAGGGTAGATAAACGAGTCGGCGAGAATTCGGCCCTGGGCATTGAGAAACCCGGCATACACGCCATCGACATCGTGGTCTTGATCGATTTTGTTTGTCACTAGCCCATTCAGGAACTTGGCAGCGTCGGGGCCAGTGATTGCAATCAGGCTCCGATCCAGTCGGGTATATGCGCGGACTGCTGGCTCGGTAGCGACTGCGGGTGTATGAGTAGACAGTTGCCTTGAACAGTGGGAGAATGCGGGTAGAGCGACGAGACCGAGCCTCAATCGGCCGTGGGATTGCGGCAGCCTGGACAAGCGCCAGGGCAAGCGCCGAGGCAAGCGCCAGGGCGACCCTGTCAAAGCGTTGGCGAGCATGGTGATGATAAATCAGTGAAAATCGGGCCGCAGAATGTATCAATCAGCCTTACCGATGAGCCGGGGGCGAAGGAAGCTGGGGGGAGGGAAAGAAAAGGCATTGGGACGAGACTGAATCGGATGGGGACCTGAAATAGCATCGCGGCAGAACTGGAATACCGTGCGAACACTGGAACGACATTGGAACGATACTGGAACAGCATTGGAACAGCATTGACACTGAATTGAGCCTATCAGCGTCCATTGTCTGCCGCCGCCATTAGACGAATGTCAGAGACGAATGTCAGAGACGAATGCCAGTCTCTTATGTCCTGTCACCACGTGATGCGAATTAATGGGCTTTTAATAATGCAGTGCACCGTTCCAGAATTGACTTGGACCAGACGACAGAGGGGGTTAGCTGGTATCGGCGTGGCGGCAGAGCATAGCGGCAGTCGGCATAGTCAGAACAGCGCAGCTGCACAAGTACAAGGCGCGTACGTGTATCTGAAGATGAAGGCGCACCAATCCACAGTGCAACGGTAGTGAGCAATAGCAACCGCAATGCATGGCTGTAGCAGCAATGTACCAGTTGTTGGTACGCCGGTGGCCTCGGATCAGCCAAATATAGATCAGGTATAGCGGTAGCCAAATGGGCAGGGGCAGGCAGGGGCAGTACGGGCAGGGCAGTTCAGAAAAGAGCCATCAGAAAAGAGGCAGTCCAGGGGCAGTGCGGGACAGAGGTTAGAAGCGAGCGTGAAGGGCGATAGGCAGGTATGGAGCTCGTCATCAGATGGATGTTTGAGCAATGGCCAGTTGACCAGCACTGGGAGGGAGAACTGCCGGTTGCCCAGTCTCAGACCCTTGCCGATCCCCCAACCCTGGGCTACCAAGGGTTACAGGCAGGAGCAGGGAGCGGAGGGAGAGGAGAAAACGCAGGGAGGCAGTGGAGTGAGGGAGCAGGAGAGGGTGTAAAGGGGCAGTCAAGTAGTAATTGCTGGTATCAATACGGTGTTGCGCGCATATACAGTCATTTATTGTAGCATTGCCCATGCAAACAGTTATTCAGTACAGCATTGCCCATACAGAATACACGGCCTTTATTCACGCTGGATAGCACTTTATACAGTCATACATTGATTTATTCTGGCTGGCCGTTCTCTGATTCGCAGACCTTTTACCCTGATTCGTAGCCTTTCTAGATTCGCAACCTTTCTACCTGATTCGCTGGTCTACTAGAGCCGCGACTGCTAGAGTCGGGTGTAACGGCCAATAAAACGATGCCAGCTGCCCGATACCAGTTGCCTGGGCGGGTACAGGCGTAGCACTGCATAGTGTCGTGCCAGCCCTGGTAGCTGGTAGCTGGTAGCCCTGGTCGCCCTGGTAGCCAAATACCCAGCCGGCCCGCTGCGTTGGTGACTGGCGGCTGGACGGCCTAGAAGGCCTGGACTGCCTCAATTAGTCACGGCTGTGCTTATACGTCAATGGCTGATTGGGTAATTTAATGACCCGATGGACAGATACCCCACACGTCGAGCCATTGCTTCTAGCCTGTGACCGACTTCGACTTCGAACTCGGTCTAATCACAGTACTTAATCTAGTCCCCATAATCTCAATCGCACTGGTAATTAAAGTTTGTTTCTCCACCGGCGTCCCTCAAACCTCGATCCTCGTGGGGCCGCCAGCCCGAGCCGCGCGGCGGGTGATTTTTTAAGACCCATTTTAGTGGTGTGGGCGAGTAGGACACCGTTCTGATTTGAGCGCATAAATTTTACTACCGAGCTGGCAAGACCGCAGTGGTTGAACGCTAGCTGCAGGCAAGGAGTGAAAATAGTAAGTGGCCGATGGAAGAGACCGGGCAATAAGAAGATTTGGCGTTGACGGACTGGCTGGTTCAGCTATGTATGGGCCGAGCAGTTGTAGATTGTCGTCTGGGTGGTCTAACAGTGGTCAGTGTAGACGCTGTTGGGTAGCGGTGGATAGCGGTGGAGAGTAGGAAGAGTGGGATTCTGACCGGTCTACGGACGGTATTAGTAGTGCAATGGAGCCCAGCCGGCACTGGCACACGCGCTAGCACTGGTACCCTGATACTGGCCCTCTGCTGGTGCGCTGCCGTGTTGGTACTCTGCTACCGTACTGGTGCTGGCGTGCTGCTTCAACTTGCTGCTACTACTACCACGGCTACTTGTGCCACCACTTGTGCCACCACTACCGCTGCTACTATTTCTATGGCCTCCCCCTCTACTGGTACTAACTAGATCTGTAAATAGTCTGCATCGCTGTGCTCCAGCTAACCTTGTCCAAGTTTGTGGCTTGCAATTTGGTCCCAAAACCTAAACCCTATTATTGTGGAACTGTCTTTTTCTTTTTTTTTTTGGACTCGGTGTGCGTTGGTGTGCCCAAAAGATACTGGCAAGACCGTCCTTTTACCCGACACATCTTTCCGGCGGTGTTGATTTGTGCTTTGCTTGATTGGTGGCGACCTCCCCATGACTGAATCAAAGGTCACGTCGACCACCTCCCTGACAGATCTCCAGCCGGCCCACGGTGACGGCCACAGCCCGGGCTCTGGTCTGGTTGCTGGCACAGGCCCTGGGTCTGTCGGTGGCTCCAGCGCGGGTACCGGCTCGGGGTCGTCCCCCGCTGGGTCAAAACCAGGGTCTTCTCCTTCAAACCCTTGGAATCACCAGTCCATTGCCCCTATTGGCTCCAATGCGAGTGCTGGATCCACTCGCCGCTCTCAATCCCGTCACGCTGATGCATTTTCGTATATCCCTCCCTCTGGCTCTCACCAACCTCAACCCCACCAGCATCACCACCACTATACGTATTTTGATGACGGATCCAATTGGAACCCTCGGTCCTCGTCGTCCTCGGACCCGGCCACTGCTCCTTCGCCTTCTCACAAGCCCCAATCTGCTCCGTCTTCTTCGCCTTCGGCCGTCCCGGCAGTGCCTCCTCTCGGCGCGTCCTTTGCTGCGGTGGCAGCGGGCGGCCTGGCTGGAAACTCTTTTGCAGGTGGACCTGCCACGTCGACCAATTCCGTCTCGGGTAGTGGCCTGCAGGCCAACGCGGGTGCTACGGGCCCTGGATCTGGTGCCACTGTTGGTGCTACTGCTGGTGCTACTGCCGGTGGTGCTGGTGCTGGTGCTGGTGGCTCCGGTGCTCCTGGCCAAACCGCTTCCGCTGGTAACCCGTGGTTCGATTCTCACCGAACTGGATCTCGACATACCCCCGGCTCATCTACGTCGACTATCGATAATGCTCCTGGCTCTGCGAAGCCAAAGTCAATGGGGTCGTCGCGAACCCCAAGTGTGTCCAGCACTTCATCCCCCGGAAGCGGGCACCACGGCTCGCAACAGCAGGCTCCACAAGCTGGGCAGCAGGTTGCCAATGCTGCTACCGGCCCGCCAGTTGGTGCCGGGGTTGTCTCTGGGTCTGGAAGCTCGACTGGGTCGGGCTCTGTAGACGAGGAGCTTATCCCTACCGCAATTGTTATCAAGAACATCCCATTTGCAATCAAGAAGGAGCAGCTTCTAGACGTCATGACGTCCCTAGGACTGCCATTGCCATATGCCTTCAACTACCACTTTGACAATGGTGTTTTTCGAGGACTTGCGTTTGCAAATTTCACTACTCCTGAGGAAACTGGGGCAGTCATCACGAATCTGAATGGACGCGAGATTGGCGGTCGTAAGCTTCGAGTAGAGTACAAAAAGATGCTGCCATTGGCTGAGCGAGAGCGAATCGAACGTGAGAAGCGTGAGCGCCGAGGCCAATTGGAAGAACAACATCGAGGACCTCAGACTAATGGCGGAGGCGGCGGCGGCGGCAGTGGAGTTGGAGGTTCAAAGGGCTCCCCAGCAGCCCAACATGGTTCTAGCCCTAGCAATGGTGCCCCTGGACACCATGGCAATCAGCACCATGGAAACCAGCACCATCACCACGGCGCTCTTCAGCAGCACCAGCAGCAACAGCAGCAGCAGCATCAGCACCAGAAGCAGCAACATCCGCAGCAGCAGCAACAGCAGCAGCTCAATGGTGGGGGAGTGGCAGCAAAGGCGGATCTCAACGACCCGGAAACTCTTGAGTTCTTTTCTCAGTTGCTCCTGTTTCGGGATGACCGCAACCGTAACGAGTTCTTTTTCCCTGCCACTTTGTCTCAAAGCCAGCGCAGAACAGTGCTGCTGCTTTGTACCCAGCTCGGATTGGCGTTTTTAGGCCAGGACAAGGCCTCTGGCGGTCATGTCGTTGCAAAGCAGCCCACTGGAGGCGCTCAGTTGGGGGCCCCACCTTTGATTCCTTCGCCTGGCGCGCCTCCTTCTGCCGGTGCAGGCCCTCCTGCGTCGTTTTTTGACCCTGCTACTGCATCCAATGCCTCTGGAGCTCCAGGGGGAGGGTACAACCACCAATTGTTCCAGCCCCAGCCTCAGCACCCGCCATTGCAGCAACAGCATGGATCCGGAGTTACTGGCGCTGCGGGCCCTGGTGCTCTGTTCCAACCTGGACTTGCCGGCCAGGGGCATTTGACTCACCAGCCGCCACAGCAGCCGCCCCAGCAGCAGCCTCAGCAACTGCGAGGAACGAAGTCTTTCGCAGACATTCGAGCGCCGGGAATGTCGTATCCGTATAACATTTCTGCCCCTGGAACCCCCAATGCTGCGCCATTCTTCCCGTCGCACACCCCACCTCCTGGCAACCACCACGGCCAGTATGGTGGTACGACGACGGTTTCTTCACTGCCGCTGTCATTGCACCAGCAACGCAGTGGCTCGATGACATTTACACCTGGTTCTGGAGCCAACTCCGCCTCCAGCGCCAACCAACCGCAACACCACCTCCACCAGCATAGCCAGTTTTTGCATGTGTTTGATCAGGCGAACAATGGTGGGTACGGCCAACAGCAGCAGCAGCAGCAGCTTCACCAAGTGCCTGCGAATGCGATCAACTCCCTCAGCGACTCATTCTCTAGCGTCATGTCGCTTGGTGGGTCGCATCTGCCTCGAGTTCCGTCGGCCATGAATTCTAACCATGCGTCGACGAGCCCTACTGGAAGCATCAACTCGATTGCTGACTCTGGGGCGTCGAGCAATGCGGGCGTGATTGGATCGAACAAGAGTGCTTTCTCTACTGCTCCGTCGTCTGGCGATAGTGGTGTTGTTGACGTGAAACATGATGACGATTAATGAAGCTTTCTGATTATATTGACATTTTAACGAGCCCAACGTCATGTTAATGTTGGACATGCCTTACGGAGGCGTGATTCAAAACGAAATTTGAGGAGCTTTTTACCCTGAGCTTCCTCCACGACCCCACAATCAAGCGAAAGCGAAAAAAATTAAGCGATTCGGATCCCGAATGAACCACACTACACGAAATTGAAAACAATCAAAACCCCAAAAAAAATTGATATCCCAAAGAACGGTCTTCTCCTAGAGACGTTTAAGGAATATGCCTCAAGGAATGGGTGTGAGAGGGCCTCCTCTCACATTCTCTTTATTGCTAAACATATACGTATTAACGATGGAACGCTACCACGATCTGAATATACAATTAAATGAATACATCAAGGAACATTAGAGTAGCAGGGTGACGGGTAGATCTGAGGCCTGTATGAATGTGTGAATGGAATGTTTGAATGTGAATGGGTCGTCTCAGAAGTCACGTTATGTCAGCCCTGAAATTTCACGTGCTCAGTTTTGTCCGTGGACTGCTCTTTGATCTGAACTGGTATGAAAGTTTGATTCGACATTCTGGTTTCCCGATGAAACCGCCAAGATTGAGCCAGTTTATGGTTCGGGCGCTTAAAAGGGCCCAGAGTTCCGTCTCCGATTCGCTTAGTAACGGGTATATTCACCAGTCCAGCGCTGGGTGCTACAATGTGCTTCCTCTGGGCGCGCTTGGAATCAGAAGGATTGAGTCGGTGATTCGACGACAGATGGAACAGGTCGGAGGATCAGAGGTGCAGCTGACTAGCCTGAGTCCTGCAAAGCTATGGCAAAAATCGGGGCGAGACCAAAACCCTGAACTTTACAAGCTTGATCGGTACATTCTGGCTCCAACTTGCGAAGAGGAAGTGACGAATCTTGTCCGGGAGTATGTTTCAACGTATCGACAATTGCCATTGAGATTGTTCCAGATTTCCCGCAAGTACCGTCACGAGAAGCGGCCTCGCGGGGGACTACTTCGTACTCGGGAGTTCATTATGAAAGACATGTACAGTTTTGACGATAGTCTGGCAGCAGCTAAGGACACTTATTCCGAGGTTTCTGGGGCATATGAAGCGATTTTTAAGCAATTGGGGCTGCGGGTGGTGAGAGCAGACGCAGATTCAGGGACTATTGGCGGCGACATGTCGCACGAGTACCATTTGCTTTCAGACCGCGGAGAAGATACCGTCATTTCGTGCACTAACTGTGGCTACACGGCCAACCAAGAGGCAGCAGTGGCTACGCCGAAGCCAGGGACCCCTCCGGCATCAAATGCCGCAGTGAAATACTTTGTCACTGTAGACAGCGACCAGCTCATCGCAGCGTACTACCCAACGTCTCGAACCCTTAATATGCACCTTTTGGCGAACGTAGTCCCAGAGTTTGACCCTGCGGTGGCTGACGAGGCCGCAATTGCTAAATTCAACTACGTCAAAGACGACGACGACTCGGTGTTGGCGAAATCTGCAGTCAGGGTCATCGATCCGGGAGTCACTCCACAGACAGATCTGCCCGAGTTTCCAGTTGATATCGCCAAAAACAGGACCGTCACTTTGGAGGACGAGCCAATTGTAAATGCCCAAACTGGCGATGTGTGCCCAAGCTGTCATACTGATAACCTGGCAGAGTCCAAAGCTATCGAAGTTGGGCATACGTTCCTGCTTGGAACAAAATACAGCGACACCTTCGACACCGTAGCCATTGCATCAAACGACAAAAAGTATCCCGTGCAGATGGGCTGCTACGGAATTGGGGTAACCAGGCTGCTAGCGGCGATTGCCGACGCCACCAGCGACGCAGATGGCCTCAACTGGCCAAAGGCGGTCAGCCCATTCGACGCCGTTATAGTAGCGTTGAACGAGGCGGATGCAAGTAAGGTCCATGAAGAATTGTCCAATCACGGACTGACCTCAGTGTGGGACAACCGGTCCAAGAGCATTTCGCAGTTGCTTGTAATGTCAAAAAGTTTGGGATTCCCATTGATTGTCATTGCCGGTAAGAGGTTTCCTGACGGCCAAGTCGAAATCCAAGCTCGGGGGCACGCGAATGAGCCGCAGGCAAAGAACACCGGCGAGATCGTGCCTTTAGAAGCACTAGGCACTCGAGCCACCGATATTTTGGCCCAATGTAAATAGTAAGATAGACCACAACGCATGCATAAATCATAATGTCAGTTTTCGACGCGACCTCTAGTCCAGGCGCGACTTCTAGTCCGGGATATCCCATTCTGTGGTCTCTTGAAATGGGACGGTGCCCAGAGCCACCACTCGCGAGTGCGTTACACGTGAAATGAAAGATTGCCCTACCCGCTTATACTTCATGACATAGCACACCGCAAGACAGCTTCGTGCCTCATCCGATATCAGCCCATGGTCCATGAACATATGGCCAATGCCCTGGTCAGGTGCTACAGTCTGCTCCCGACCCTCTTTCCAACACTTTAAACACAGTAACCGCTCTGCAGTTGGCAACCCTACAATTGGTCGATGATGCCCATTGACAGGAGCTGGTGTCCGTCCTGGTTCTGGATCAGGAACGTCTTCGGCCATCAGGGCGTACATTGAGACGTCAAAAAGGTCGGAGATCTGTTGGAGCTCGGGGTCCTGCCGCGCTTCCTCAGGGTCGAAATGCTTGCACGCTTCACAAACAGCACAGTGCTGCGCGATTTCTGCCCTAAAAAGGAGGTAATTTCCAGCTAGGCATACTGCCAGGTTGGTGAACTTGTCCACAATCAATGCCGTCTTGACAAGGCTCCTTGGGATATAGCATTTTGACCCTAGCTCGCCTGTCCTTACATAGGGCCTCTTGTCGTAGCTGACCATGTTAACTCGGGCGTGATCTGAGTGAAGCATATGCTGTCTCAGGGGTGATTCAAACGGGACCATATACTGGCAATTGCGTACGGGGCATCCAAACAAACCGTCAATTTCCTTTGGATATACCATTAGTGACCGTCTCTCTTTAGACCCCACAGGGACGAATCCCAGGGGCAGTTTGCCCACAAGCGCAGCGTCGGGAACATTTTCGACCAATGAAAAAGGCAGTAACATAGGGGTAGCGTGAGGGGACGGATTCTACGCGTCCACACGAAAACGACGCGCCCTCGTCGCCCGAAGAAACGAGATGCGATGATCTGACTTGGACCAAAGCTGCCCCAGTATTTTGAGTGAAAAAGATGAGCGGTAGGTCACAGGACCATGGAAGAGCGCGCTCTGTGGGCCCGTTCGCCAGTGCACTAGGAGAGTTGAGATCTGGACATGAGGCCGGTACTCCTTTGATATTCTAGCAGACAACCCTATTGTGCGCAGACCTCGTCATTGTGGCCGTTGTTACCAGTTTCTCGCAAACTCTTGTTTTATAGATCGACAGGGGTCCACACCTTTAGCGGTTACGGTCCCTGATGATCTCTAACAATTAATTAATTAAAGCAGCGTCGATGAGAGATTCATACCATGTACTTGTACTGTACGCTCACAACGATGCAGCTTGATATACACAGTCTATCGAATATTTCCGTTCTGAATATCAGCCTAACAGGGTTTTACCACGTATCAGACTTGACGATAGATAGCAATGCTGTGGTGGCGCAAAGGCCGCAGCTGAGTGAAGTGAGATTTGTAGAAAATTACTCGCACAGAATGACATAATTTCAACCTAGGACGCCATACTTGAGCATATACATATCTATATATATATCCTTGCGAATGAATTGCCTGGTAACTTGTGAAAAGCTACAACAACTACAGAGCGATGCAGACCATGGCCATTCCCAGTCGAAACAAGTGTGAAAGGGCTATACTGAAGTTATCAACGGGTATATTATGAGTACATTATGAGTTGAGGTACGGTAGGCGAGCCTGACTGGGGGTTGGTGACTGAGCAAATTTTCATATGCCGAAGATGTTTCAAGAGTGGCTAAAAATGACTTGACTCCAACTCACCACTTGCCACTCCCAAGTCTCGATTCCACGGCGTCCGGATACGACTTGAATTTGCTGGCAGTATTATACTCCTAAACAGGGGGAAAGCGGAAACGGCAGCAAAGCAGACGAAGACACCAGGAGCGCAGTAGTTGCACATCGAAGCTGTATTTCTTGGGGCCAATTTCCTAACCTTTCAAATGTCTGTGATCACACTAGATCGGCGATGGGTTCGACCAGCCCCGCGATGACATTACCCCACAATACCAGTGAGTTGATTGAAATTAATATTCTAGCATTAAATCGTCACTATGCAATAAATAAGACCCGCTGGGGGCGATGCGTTTATAAGGCATAAGACTGCGATCTTGTAAGCCGGCTTAGACCAGAGCTGGGCTCTGGCATTGGCGAGTCAAAGTCGCTGGAAAATTCATCATCGTCATCTTCGTATTCGGCGGGCAATCCTTGCCGCTTTCTTTCCAGCATAATTTGAGCGGCTTCCACAGATATACCCAATTTTATCGAGAGCGCCCGGGCTTTCGTGGCACCTTTCGGTCTCCCCCGAGACCTCCTGGGTGTGGGCGTCGCAGTAGAGGCGCGCGGTGGGTGGGGCTTTGGACTATGCGCACGCGACGAGACTGGGCGTTTGATAATTTTGGTACCGTTGGTGACGGGCGCTGCCTCGTCTAGAAGTGGCTGAACGACGATTAAGCGGTCAATCACGTCTGCCGGATCAGATTCATAGCCATCCACATCGCCAGTATCGCCACGGTCGCTGTCAGGTCCATTGGCATGACCGTTGGCCCGGTCATCCTCGGCCATCGCTTCCAGTCCATTGATAACTGGGTCGGCTCGGCGAGAGTCATAGTCCTCAGTCTCATGCTGTATAGCATTCCCGGGGCCCTCATGCTGAATAGCATTCGCAGTGCCGTTTGAAAGCTCCTCCGACCGGTTGTCTGTTATGTCATTAGGGTGGTGGCTGCCGTTCGCCGCGGGCTGTTTGCCGTTTTCATGAACTACCTGGTCAGGATCCTTCTCCCCGCTCCAGATTAAATTCTCTTCATTAAGTGCCAGGTACCCCTTCGCCTCCCACTTTTCAATAGTCTCGTTGACCAGATCAGGGTCAACTTTAAGACAGTAGTTGCCATGCTTTGGGTCTTTGGTTAGGAATTCGAGCTGTTCAAGGCCGAAAATCACGTCGTCAATTGTCATCCCCGTGCGATTTGACAAGGATGAAACTGTGACAGGATCATGTCGGGAGTTCAGGGCCCTCTTGAGCTCATAACACAGCCTCAATTGCCAGTAATTTGTGTATGACAACAATCCCAGCTCAGACAAAGGCTTTTCGGGCGTTCCAGTGGACTGCTCTCGACGAGAGAGCAGATATGAAAAATCGATTAGAAAGCTTCCATACCCCTTTCGTTGGGCAATTGGAAGCGTCAAGATGCAAGAAACATTGTATCTCACGTCCGAAGTTGAGAGTTTCTGTTTCGAAAAGTACCCCACAAAGTGGCAGCCACTGGAGTCATTCTCGGTGAGCACATAAAACATGAATGGCTCTACGTCGTAATAAAGTGTTTTGGAGTCAAGAAACATCTTGGCCAACAAACACAGGTTCTGGCAGTATAATGGAGCCTTTTTGCCGTCGACTTCAAACACGCTGACCGAGCCGTTGCGATAGATTTCATTGCCCGGGGGATTGCGGTAAGGGCATTTCAAGCCATGACGTTTGGCGACATAGTCAGAGGCCATGTATTTGAAACAGAACTCGCATATCGGCAAAACTCGATTCATTGAGTATTCCTCGGGGTATGGCGCCGAGTACCAAGTGTCAATGACGTAACCAGCAAAGTGGATCTGACGGATTCGGGATGCCGTGGCCGCAGTGAGATAGTTTTGGGACTCGTCGGTTTCGGAATCAGATTTCTCGTCCCATGTATCAGTAGGGTCACGGTGTCTGCGTCGGCGACTTCCCAATGCAGTCGAGAACCGTGACTCGTCGCGTGAGTTTGGCATTGTGCTCGAAGTGTCCGCGTCCTTCGAATCAAAGATGCCTCTATACGGCTCCTCATCACTGTCCTCGACCTCTTCCACAACCTGGACCACCTGCTGCGGTGGGGGTTCGGCTCGTTTGGGTGACGACGAGGTGATCAGCTTGGTCCGGGGAGGAATTGTGGGCTGGGACGCCGGAGACTTGTTACCTCCAAGAGGGATGCGCACGGTTAATGGATTTGGTAGCTGTCGTGAGTCAGATGATACAAGTCGGAGGCGGCGGGCTCGAAGCAGGCGCGAAGGCAGGCGAACGGTTAGGATGAATCTAGAGCCTCGCCGGTGAACCACGACATTGCCGACGCGATCTGCCGCCGTGGCCACGAGCCTCGAACTCCGCCGCAACGACTGCCGGTCATGATTTAGGTTCTGGGACAGGTGGGCCATCTAACAACCGTACTTGGCCCAACGACCGCCTGTTTAGTGGGTATAAACGAGACAGGTTCGCAATTTTTCAGTGATTCCAGCTCCAGCGGGCAAAAAAATGGCCCAGTATTGGGCAAGCCGGGGCGTCGTACGGCGGCGTCACGCGTCTCTCTCGTGAGCGGCACGTGTGGCGAGGGAAAATGTGGAAAAATGGAGACCATTTGCCATTATCTCCGCCGGGCAGAGGTACGGCTGGGGCCGAGGGGGCCAAGAGCAGTGCTCTGGCGGGGGCTAGTCACCCCGTCCTGGTGCCTGCTAGTGGTGCCCTGCAATGTGCCGCTGTTATATTTGCCTAGTTTGACTGCCGAGCGCGCAAAAATACAGATGGACAAGTCGGGCTCAGTCGGTAGTTGGTATTCGGAGTCCCGACCAGGCGCAAGGGTGTATTCGGGTATTCGACAGCCGTGCGAATACCCTGGCTCGCGATGGGATGAGAGATGTCCCAGAGCGGTATCATTTTGAGGGCCAATTTGGGGGAGGAGGGGCACGGCAATTCACAGGCACGATAAGGCAATTCCGAAACCGACAACCCCTCCCCCGCGGCCCAGACTGGGGAAGATGGCGGTGGAGCAATTTGATGCAGGTCTCAGACTTTTTGGGGGCCCGTCTGCGGTCGAACCCTATCCACCCCCATTGGTTTACCGACACACAGGTCCTAGACATCGCATGGCCCGGCACTTTGTCGGCACTCGCGAGACTCACAGCACAATAGGGTGACTAAGCCGGAATCGGCCCTGTTCTGTGGGTTCAGGTGCAACGGCAGGCAGCACTGCACTACAGATTGTGATATGTGATGGAGGTGGTTGAGATATCCGAGACCTACAACCATGCATGAGGGGTCCGCCTCGAGCAGTTGAAGCTTGCTAGCATCGCGACAATAGCATCAGCTGCCTCCGCACTGAAAGGAGATAAAAGAAAAAAAAATGTGGGCTCAAGCCGGAGACCTAACCTGATGTGAGATCGTGCAGATCTCTAAGGCGATAAGGTCAATGCGATAGTACTATTCTGTCTTGTCGTTGCAACCTTAACCATTGAGCATAAAGGCGCCAATGCGCCAATGTGCAATGGGGCCAATGAGAGTCTTGGGATCCTGGAACCACGGCGAACCACGGCGAACCTTGGATTGAGCATTTCTACGTATCCAACATAGTCTAAGAATTGAGGGGGCCGCCAGCTTGGCTAGTCAGGCGATGGCTCTGGTACAGCACACTAGACATCACGCTTTTCCGCCTTCTCCATTAGCTCCCACCTCCATGTGGTACATGAGCGCATCAAGCCCACCACAATTGATTGTGAGGATGCCGAAATCTTCCGACGAGAATGCCATGGTTCCAGTTGACATGATGGAGGCGATACCTATTGACAGGTGCGACAAATGTCGCTGCCAATTGCTGCCGGTTGCGCAAGTCAACCCGAGCAAGGCGGCCGCCTGAAAACGCTCGATTTGGGGGCAGTTTAACCGAAAGGTTGCGATGAGGGCACATTTCCGATGAAACCCTGAATTAGACGATCCCATATACGACTGGTGAGATGTATGATGTTTGAGGAATGTCGGGGAGTTTCGGTCCAACAAACAGGGTAGGGCCGTCAGTGCTGAGATGAATGCCAGGGCCGTAAGCTCGAGCCAGGCGGGGCAGTTCGGACTCCGAGCCATTGGCCTAGCCAGTAGACTCCAGTAGCCATGCTGGGGTCTGGGTGGTCTGCCTGGTCCGGGTGATGGTTGTCGCTACAGTAGCTAGTCTAATGCAGAGGGCATAAATTGGTATTCAAGCAATCCAATAAACTACAAAAACAAGTTGTAAAAAACAGGGGGTTGAAACATTGCGAGGTCGTCACTTCGTTACAGATGATGAAAGCATGAGTGATCCAGATAAAATTCCGGATATTCGGCACCGGCTCAAACCAAGTTAGGCGGCTCGACCTTCCCCGGATTCCTTAGCAGGATTCCACAGGAGGAACGGGCAGTAACACGGTCGCAGCAGATGCCGTGGGTTTAGAAAGTCTCTCCTAATGGCTATAGGGAGACATTCAATGCAGGACTGGTGGCAAAGAACGCCGATCCGGAGCCAGCAGGGCTCGGATTGGAATTCGAATGAGGTCGTTGAGGGACAGGAGTCGGAAGTCGAAGGCCTGTAAACACCTTAGATGGCCGTCGAAACAGCGGCGGCGACGTAGGCGCCTGAATCGAGGACACGGTCGACACCGAGGAGGAGGTGACGGAGGGGGTTAGTGATGGGGGGGACGAAGGCGACGGAGGGAAGATTCGGCCTTGAGATCGCAAGTATTCCATGCGAGTGCGGATTTCAACCTCGGTGCGAGGCGACAGAAGCAACGACAGTTCCTCGGGCCGAAGATCCTTTCGAGAAACCAGCAATTCATCCTCGTCACCAGACCACGGGCGGGCTTGGGGAGGTTGGTGAGGTTGGTGAGGATGGGGTTTAGCTCCTGTTGCCGCCTCCGGTCCGTGGAGTTGCTCGTATAGTTTAGAGTGGAATTGCCCGTTTGAGGAGAGGTGGGCGGCGGACGAGATCGCGGCGTCGCCAGTTTTTTGCACAATCGGAGGCAGCTGAGACTTTGGCGATAACTGCGGCAACGAGGTGCCGAATCCCAACCCTTGTGGGGGCCCCCCGCCATTCGCAGGCTGGTGCTGCTGGATTTGTTGGGGGAGGGTCGATGGACGCTGCTTTTGCTCCTCCTGAGAGAGCAATGTGCTGAGGGCCGGCGAAACAGGGTACGGGCTAGGAGATCCGGCACTTTGAGGAGGGCTGTGGACTGAAGACACGGTCGGAGTCCCAACCCCAGATCCAGAGCCCCCGACTGGAGAGTTTCGCAGCGTGCCCGACATAAGACGGCGCCATCGGAACTGGCAAGCGTTTGTAGTACGATTGGGGAAGTGCGATGCGATTTCCTTCCATCCCAGCTTGAGCTGTTCTTTTAGGTGTCGCAACACCACATCGTCGTTCGGGTCCCACGAGGACGGAGTTTTCCGACGCTCAGCAGCAGCAGCGGCGGCCGCTGCCGCAGCAGCACTCGATGATAGCGAAGGGCCTCCAGACGGCGTGACCGAAGGAGTGGTGGCGGCAGACAAGCTCGAAGGAGACGGGGATGTCGATTCTGACGAAACCGAATGCGGGCCCCGGTGATGGGAGTAATAAGGAGCGAATTCCTTCCTATCGGGAGATTGTGAAAAGTAACTCATCTTAATCCATCAGAAAACAACCTACCATACACGACAGTGAACCAATCGACGGAGCGAAATACAGGTGGACTAGACACCAGTCCTACACGGCAGCACTAGGCAAGCACTAAGTTGTTGCTAGTGGTGAAGATACCCGAAAACGACAGATGAGAGTGGATGCAGGTGAAGAAGGGGTCGACACACCAGAGCAAGCGGCAGTGGCTCGATGCAAGGTAGAGTCTATGACAGTCCAGCTACAGTGTCGGTCCAGTGAAAGATGTCAGTTAGTAGTCGCCAATTCGGTCTCTACTCGTCAATGTCTCTGTCGTATTTCAGCCAAACTGCCGGTTTATATTGGTGGGAAGACCCCGCTCTGACAGGCGTTGCAGTAGGATGCACATCATGTAGCCCCTCCCCCTCCGAGACCTCATTTGCTTTTTGCTTGTTATATCCGACCATGCACGGTCGGACCATCCCATCGCGTAAGGAGCCAAACAGGGAAAAAAAAGCACCGTCGCCATGATCCAATCATATTGTGCAGGGTAAAGTCAACGCCGAGCACGCCATCCACCGGAGGCGCTGAGATACGGTGAGGGTGCCAAAGCGGTGTAACAGCACACCCGGCCGGCAAAAGCGGCAACAGTGGGAGGGCTCACTCCCCAGCAGACCCAGTGGGAGGCAGCCAGGGAAGTAAAAAAAGATTGCCTGGCTGGCCGCTGGGGCCCCTCCAGTTATCACCAGATGTACTGGCGGCTGGTGGGGGGTCGATAGGCGGGGTGCCGCTGGAGAGCCATCCTGCACGGGGTCAATGGCAGCAAATGCTATCAGCAGGAGAGCGCCGGCTCAATGCTACATCGTTCTGAGCGGCGCCAATTGACAGACTGCGCAAGGTTGGCTCACGTGCACGGGGGATACCACCGAATTCCCGAAGGGCGATGCCATCGACGTTGAGGCGGATTCGCCATCTATCAAGTCTCTAGAGAATCGCTACTCGGTCCCCGACACCCGAGCCACATAATTCTGCTTCGTAGACACTCTCGCGACCCCACTCTGGGTCGTGCTGCTTAGACTACTAAGGGCCTCTGGTGGGGGCCTCTGTCGAACGTCTAGTCCCGTTATGCATCGGACCCCCCGTCACCCTCAGTCCGTCAGCGCTCGCGGCATTTTGCATGGCCCGGTCACCAATCAGCGCAGACCATCGCGATAACCACCTGGGAGCCTGAGTACGCCGCATGAGTACGCACTCGCCTAGCATACGGGAATTGGTCCGGCCACTCCAATTGGGGGGACTACGTACCTATGTAGCGCCAATTCCCGCCATCGTCATCGTTACGTTTAAGATTCCCCCACCACCATCGCTAGTCTACGTAATTACACCGGCGGTTGATGAGAGATACCACCCCACGTACTCCCCCCACTCGTTGGCACTAGGCTGCCCATAGTGCACCGTCCCCACGGACCCCATAGACCCCACTGGCCCCACGGTCCCCACCGTCACCAATGGTATCGACCCCCTTCGGCCTGACTGGGATCCTGTTGGGCCTATCGTTCCCCAGTGTTTCATCCCTGTCACTGCGCCGTTTCCCTCATGCTACATGCTCATGCTCACGCTCACGCTCATGCTTGGACGCGATATCAACCCTCGATCGCGAGGCTGGCAGGGTAGACCCGAACCAAAATGCTGTGGAGGAGGGGCAACAATGTCTTAGACATGGACCGTCGATCCGTGCTGTGCAGAGACCTATGGGGGTATGGGGGGTAAGCAGGGAAAAACAAAGGCATACAAAAAATACACTACCCACAGTGGACGGGTGTGGAGGGTCTGCAGAACATTGAGGCGGGGTCTATACTCATCACAACGTCAAGTGGGTTACTAAATGTGCGGTATACGCGTAGAATCCGCGGCGCACATTGGTGTCCGACAGTGCTGAAGGACCCATAGTACCGCTCACTCATCGGTGGTTATCGCTGACGCGAGCGCCCCCCGACATCATCACCCGTCACCTGCGTCTGCGAGGTGGGAGCGGGCGCGATCGTCGACACCCACAAATATGACTTTTCTTTTTCGTCAGCTTGGGATGGCCCGCATTGCTTTTTTAAGGGGTCGCGTTGCTTTTTTAGGGTTTCAACCCACCTCGTTCACACGTGCAGTGGAATAACGGCTATGACGTGGATTCAGGAGTCCGAAAGGCAGCAACCTAAAAAAATAAAATAGGGTGGGAAAAGGCAAAATCTAAAACGGGGTCATCACCCTCATCACTGTAGCGGGCATCTCATCGGTTGACGGGACCGATACTATCTATTCAAGATATGTACTACAGCTGCGGATGCATCCACGGCACCAGACTTATTCCTGCCGGCCGTCTCATCCCGTCTCCTCGACACCGCATCCCGTCCCCTGTGGCCTGTGGCCCATGTCCCCTGTGGCTATCCCGACATTCCCCCATTCCGCCATCCCATCCCATACTCCATTTAGCAGGTCTACCGACTCCCATCCCACACACCCTCACTATCTCCGCCAGCTATCATGCATCACAAGTAGCTGATAGGGCGCAGATGGCCATCCACTGTGCTGCATGCCGGCGGAAGCGGGAGATGAGCGTCGATGAATGATCACACCAACCGTCTCCGCATTTGCAGAATATCGGCCACATTGTGACGGCTCCCGACGGCTTGACCGCCGTCCCTGACGTCTGGGCTAGTCCCTTGCCCTCTTTTTCCGTTGGCTGCGCTCGGTCCCCCCCGCTGTTTGCGCACTGGCCGCTGTCTGCGTTGCCTATGCTGCCTGCGCTGGCCCCTACTCCCGAGCGGTCCCACTGCTCATCGAGCCCGCCCAACTATTCTCTCGTATACTCTGATTATGTCTCATCCCCTTGACGGTAGCTGCACCCTTTTCGGGGTACGGGCGGGGAAGAGCGGGATATGTTCCGGGTCGGCGGTGTAAAACACCCGACCCGACTACATGTATCTCCGACACCACGGGTTAAGTATATCTAAATGCGGACAAACAATCAACACCCCACATAGCCGTTCATAACCCGACCCACTCTAACCACACCAGCGGTTAAGCATCGTCTCAGCAGGTCTTGATGCCCATCATGGTGTCCATCGTAGTTGCGGGCTTAAATGGCGCCCTCCCGGACCCCCAGATGCCGTAGGGTGTGGACCCCCATTTCAATGTAATGCAATCGATGCACAAGACCTGCCCGACATCTCACCCTTTGTGTGGGTGCTGCATAGCGCTGATTTGTAATGTGCTCTTTGACCATCCCATCGCCGGTCGCAGATGTCGGTGATTCCTATTTCTGGCCGCAGGTTTCGGTAATTAGCAGATCCGGGGAGTCCCAACATTTGGACCCTGAATTAGCCAAGAGCCAGAGCCAGGAGACCAGCCAAGTATGGCGGGAATACCAGCAGGTACGGTGGCTGGCAGAATAGCTGGTGCGCTTGGCTAGTCCGTTAGCTGCCCCCTAGCTCGTCCGCTAGCGGCAGAACCGTAATTGCTGTAGTACGGATAGCTCAATCCAATCTGGTCGACAGCGGACTTGAGCCCAAGTCCGTCCTGTCTCACGCTAACCTCAAACCACCCCGCCATAGGCTGTCCCGCCATAGGTTGTCCCGCCACAGTTCTGGACCCCCATTTTCCCCAACTTCCCCGCGCTATTTCCTATTCCCTCCCCTATGCCTCAGTTATGCCTGAGAGTCGCTCAGATATCCCTCATTCTTTCTCAATCGGTTCTTCCTCTATACGCCTTGCTATTATGACTTCATTTCCTATACCACACCCGACAATTTTTCCGCGAAGCGACTAATTCGGAATTGCCGAGTTCCGGCGCCTGCCACTGCAGCCAAACCTGCACTACTGGTCGCTGAAATTGCAGCACTGCAATCTCTCTGCAATCTCTCTGCAATCTCTCTGCAATCTCTCTGCAATCTCTCTGCAATCTCTCTGCAATCAGGCTCCGCACTTTGCAACTCCACTCCGCATTTTCAACGTCACAATCGCTTCCCGCCGCTCACTGGTGTATTGCATAATCCTGTGCTGCGCTGTATTGCATTGCTGCAAGATTTGAACACAGCGGCATGCTCTATCGGCCCGCCGAGTCAACGACTCCCACCGCCGCCAGGATTCATGTATGCAGCATGATAACAATTCAGACCCCGTCTTTGAATCAATTAGCAATCGCAATTGGCCGTTTCCAAATACTACGCCTGCCCAAAACAGCTGGTTGCGACAGGAAGGTTAGAGAGATTCAAAACAACGGAATGGCGCCCAGCCGTGCCGATTTGGCGTCGATGCGGACCGATCATGCCCCCTTTGTCGCTACTGATCCCACGCTGCTCTCGGGCCCGCTCCGCCCTGGACACCGCATGCACCCGGATGGACAAATCTCAGCTGCGTCAGTCCATCCCGGAAACCTGTAATCTGATTGCTTTCACGCCCTCGCCGCTGCCTTTCTCGGTGCAGCAGGACCCTGCCATTGGACTCAGCTGCTTCGGGCAGCCATTGGACCCTCGACACCAGTTTGGGCGCTCAGAGACCGTTCGTTCCCAGTGCCGGGCGCACTGCTCGACACCGGCCGCGGTGATACCCCATAGCAACGACTGTCGACTCTCTGGGGACACTCCCTGGACACTCCCTGGACACTCCCCAGTGATATCCAGTTATTCTGGCCCGTCGTCTTCCACCACTAAGCTGCCATTCGGCCACACTGCGGGCTCGTCTCGCACCTTCAATTCAGGGTCAGGCTTCAACGCCTTTCTGGGCATAGGACTGATCAATTCGAACAGGTATCGATGCTTGTAGTCGGCGGGCGGCTCGCGGTCGTCGTTTTCCTCGGCATTGTACCCCTTGAGTAGATCATAGCAATCCACAAATGCATACAGGTCGTCGACGGTGGCATCGGCCCCGAACTTTTGCACAATTCGTTGACCAGTTTGAAGCCGAATACTAACTCGAGCACTCTTGTCGGCAGAGTCGACCGCCGTGATCAATTTGTGCAACTCCCCCACTCGCCACTTGCGCCATTGGTCAACCTTTTCCTGGTGCACCCGTTTTTGTTCTTCTAATGCCAATGCTTCCTCTCGTCGCCTCTGCTCCTGCTCCCGCTCGTCGCGAGCTCTGGCCTCCCGCTCCCGGTCCGCAGCTAGCGACCGCTCGTATGCTGAGTCTTGCTCTTCGCGCAATTGCCGGTTGAGATCTCGCTCTTGTTTGTCCAGTACCAACGCCAGCAGCTTGGGTTGATGCGACTCCATGGACTCCTCGACCGACGACACAAACGAGTCGGCGGTGATTTTGCCCTTGAGCTTCGCCAGCACCGTCATGACCAGCACTGCTGAGGTCGGGCTCTTTGGGCTGGGCGCAATCAGCGACACAAATGGGAACTTTGTCACCTCGAGTCCGCTCGCAACCAAGTATGCTTCCGACTCGGCAACGTTGCCTGCCCAAAACACCACGTCCGGCCGACTCAGCAGCTCCACCACCTTGGGGTCCAGCAGCACTTTTTTGTTGAACTGAGCAGTCAAGTCATGCTCATCGCTCTGCAGCACCACCACAAGGTACCGGAGCTCCTTTTTGGCCAATTCCAGCGCATTCGTATACCCGCCTCTGAAAAACGGCAGTTCGCTTTCTCCGTACTTTTCTTCAAACGACTGGATGTACCGCGACGCAATTGTCTGGGGGTCGGCGGTGTCGCTTCTGGCTCTCGTGGCGTTGCGGTTGGCGGGGTAGTATCCAGTGAGCCGGGGCAGAAACGGAAACAGCCACGACAAAAAGTACAGAATGGTGTTGAACATCTTGTACCCAATGTGAAGCGGAGCTAGCAACACCGTCTGAATAATCGTCAATCCTCCCCGTGCGGGCGTGTACACTGGTGGGTTCGGGTTGATTCGAGGAGCCACTTCCTGGTCCAAGTCTGCAGTCAATGCCTCGTTCTCCATATCCTCCAGTAAAGAACTAGCCACTCGGTGAGTGCTGGCGGCCGAGGTGCCTGTTGAGATTGGTGCCGCTGGCGCCGGAGCAGCTGATCCGTCGAAATGCAACATCACTGCCGTCTAGTTAGGTTAGTATTGTACTGGTCAACTCACAGTCACTAGAACCATAATGTTCCCCCCTCCCGCCTCGCTGCTTACCTCCACATTCCATGACGAACTCTGCAGAAGCGCCACTGCCTCGTCCCGTGATCCAGACCAGTTTGTAATCTCAACAAACGTATCCACAGTCTGCGACTGCTCTTGAGATAAATCCATGGTGGTCTGTGGTGGAAAATGGAAGCTTGTTTCTGGCCTTTTAGGCATGGGACTGCACGGCTGGGCCGAGGCAGCCCGGGGAGGAGGAGCAGGAACGAGGAGAGGAGGCAATTGGCTGTAGGTAGGGGCATTAGACGGCTTTTGTGTGCACGGCCGGTAGTTCAGTCACTGTGTAGTCGTTTGCGCCCACTTTGGGTCGTTCCAATTGCCTCGCTTGCTCTATGCTGGCCCAATGGCCGATGCTGGCGGTTTGAGTCTCGGTCGCCTACCGCTTTAATCGCCATTATCTCTGAGACATTCTAAAGCTGATAGCTGAAATTCTGTGCGTCGGTGTGCAGTGTATTCTATTGGCTAGTTTCTGGGTATGGCAGTGTATAGCAGTGTATTGGCTATGAGTCGAGAATTATCTTAATTTGCCCTAGACGCGCGATTCCACCCCTAAGCGGTCACAATGTCAATGGGAACCGCATCTGCGGGCGCCTTGGTGGCTCCAAAGTACCCTACAACAGTCCGATTCTTGAACTCATTGTCTTGAACCTCAAACGCTGCCCAATTGCTTGAGTCTCCCTTGTAAGCTAGGGCCTTCTCCGAAGTGAGTGAGAACTCGCTGTCTGTGGGATAAACACTAAGCTGGAGTAGTGGTGATCCACTATAGTTGAAAAACTGCCCGGTGACCTCAATGTTGGACAGCGTCGCGGATAAAGTGCCGTTGACAATTGAAAACAGGCTGCCCACGTCCTTCTCAAGTGCGGCCCAGGTGATTCCGGCGCCCTCACGAGCCAATGCCACGTTTGTATTGTTCAGGACCAAGTCAGTGGAGTAGACCTTGAGCCAAAACTCTGTATCTGCTGCCGCTACAGAAGCCGCGGTAACAGACCCACCGAGGGCAAGAGCAATACTGGTAAAGAGCTTCATTGCAATTGTGAAGCCTATTCGGTTGCTATTCGGTTGCAACCGGTATTTATACCTGGCACTGGTGCTTGTGCGGATCGATGGTGAAATCAGTCGTCATTAGTTCTCACCCGCCCTGCGGCACCGCAACCAAAGAGTTATTGCCCAACTGAGTTATTGCCCAACTAAGCTATCCGCTTAGTGGGGATCACGAGCATGTCATGATTGGTACTGGAGAGGGTAGGAGTGATATGACGAACACGCTAGACAGTGATATTGATATTGTGTTGTATTGTTCTAGCGGCGATATGCTTCTGAACAATTGCACTAGCGGTGATGCTGTCCTATCTGATGGATTGTACTAGCGGTGATACGTCTCTGTCGAATTCACCTCAATTGTCGCAATTATAGCTACCGAGCAGTCACTTTCTCATCATTTCTAGGCCCGGATCGGAAATATGTATACATCTTTTCGGCCTTTCCACTAGGCAGCACATGGACCGGGTTTATAGGCACAATTGTCGAGTTTTCAGGAATGTGCAGCCCCTTGTGGGCCTCGGACGTCCACCTGAATGCAAACTGGCCCAATCTAGTCCCTGACCCCTGCTCATACGTGTAATCGTGCTGTGCGCCCGACAACCCTGCCAGTGTGTAATTCGAATGGTAAGCGTCCGGCCCCTTTCCAGGCTTGTCTCTGA
Source organism: Blastobotrys peoriensis (assembly GCA_003705735.3). Lineage (NCBI taxonomy): Eukaryota > Fungi > Ascomycota > Dipodascomycetes > Dipodascales > Trichomonascaceae > Blastobotrys > Blastobotrys peoriensis. The sequence continues at coordinate 57,467 of PPJJ03000031.1, read as the reverse complement.
GACCCCCGTTTGGCGCCTGCGCGCAAATCAATGTGTAGTCCTGTAGTCCCTGGCGGTCCCACAGCTGTCTCGGGACAGACACAATTGCGTTCTCAGCCAGCGCCCAGCACCCTCCGACCCAATGGTTGTAGCACCCGTCCACCAATTTGTTGGTGCGCCCCGAAAACGACCGCTCGGTGTCGTACTGGCGGCTGCTGAGCCATTTCAGAAACCCGTCAAAGTCCAGGTATGTGGGCAGCACTTCAGCAGGGGGCCCGAGAATGCACAATGCCGCCAACGCGCAAAACGCGTACCCACCATGGGCCTCGTTGCCAGCCAGCGCGCCAAACCCGCCCTCGTACGTCTGGTACGACCCCACGTTCTCGGCAACCCCCGAGACCAATTCCTCGGTCAGAAGGTCTAGCAACGACGCGACTGCGAGGGCGCAGTACGTAGCGCGGACGTCGGACTCCCCGTCGACCTGCATCACAAACGACCCGTCGGGCTGCTTGAGCGTCAGCAGCAGGTCATACAGTTTTGTGCGGTCAATTTGGGCCCACGCCTCCTCGTCCTCGCTTAGAGCCAGGGCGCTGATCCCAGCATATGTCGTAGCCAAGTGAGCAGTCTGGAGGTATCCTCCCCCAATTCCGCCAGTGGCCGGATTTTGGCATGACAGAACTGACGACGCAATTGCCGGCCTCAGGTCTCCCAAATCATGGCCCATGAGCGCCAGCGCATTAGCAGACCAGTAGATGATCCAGGGCCGCGAAGCGTCCAGAGCCTTGTACCGTCCGGGCAGAGTTCCCAACATCAGTTTGAGGAATTGCACATGGCGCCTCTTGTTCAGTCGGACGTCCTCGTCACCAGCATTGGCGTACAATTGAGAGATCTCGGCTTCAGTTTCGTTCTGAATCCTAGAAGACTCGGTTTCAATCTCCTGGCGGTCGTCCCCGGCCACAGCTCCTGTCCTCACATCGTCTCCCCTCGTATCGTCTCTCCTCGTATCAGTGAGCCCGGTCATTCCTGTCGCCCTCGTTATCTCTTCGTCTGTATCGTTTAACTGGACTTGCTGAATCCCTCGTTGCACTTGTCTCTCCGGTCTTTTCCTCACTGGCATTCTAACTCTTATCCTCCTCATGCCTCATTCCATCTATTGTTCGACCCCAATCCGGCAATTTTGTGATCTCGGTGATCCGAAATTTCACTCCCTTCCCCGCTTTATTGCTTAGTAGAGTAAAAAAATTCCGCCTCGATAACGTCTTTGTCGGTGGATTCTTGCGCGATTGCCAGCTTTGGGATCGGTGGACTTGCTGTGAACTGCTTAACCGCAATCTCGTGGTTTGGGTGCCTCGAAGAGCCCCTAACAGTAGCCTCGTTCCTGTACAGGCGTTATCATCACGTGAACTTTCACCTTGATCTGACATCCCCGTTAACACTCCCTCCAACAGTCCAACGTATGGATGAAGAATCGGTAAGTATCAATTGGGCGTCGCTATCATTCGGGCGGTATCGATCTGTCGACTAACCAGACTCTGGCTAGGAGTCTCTATTATCATGCCCTTGGTAAGGATCAAGACGCGTTGAAACTGGCTCGCCTGGCTTGCCAGCAGGCTAATGATCGTCTAGATCATTCCACCGGGGACGACACAAAGAAGCTAAGAGACCGCTTGGAGACTAGTCTGGCCGTCTACGAGGCTCTCAAGGCAAAGAAGGATGTACTGGATACTGGCACCAAGATTGTATACATGAGCTCTAAGGTTGGGCCGTATTTATTGCTTCCATGGGTCAACGACCCAGTTTCCAGCGACTTTGGGCCGTCCGTGTCGACTTCCACTTCAGGCTCAAGGCCGCCCGCGTCAGCTTCCACTTCGAGCTCGGGGCCGTCCGTGTCGGCTTCCACTCGGGGCTCTGGGTCTCCTGAATCTGAGCATTACACCGATAATGATCCCCGGCTCAACCTTTCTCAGGTTCAAATCGATCACTCGGCCGATTGGAAACGGCCTAGTCAAGTGATTGGAGCCGACTGTCAAGTATGGGGCCCCGGGTCTCTTAATATCTTTCAAGACGCATTACAGGACTGCTCCGTTGTAGCCAGTCTGCTGAGCATTGCTCATCTCGAGCACCGAGGACACGACCGCCTCGTGGCATTGTATCCGGCCGAAATGACCAATGGAAAGTACATTGTCAAGCTCCACGTCAATGGCACTCGGCGAGCCATTGTCATTGATGATTCGCTTCCCGCGGGGTCGACGGACGCTAAGCTTGTCGTCACCTCGTCCACAGACGAGACGCTCGCCCCAGCATTGCTGGAGAAGGCGTACATGAAGGTTATGGGGGGCTACGATTTTGAGGGATCTCACGCTGCTCTCGACACTTTTGCGTACTCCGGGTGGATCCCAGAGTACGTCTCGTTCAAGTCGTATGCTGAGCGCCATGGGTCTCTGGCAGGTCTCTGGGACGATATTTATGGCGGGTGGAGGGCAGGCAACCTAATGGTGTGCGTGGGAACCGGCCGCCTCAGCCAATCGGAAGTTGAAGGGGTGGGGTTGATTACGGATCACGACTACACGGTGATTGACATTGTCGAAAAAGACGGGGGCAAGTACGTCTGCGTGTGCAATCCTTGGCGAGCCGGAGATGCTGGTGGTCAGACTGCGCCCCGCGAGAGCGCTCTTGCGCTGCAAACGCTGCCATTCGACGCTGACACTAGGCTCGCGCAAATGACGTCAGTGCAGAACGCGAGTCGGTCGTTTTGGCTCTCATTCGAGTCGCTGGCGCTGTGGTTTCAAAGCGCTTACCTCAATTGGAACCCTGACGTGTATCCGCACAAGCAGGTGCACCATTTTCTGTGGAGTTACCAATCTATCAAGTGGGCAGAAGACACTCGCACTCACGACACGTCGCCGCAATTCATCTTATCGAACCGTTCTGACCGCGAAGTAGAGACATCGCTGTTGCTGTGTCGCCATATCACGACCCGAGACAAGAACACCCGCGGGTACTTTTGCTTGATTCTGTATAGGGCCAACGGCAAGCGGGTGATGGGGTCTAAACAGTACCCACAGTACGTCCGGGGCGCCAGCATCAACACGTCGTACCAGACTCTGCGGCTCACGTGTCCGCCAAAAACCGACCTCACCATTGTGTGCTCTGGAGTCCAGGTAGAGGCGGAGGCCCAGAGCTTGATGTTCTCGCTCACTGCATATTCTAATGGCGCTGAGCCGTTGGCGCTGACCCGAGCGGCACACGAGCTCAAGTACAAGCGGGAGATTGAGTCAAAGTGGATGCGAGACTCTAGTGGAGGCAATTGGTCGAGCCCGACATACGGCAACAATCCTCAATTCCAAGTCAGCACTCAGCAGCAAACGGACAAGTTGCAGCTAGTCGTCATGTCGGCCGCTGACTATCCTCTCAATGTGCAGCTGTTTTGGAGCGGGGGCAGGCAGGTGCGGAATTTCACTGAGAAGAATGCAATTACGCCGAACCGCACCTACTCTGTCCGTAATTGCATTGCGACAGTGGAAAACCTGCGTCCGGGCAATTACACCGCAGTCGTATCGACCTACGAGCCGGCCCCAAACGTCCCGTTCTCACTGTTGGTGCGCAGTTCGCATCCTGTCGACGTCAGCCCAGTTGTGTCAGAATCGTCGGGCCTGTTTGAACGGACAGTGACAAGATCATGGCAGGGCCGGAACCGAGCAGAAGTGCGGTTCCAAATATCTCATGAGTGTGCGATTCGGCTACATCTACAGACTCATGCCACCGAGGATCTGTACAGACCAGACGTTCGAGTGTCGACGTTCTCAGGGTCCAAGTTAGTGGGCAGCTCCAACACGTTTCAAGATGCCGCCGTGGGGGTGTTTTTGGATGGGCTATTGCTAGGGCCAGGCGAGTATTCGGCGGTAATTGAAAGAATGGAGCCAGGACAGGGAACATTTGCATTGACTATTTATTCACAAGTACCAGTTACTTTTATAGACGAGTAGATGGCCAACGAGGGGGCCAATGAGGCCAATGAGGCGGCCATTGAGGCGGCCATTGAGGCGATGAATGACTTTCACATAAAGGAGCTCTTAGTGAAAACAAAGCAGAAATACTAATCACATCAATTTCACCTGCAATTTCGCCTGCCATTGTCTTTCTGCCTTCAGCCACAGAATTTGGTTATATTTCATTCACTCCATTCTCGTTTTTTATTCATGATAAACTTGTGAGGCTACTTATGAGAGATCTAATTTGCAAACATACCATGAGACATGTCAAAGCGTAAGAGACTGATCAAACGACAAAGCTTTGTGGAAAAAGCTAGGGCGTTTCCATATGATCTCATTCTCGCTGTTAATGAGGAGATCCGGCTGATCGACTGGGACTCGCTGGTGTCTATTGCAATTCCTGCTGGAGGAACGTGCAACGCGTTGTTGCTGGTATGCCGGCTGTACAAAGCACTCAAGCCAGAGCCCGAAGAGGACGAGCTGTTTTCGACAAAATCGGTCAAGGGGTCGCTATTAGACGGGCTGGTATCGACACTTACGCTAGTCCTGGTGGCGCTGTGCTGCTTGAACGCGTTTGTGTGCTATTGCGGTCGCAGGAAGTATACGCTGCTGGGCCGAGCCGTTGATAGCATTCCCGACACCCCGTCGGCATATAAGATCCGGTACAGCGAGCCAAGCAGCGACACCAGCACCGCCAGTGGGATTGACAGTGGTGACAGCAGCAGCGGTTCTACCGAGGAATTGTGGGAATTGCGGGTGTGGGATCCCGCGGTGTTCACGCTGTACTTTGGCGCCACTTTCTCCCCCGTTCACGCTCTGTACCTGCTGGGAGCACCAATTACCGTGTTTGCGCCAATCTTCCTGGCCGCTCTGTCTGCATTCCTAGTCGGCATTGTGTCCGTGTACCAGACGCTACTGAAGGACAAGTCAATTGTACACTCAGAACTGCTGGGCGAGTACGACAAGAAGGTGGTACGGCCAGTAGTCGCGACCCGGAAACGCGACGTCGCCATTGGCTCAGATGGGACGGTCGATACCTACATGCCATCTACAAATGGCCAATTTGTTCAACGAGACGTGCGCGAGTCTCATTCTCGGGCCACTCTAACACCATCTAGAGATAGCCCCTGGAGCAGCCCAGTCGCGACCCCTATCAGAGCTACATCTTCTATTCGGCAACGCAATTTAGGGCCCCGTTTCAGTACTCCGAACTTACGTCGAGTGGCGGAGCCTCCAGTGTGGAGTCCTCGTCGAAGTACAGGCAGCAGCCAAACTCAACCACAGCTTTCGCCATAGCCAGCACACCATCATCTAGCGGCTGTCTGCTGTAGGCGTACTGGGCACTACTTGACGGCTCTAATCTCACTGCAGCACTACTCAACGGTTCTAATCTCATCTTCTCCTCCTCCCAGCTCTAAGCTGTATGCATTCACCATAACATCATCATATGTACCAATTACCTACCAGGTTCGCGCACTTTAGTACCCAGTTGTTGTGTACTAGACTCGCGTCATTATAAGTGCCCAGATATTTACCAGATTTGCGTGATTACTGCACGCAATTGCCTCCCAGATTAGAGTCGCATCACAAGTCATCCCACCCAAACACCAGTTCTTGGGCCTTTTTGGCTGTCCAACTAAACCATCCCTGCTTGGTGGAGCCCAGTCGCTCATTAGTGCCGTTTGATTTTGAGTGAAAGTTGCCCATTGAAGGAGCGAACCGCAATTGACGCGATGGCTTAGTGGTGAAGATTCCGCGACCGTCTTTAACCTCGATTCGCCGTCCCGGAGTCGCGCGATTCCGGTCGTCGGCTTCAGATCCCAAAACAGGCATTGAAATTGTGCGGGGCAGCATCCGGTTTGAGTCAGAAGTGGAGTTGGTGGGTGGGGACGCGCCGTCCTTGCCGTCAACGCCAATAATCGAGCCCCGGCCCCCTTCGAGGTCTCGTAATAGCGACGGCGAGTATGGGCTGCATCCGACAAGGTACTCACCGAATGCGACTCGATTACCGTTGGTGATGGCACGTGCAGCGGACACAGGGTCTTCATAGGTGATTTTGACCCAGTTTTTGCCAGTGTGAATGGGCGGCGGGGGGACTCCTCGCTTGATGCGAGGCGTTTCCGGCCGTGCTGACTCGTACTGTTCGAGAATTGGCCCGAATTTCGCATAAAACTTCACAACCACATCCGTCATGGACGGCGGGAACCCGTACACGACAATTGCATTATCGTCGCTCGACCCGTCCTGGTCAGTCAAGTCTGCCGACTGCGCCTGCTGAGGAAACGATAGCCGCGACAGCTGGCTGGCGTCGGCGGGCCCAGCGACATTGAAATTGCCATTGCCGAAGCCGGGGGTCACCGGGGTCTGAATTGGGGTGCCTCGGGCATTGGTGCCGTTGACGCCATTGTCATTATTGGTGGACGGCGCGTCGTAAATCGATGCAATGGGGGGCAGCGACTCCTCGTCGATGATGCTAGACTTTTTGGATTGCGACGGCTTGGGAGTGCCAAACGACGTAGTGGTGATAAAAGACGCCGGCGGAGACGACGCCGAGACAGATGAAGCTCGCTTGGGGGTGCCAATCGACGTTGATTTGGTCGGCTTGTACGACCCGGGGGTCCTTTCAGATCCGGCAAAGGATGACCGGTGTCGCATTGACGCGACGTGCGATGGAATCGTCTTTCGGTCGTGTCGCCCCCACGTCGGAGTACCTGACCGTGGCTGCGACATCGACGGCGAGTTGTATCCTGACAGGTCCATTGTCGATTTTGAGTGGGGCATTTCGGTGTTGTTTGCAAACGACGACCCAAAAATTGAGTTGTTGTTGACCGAATCTTGGCCGAATCCGGGACTTTGGCTGGCCCCTCCCCCGCCATTCAACCCTAAATTGGACCTTTGATTGGTGCTCAGACCCAACTTGTCATAGCTGTTGCCATAGCTGTTGCCATAGCTGTTGCCATGGCTGTTGCCAAAACTATTGCCAAAACTGCTGTTCTGACTGCCCAAACCCAGGCTGTTTTGGGCAGTTCCTTGGCTAGTATTCGGACTAGGAGTGCCCTGAGATGCGGGGTTGTTTACATTGCCAAACATGGAATTGGGCGCAGCCCTGAACGAGCTGCCGTTCAGTCCCGTATTCGCCTGCCCAAACCCGGGCCTCTCTTGAGTGTTTGCAAACATGACGAGGGGACTCGAGGAAGGAATGTGTGAGATTTTAAAACTGCATTGTTGGCGGAGCGCGGCTGTACCAAAACATGCATTTCCACCATTATTTCGGCGGCGAGAATGTCACGTGAGGTGAAATTTCGAATCAAGTCACCAGCCGTGTCACCAGCCGTGTATTCAGCCGCGCCGCGCCCTATTCCCTTCGCCACTATTCCACACTCCACGTTACGACACACTGCAATGAACAAGGTGGAGACTGCTCGTTTGACCGCGGCGAGAGACGCTGCAAAGGCCGGCGACAAGGCCACGGCTGAGGCCCGGTACCGCGAGGCTCTGTTGCTGGAGTCTGGAACCAATGAAAAGATCATAGAGGAGCAGGAAGCGGCGTTGAATGAGCTAGGAAAGCTGTACAAGGAAGACGGCAAAGCCCAAGAGCTGAGCCAGCTCATTAAGACGTCGCGATCGGTAATGGGCGGGTTTGCAAAGTCCAAGACAGCCAAGATCATCCGAACGCTGATTGACTTGATTGCCGACATTCCCGACACGCTCGACATTCAGATTGCCACGACCAAGGACAGCATAGAATGGGCGGTGGCGGAGAAGCGAAACTTTTTGCGGCAGTCGTTGGAGTCCCGATTGGTTGGGCTGTATTTGCAAAAGTCTTCGTATAATGATGCGATCACGCTGATTAACCGACTGCTGAGTGAGCTCAAGCGTCTCGATGACAAGCTCATGCTGGTGGAGGTCCAACTACTAGAGGCAAAGGTGTACCATGCGCTGCGCAACATTCCCAAATCGCGGGCGTCGCTGACATCGGCACGCACGTCAGCTAATGCCATTTACACTCCTCCGCTGCTGCAGTCGGGTCTGGAAAAGATGAGTGGTATGCTACAATCCGAAGATAAGGACTACAAGACGGCGTACTCGTACTTTTATGAAGCATTTGATGGATACGACGGGCTGGACGACCCCGAGGCGCTGCCAGTTCTCAAGTACCTGCTTCTGTCCAAAATCATGCTCAACCTTGGTGACGACGTGGACCAGCTGCTGACCCATAAAAACGTGCAAAAATACGCGTCCCGAGATTTGGAAGCAATGCGAGCAATTGCCCGCGCCCACGCTAACCGGTCGCTCAAGGAGTTTGAGGCCGCGCTTGAAAACTACAAGACCGAGCTGTCGTCGGATCCGTTTATTCGTTCGCATTTCTCGGCGCTATATGATACACTATTAGAACAGAACCTGGTCAAGGTCATTGAGCCCTTCTCGTGTGTGGAGCTCGCCCATGTGTCGGAGCTCATTGGGCTCGATACCCGCCAGGTCGAGGGTAAGCTGTCGCAGATGATTCTCGACAAGGTGTTTTATGGAGTGCTCGACCAGGGGTCTGGGTGGTTGTTTGTCTATGACGAGCCTGCATCGGACAAGACTTATGAACTAGCTCTCGACACCATTAAGCACATGTCCACAGCTGTTGACATGCTATATGAGAAGGCGGCAGCTCTCAACTAGGTCCGTAGTGGTTAGTTGGTTTCAAAGATGCCACTTTCACCATCCTCAATGCCATCCACGTAAGCAGCGGTCAGTTTGCTCAGCAGCAATTCCAAGTACCCTCCTTGCTGGAACAGCTCATAAATACGGTCTTGGTCGGACGAAATTTTGGTGGCCAATTGTACTGCCGACACCAGGAATTGTCGATGGACTGTTTGCCCTTCAGTTAGAATCTCCAACAGTCCTAACAGCAAGTGCGGGATGTAATTTGTTCGTAAAAACACAATCAGCTCGTGCTCCTGGCCGTCCGGGCCGTAAGATTCCATTGTCGTGATCATCCAATCCTTGGCAACATCAAGAATAGTGGTGTAGGCGTTGTTGATGATTGCGAGGCCGGTAGTTTGCCAGTCCTTAGAAACCGACTTTGCACTAACCACTGCAGCTTTCCCACTGCTATTGGTGGCAGGCGATACTTGTGAATAGTGTGATTTCCACTCCGCAATGCAGTTGAGTCCCTTCACCAACCGGTCATACTCATTCAATTCCATTCTTTCAGCATCAGATAGCGAGTCTGGACCAGAATGTCGGCCAGCCATCACTGCATTGTACCGTTTAAGCAGGAACTCTGAGCTGACCCGGTTGCCATACTGACGGGCCGACTCAACATGTCCAATCTGCAGAAACCGGCGATACAGATGAACAGTAGAGTGCACCGCATCTGGCCACAGCGACGCATCGACAAACCATTCGGCAGTCCGATACAACCGCAAATCAGTGTCTGAGACGTGATCAGAAATGTCCAGCGACGATTCTTGGTGGGCAGGATCATATATGGACGCAGTCTCAGAGAACACACGGTCCACAGCGGTTCGGACGCACTCGTCCATATTAATCTTGTATTTGCGCCCGAGGGCGAGATGCTGTTTTCGCTGCGCGCCGTCGGTGATGTTGGCTAACAGGAACGAGTAGGTGGTCGTGGCAATTGAGTCTGGGAGGTACGCAATGTAGATCGGAACCAGCAAGTCCCGGTCTCGCTGTCGCAGCATCTCTACATAAGCGCTAATAATGAGCGCGAGTGCCTCGCCGTCGAGGTACCCTGGTTGGTAGCCCAGCTGCTGCAAGAATAGCACCAGATGAGTGGTAATGCGGAGGATCTCAGGGCGGTCGAGGAGCTCGCTGGAATCGACGGCCCCAACGGTGATGCGCTCCAGCTCCTCGCCGAGTTGACCAGCAATTAGCCCCACAGTGTCGTTAATGATGGCTCCAATGAGATTACGGAGAAGATTCTCGCTCTGAGCCTTGACCACTGCCGAAGAGGAATGGGCGAGGACGTCTAGAACGGCGGTGGGAGAGGTAATTCCTGACACCGGGGCGTCTAGTTTAAGGTCGAGCCGGCCAGACTCTATTAGCGACACCTCTGCCTCCGTAGCGGTGATATGATTCATATACGCGATGAACTGGGTCTCCCAAGAGTCGCATAGTGGCAGCACCGATCCCAGATCTCCCGCTAGGAACCCGTAAATGGCCTTCTCATGATTGTTAACGCCGGGGGCCTGAGACAGCTGGTAGCACATGCGTCTCCACAGAGGCTTGTTTTTGCTTCCTTCCGGTTTAGACTCGGACACATTGGCATCTAATTGCAGCGACGGCCCATCAACGTCCGGGTCGATATAGTCATTAACACCAGCCAATGCCAGCTTGAGCGACAGATTGCCAGTACGTTCGCACGCTTCTAGAGCGGTATCCCAGTTTCCGCCTAGCAGCAGGTCGAAAATGTACTTGAAAAAGACTGAGTCGTACGTCTCGTCTTCAGACGCAATTGGTTTCGCTTCGCGCAAAGGCGCGTCGGCGTCCAGTTTCGACACAATACCGCTGCTGCCAACTCCGCCAACTCCACCACCAACGCCGGCCGGCATTCCGCCCCTCAGCGAGTTCAAACCCTGTCCCTGAATTTGCAGCTTTGTGTGCATCCATTTGACCGCCCTCGAGTCTTCTGGTTCCGCCGGCCGGTCTAGATTCTGTTGTAACCACCCCAAAATGAGCCAGTTGGCTCGCGATTGGGGGTTTGCCCGCAGGTACGCTTCCTGAACGACCGCGTCAGACGAAAACGGGTAAACTGAGACGGAATCGCGCTGATCCAGCTCAGCAGAGTGTGCTCGAAAGTCAAAAAGCAGTAGCGCCAATTGCCATAGTCGCGTTTCTAAAATCGCAGTGTCTAATTCTTCCCCTTCGACTCCTCGCTCACTCAGCTCTATCGACACCTGTTCCGCGGTCTCTCCGTACCGAGTGAGGATTTCGAACGGATCACCAGAACTCAATCTGGCTTCCTCCAATCCTTTGGCAAACGCTTCCAACACGTCTGTCATCGCGAGAAGAGCAAATCGTCTATGTGAGATGTGAAAATGAGATTTCGAGATTAAACCGCGATTATGTAATATTTTTCTCCGCGCCGTATCACGAAGCGACAGGCAGTGAGATAAATAGGGGCAGGAGATGGGGAAGGGCTCACTAGTACATGAGTGGATCATTGATACTAGGTTAAACATGTTAGAACTCCGGCTAGTGCCGTATTGTCATTACGCATTATGTATGGGTCATCTCGTTGTTGCATTGTCAACTGGTCAAGGCCGCACTACTGGCAACGGCCCTCACAGTTCCGTCGCCCTTGCTGCTCTCTGCCGTCAATTCTTCGAGGGCTCGCCGAATCTTGTCAACAGCCAAAACATGCCATGGCGTGAGCTCGTGCTCGACGTCACTGACTCCATTGTGCCCTCCTAAAGAGGCCAGTCGCCGATAGTGAGTAAGCAAACTCTTCATTGATCCTTCGTAAGAGGTTGGGCACGCAAGCAAATTGACCTCAAGCACTCGTTGCTCCTGGGAGTTAGGGTCTTCGGTCGGCTTAACCAAGTATCCAGACACAAGCACTTGTGGCCGCGTAGCCACCGGGCCTCGAATCTTGTCGTATTGTGATCCCATAATCACTCCGTAGGTGTCATCCTTCACATCGAGAATCAGCCCGTCCTCATCGTTCAGTCCCTCGCCCGCCGCCTGACTAGACGGAGTTGCAATTGCGCCGCCGTAGTTATCGGGGCTGTCTTCACCTACGCGTTGGGGTGTGATTGGGGTCGCTGGCATGTTCTGGGCTGCACGTTTGTGATTGGTAAATTTGCCTTGTGGGAACAAGCTGGCGTAGTCTCCGAGTACTAGCATTGACGAGTTGATTGCAATTGACAAAAAGTAGCAAAACGACACCCGCTTGGACGATACCGACGGAACTGAGAGCATCTGCCACCTCGACAGCTCATCCTCTTCCATTTGGCCGACCTTGGCTACCGCAACTCGCCACAGCACGGGGGCCTTGGAAGTCAGCTCGATGGTCGTGTTCCATATCTCTGCAAACGCGTCATCAATTGCGCCCATTCCAGTCCCAGTCCCTGGCCGCCGTAGGTCGAACGCCTTCACTTTTCTCACCTCACCCCATTGGTCCGACCATGCCACTGCCATCCAATTCCGGTCTTTGGTCAACGTATACGCGACATGGATCAGGGAGTCTTCGTCCATCAGGGACAGCGATGGCGAAGCCGAGTGCTTGAAATTGATCTTCTGTGGGGGGACTCGAGCCAGTGAGAACGCAGTAGTCTCCTCGGCTACAGCATGTGCGGTAACTTGACACCGGTCGTAAATTGCCAGCGCCATCCGAGTAAGTGCATACAGCGATTTGCCAGCTACGGTAGAGTCTGGGACTAAAAAGCTGCTATCAATGAGGTAATTGAACACATTCGTTCCACCACGCTCAATCTTTGACTCGCCATTAGTGCCAGCGTGCCCAGCAGCTTTCTGGATAGCAGACAGCTGTTGAACCAAAGCTAGCGACCCAGAAACTCGGTCAAAGGGGTTAACCACAAGCAGCAGCAGCGGTTCCGGCTCGCTGGCGGTACTGGAATTGTCATTGTCTTTAGCGCCAGGTTCACCGCTGTCTCCTGCCCTAACGGCGTGAATTGCACTCTCGGCTGCTGCCGCAATTCCATTCAAGACCCCCTGTTGCCCTTCCCTCTCTCGATCGTAAGGAATAACGCCTCCCATCACTGTCCGCAGCTCTCCCAAGTTACACGCTTCGTAGGTCGACTTGAGCAGTGAGACTAGCGACTCGGAAGCATCTAACATGCCCGGCCCATTGGGGCACAAGAGCGCCAAGTTGATGTTTTTAGGTCCTCCTATAGGCGACAGCCCAAACACTCTCCAGAAGCGAAGGATTGGCGACTTGGCTTTCAGACTATTGGCCCCGCGCTGAATTGCAAACAGCGGGGCCGACAACTGGAAAATAGACGAAATTTTGTTAGTGCGGAGGTCGACCTGAGAGAACTGCTTCGTATAGCCAGGCCGCGCTGGCTCCTTTTCGTCATTGAAGTTTGAGTCAACCAGTTCAGCACCCTCTCCGCCGCCAGTGCGATCATCGTCTGGTTTGGCGTCAGGCTTAGGCGTCCCAAACCGCGAGTTCTGGTTCGACGCTGCCGCCGATGTAGCAACAGCTCCACCCTGTGGTCCTACCCCTTGGCCTGCCCCTAGTCCAGTTGCTGCTCCTACCACTTCTCCCGGTCCTGCTACTGGTCCGATCCCTCCAGATGCCGCGGACCCTGTGGGCTGTACCCCCGCTGTCGCTGAATTGGCGACAGTGGGTGCATTTGACGCTGTCATGATGTCCTGAAGCTTCATTTCTAGGGCTCGAGGGAAGATATCCTCTATCGACTTAAGAATGCCACTGTCAGGAGATAGTAACCGCTGCTGGGAAGGAAATAGCTTAGAGAATGACCCATAGTCCCACACAATTAGCTTTATCAGCTCTTGTATAGATGCATAATAGCTTTCGTCTTGTTGGCGGGTCTCAAATGCGTCCGCAATGGAGTCTGAGCGATGCACAGGAGTCATCAGAACCGCCTGCCACCCTGATCGATAATCAAACCCGTCGTCGAGCGGCGTCTTGCGGGCTGCTTGCTCTGCAGATTGACTTCGTCCATCAATGCTGTTTTTCTGCTCGTTAGTGTCATTTTCATGGGTAGTTGTTTCAATTGAGCTCGTAGATTCACCATCCGAGTCGCTGTCCCCTTCTGGATCGGGAACAAAAAACCGACCCCCCAGATTGTACTTTGAATCCAACGAGGTCGATATTAGCGGGTTGAAGGCCAAAGGGTGGAACACGCTTTTGCGGCGCTTCCGAGGCGGGCCCTGTGGAGAATCTGGTAGCAGCGAAGGGAGCTCTAGAGAAGATTTGGTGAGCTCCACTGTCCTAGATACTGCTGCATCTGCATCTGCGATCTCGGCCCCGCCCGGCCCTCTGTCTACATTAGGTTCAGTGTCAGTGCTTGAATTGGCGGCATTGAGGGCGTTCTGCACTCCGGAATCAGGTTCACGTTTGACTCCGCCATGCTCGGTCTTCACATGAGCCATTGCCTCAGGAGCAGCAGGCTCTGCGTGGGTAGGCTCTACAGACGATGGGTCTGGCTGGTCAAAAAAGTCGAAATCTGCTTCAGTGACTCCACCTCCAAACACGTCGTCACCCAAGTCCCAGTCTTCTGTCGGTTCATCCATTCCCCAATCTTCGTTATCAGCCTGGTTCTGCGCTTGAAATTGAGGCTCTGGAGGCGTAGGATATACAGCTGCGGCCCCAGTGGGTGCGGAAACGATCGACCCTTGTGAAAGTCCCTGAGCGACCGTCCCGGAGAAGGGTCGGCTGGGGATGCTAGAATTCGGGTTAGTGTGGGATTGATATGCGGGTGGAAATTCTGCAGCACCGCCATTGCCGGTCACAACACTCTCGGCACGGGCGTCTTGCCCTGATCGGGATCGCCCGAGTTGGTCATCAGTTGTTAGTGACTTCAACTGTAAAATCTGCTCTTCTGCAAGCGTAAAGACGTCTGGAGCTGAAAAAAGATCTGGCGTCGACGGATCTGGCGTTATTTGCTGCCGCTCACGTCCATTCTCGACCTCGGCTCCTGACAAGACGAGGCACAGGTCTGCAGGCCAGACAACTGACTTGGTAGTGGCACCTCGGGCAGGGATTTCTACACTAACCCAGTGGCTTAGAGAAATCTTGCGATTGAGGACGTCAAAGCAGGCGGACTGCTCCAAAACCTTCTTGAACGGCCCCATCTCTTTGGGAGCAGGCGCATTTCCGATCAGTTTTGCCTGCATATTGGACGGTACCAGCAGAACCGGCACACTGGCTGCATCGGTGCTACCATTGCCGCTTGCGCTTGCACTACCGCTCGCACTACCGTTCTCACCGTTGGCCAGTGCTTTCAGCTTCGTCACGCGGTCACTGTCAAAATGCATTTCGACAAACAGGTCGCCTTGGTGGTTGAGAGTGGGACTAACATGAAGAAGCCTGCCGTCTGGCGATACCGCATGGGGGCCTAGTGGTAGAAACCCGTTCTTGCGGACAAGCTTTGTATAAATAAGACTGCGAATTGCCGACACAAATGGCTCATAAGGAGTCGGGCGTGACACTTCGCCGCCAGAATGGCCCTCAGACGGTGCCAACGTAGATGTCATGAAGATTCCCGTGCTCGTTTCCTTGAGTTCGAATCGGGAATTTGGGTTAGGCGGCCCTCGGCCCTCTTCTACCGAGAACGTCCATAGCTCGTTGTTACTGCGGTACGCCAAAGCGTGCTTTTCATCTCGCCTTAGAGACCACTCTGCTTGATAGACGCTAGCAGGATCATTAGCGATATTCACAAATACCTTATACGTGATCTGAGAGTAGTTTCCCTATAGTTAGTACTCTGGACATGGTTAGGCCGTAACCGCCAGGATATTGGCCATGGGCGCGGGCGCGGGCACGGAGCAAAGGCGGTAACGGGCTCACTCCCACATATGACTTACTAGCTTGTATATGTTGCACCGAGCATTCTCGGATATTTCTGCCATTTCATGTATACCAATGGCGACAGTCCCGTCCCAAGCGGTTGGAGGGCAGAATGGGGGACGTTAGAGGGGGTCTTTAATCGTGAAAATAATCGTGACATACACATGACACACACGTGACATGCACGTGCCAAACTGCCTGCGCGTCTGTTTGGATCTGGAAGTATAAGGCTTGAGTGCCACTGCTACATTCTCCCGTATAAAAAGATTCTTCTCAATTTGGCTCTTCTTTACATTGTTTGGTTACAACTTCCGGTGATGTGAGGTGGAATATCTACTAGTGAGTAGTTAGAATCATTGGCTGACTAGGTTAGTTTAGCATTCACGGGTATTTGTTTCAGCCGTAGGAATATGCAACAAGCCTCAATAGCGTCCCACCGGTCCCGGCCGACTTCGAGCAACTCTGGGGTAGAAACCAGGCACAGGCATGGCAGGATCACAAGACACCCCGCCGCGACCGCCAAAGGCAGGGGCACCCGCTATGTCCGCCGACACCGCCATCTCCGCTGGCTCCACTTTGTCCGCCACGCCCGCCTCCGCAACTACGGCCACCACCACCACCAACTCCGCCGCTTCCTCCGCCGGATCAGGGCTAATGTACAGAGTCAAGTCCTCGCTCAAGGTTGGCGACGTCAATCGGTTCACCATTACGTATACTCCGCAGCCCGGTGAAATTGCGACAGCGCCTCGGGAGTTGTGGCTCAAAGTGAAGAACATCGAAGCGCTTCCCTTCCGCGCCGCCTATTTGGCCGGCCCATACATTCTCTACGTCGATGCTCGACCTCAAAATTACAACCAAGATGTGCGAACATACACCACCTCGGACCAGCCTGGATACGAGTCGCAGCTCAAGGCAGGACAGTCGTTTTACCACCAGCTGTACATGCACAAGATGCAGAAGTCACATACATGGACGGTAGATGTCGCGAGTCAAATCATCTTCTCCCTTCACGCCAATGTCCAATTCGAGCTCATGGTTGGGCTGACCCGAGAAAGCCTGCACCATGCTGGAACTCTCAATGGACGTGCAGATAACGCTGAGGCAGCTCGGCTTACAGTCCAGAGGCTCGATACGCTGGACATTTGGAACCAGCCAGTGCCGAGGTTCCAGGACCCAGTGCACCTGGTGGTGATCACCCACGGGCTGCACTCCAACACTGGGGCGGATATGCTCTATGTGAAGGATCGGATAGACGAAATGGCCCAAAAGACGGGCGAAAACATCATTGTCAGAGGGTATTTTGGCAACGTGTGCCGGACTGAGCGAGGTATCAAGTACCTCGGCCGCCGACTCGCCCATTGCATTTTGACTGAATTGGCTCCAGCGAACCCGGGGTCTGGCATTCCTCCAGTTAAACGCATTTCATTTATTGGCCATTCTCTGGGGGGGCTTGTGCAAACGTTTGCAATTGCTCATATCCAATCCCAGGATCCCTCCTTTTTTACCCGGATCGAACCTGTCAGCTTTGTCACTCTGGCGACGCCATATCTGGGCATTTCTAACGAAAATCCGGGGTACATCAAGCTGGCGCTTGATATCGGGTTCGCCGGCAAGACTGGTCAAGATTTGGGGCTCACCTGGAAGCCTAGTACCAAAAAGAACCATCGCCCGCTCCTCCAAGTGCTGCCCACGGGCCCTACCCACCGCGCGCTCAAGCTTTTCAAGCACCGGACTCTTTATGCCAATGCAGTCAATGATGGCATTGTGCCGCTGAGGACGTCCGCTATCTTGTACTTGGACTGGAAAGCGCTGCGCAAGGCGGCCCGGGCTAAGAGCGGGTCGGGACACAAAAAACAGCAGATGGATGAGCCCGACCCAATTGACGCGGATCAGGACCATGACGGCGACATTGAAGCGGACGAAATCCCCCGTGAAACGGGGGTGCCACCGAAAAAGTCGGAATTCCTCGAGTTTAAGGACAATTTAGTCAGATCGCTGACGCCATCAAAGTCTTCGTCCGACTTCCTTTCGACCATGACAAGCCCAGTGAACGCGTTGTTTTCGTTTTTGGCCCCCCAAGCAGGCGGGAAACGGCCAGGCAAGATATACCAGCGCAGCCAAACCCTTCACGCAACTGATTCTGGCACTGACGAGTCTGAAGACGACCAAAGTCACCGCCATCTGCCCAAAAAGACGTCAATGTTAGAATCAGGAGTGTCGGTACTGCTACCGCCTCTGCCAAGTCAGAGCTTCATTATCGACCCCGCATCTCGGCCCAATTCCATCTTTCATGATCGTGTATATAATGACCAGGATCTCCCGGCCAGGCGGTACAAGAGGTCCAACAGTCTCATCAAGGTCGAACGGGTGCTCAGTTTTGGGTCCGCCTCTACCGAACCCGGTGACGAAGACGCCGTTTCGAGTCCAGCGACGGCAAGTACTGGGCCGGGTGTTGTCGATAAGTCCCAGGAAACGGAGCTGAGGGACGTGCCGGAGTTAGAACACTCGTCGGGCAAAGTAGTGGAAAATGCTAAAGCCGAAGAGCGAATTGCTCGAGAGTGGCATCACGACCTTACTTGGCGAAAGGTGCTGGTAGAGCTGGAGCCAGACGCGCATAATAACATTGTGGTGAGGCGGCGGTTTGCCAACGCATACGGATGGCCCGTAATTGACCATCTCGTTGAAAACCACTTTGGCCCCGGCCGCAATGTGTCCACAGACGGTCTTCACAAAGTCCGCACAAGGCCGCCAAACCCGCTGTCCCCACGTGGGTCGTTTCCATTTGGCGGTGCCAGTAGCTCTGGTACGAACGGGAGCAAGCCGATGAGCCCAGTGGATGTGCTTCGAAACCGTCCAATGGACCCCGTAGCAGAGCACGCCAACAGCTCCCCAGGTGCGCCGCCATGGGCGTCATCGTCTGCGCAGCGGCCTGTGGCTGGCGGTAGAACTGGGTCTCCAGCAATTGGCATTTCAGATTCCAGCCCAGACCTCGGTGAGTCGACTAGCTTGGCCGCATTGTCTATAGACACCGAACTAAAGGAACCACCCAAACGACGGACGTCATCTGTGGGGAGCAGCCAGCTGTCATCTTCCGATACGTCATCTAGGGCAGCATGGAACTACCATTTGGACTCTCGGGCTGAAGAAACTGATGAAGATGGAATTGTGTACAGTGTTGGTTCGTGGATTGACCACCTTCGTCATTTAGGCACTGTGACCACCGATAATGAGGTTACACGAGAATCGGATAATGGAAACTACCGAGTCCCAGAAACAGTCGTCGACGAGAGTATATATAACCCTCCATCCCTGTTATGAGGTCAATCAAATCTCCTTCCTTATAGAGCTGCTAATGTTATATAATGCTGTCATACTATTGAACTCAAAACAGGCACTTTAGTGTCATGCAATTCGGCGTACAAGCAACCCTCGAATCTCGTTCTCAGTCAAGTCTTCCAAGGGCCCTAGTTCCGACGATGGTTTATCAAGTGGTAACGACAGCACCTTTACGCCCTGATTAAGCTTTCGTAGCCCAGCATTAGACGGTAAGCCCAGAGTACTCCAAATTTCGGCAATGTTTGTAGAGAGCAGGTTGGCGCCGTTACGGTTGAATTGATTAGCCTGCATCACGAAATTCCAGAGAAACTTGACCATGTCATCACTGAAATCATGAGCAATTTTGGCAGAATCAGCTGGCGCAAGGAATCGCCGCAAAAAGCTGAGCTCTGATACCAGTGGCTTGAGCGAGCCACTGAGACTAGAATTGGCAGTGGTTGACTCGTCAGAGTCAACCTTCCAGCTCCCTTTGTAGAATGTCTGTAAAGAATTGCGTAGTTCTTTATTGAGAACTGAATTGACTGTCAATTGCACCCTCTTCTTGAGCGCCTCGTACGAGCCAATTGTCTCATCAAACAGCGTTCCATCTTCGGACTCGTCAGCTGGGATTTTGGCAGAGCTCTCTTTGACTGCGCGCTTGACATCCTTGTTAATAGCCAGCCTCGACACGTCTTCCCAAATTTCGAGGAAAAACAGGTCTTGTCCCCACGCCCTCAATGCTGACGACATGTAATCCAGACTGCCGTAAAGTTTGCACAGTCTCTCCAAACCATTCAGTCCTGTAACCAGAGCATCATTCTCTGGGGTCCGGCCTACTGCACGGGCAAGTGAAGACGAAACAGAGTCAAACGCATCGATAGACTCTTTGAGTCGAATATAGTACTTGTCAATCAGCTCAATCTGGATATGCAAAAAGAACTGGAGACGCTTGTTGACCGATCTCAATGACGAATACCGCTCGGTGACGCCGTCAATTAGGTCCTTAAGGTTAATCGCCGATTGGGTAGGTTTGGTTTCTGCAGGGTCAAGATAGTCCCAGTCGATAGAAAACGCGTCTTTAGCGCCAATAATTTCGTCGTATCGGCCAAACGATGCAGTGCGTTCAGCAGACAGCCACCCTTCGAACCATTGTTTGTTTGACAGCAAATCGCCAGTAACTCCACGCCAAAATTCGTGGCCGTAGGGAGTGAAAAAGTACCGGTCGTTGAGTTGGGTATCAAACGCCAACGTCTCATAGACAACATGTGAGAGAAGCGGCGGAGCATCCAGCAGCAGCGGGAACAGTTTGCGGAGCTTTTGTCTAACCGGAGGGAGCAGCGACACAATGAACTCATGAATTGCATTGCGTTTCTCGAATCCTTCGCCTGCAGCCCCTAGCCCCTTCTGAAAAACGGAGTCCAAAACTGGCGAGAACTCGTCTATCGTATTCAGAACATGATTGAACGCCCACTCCGGCTTGTCGTCCCGGTTAGTCTCCCGGTCCGAGTCGAAATGGAACTGGAATCGAATCACTAGTGGCTCCGCGAGAATTTGGAATGCATACAATGGCTCCGGCTCGGGCGGGCTCTTGTCGGTTAGTAACGAGACATCGAGTCGCAGCAGGGCCGAAAACATCTTTAGAAATTCGATCGAGTCCATATCATGAGCATTGGCCAGTTTGGGCCACTTCGCTTGGGTCAATTTCTCTCGAACCAGTGCGGAGTACACTTTTTGTAAGGGCTCGCGGATTCGCAACTGGAAGGTACGCAATCCCTGAGACGCCAGCGCTGCAATTACTGGCACCGAGCTGGTCGAAAACACCTGCAGCGCTCGCTCCTGGTTCACAATCTCGCCATACACCGCCAACCCTTCTTCAGCCTGGTCGAGTCCAGACCCAGTGTTGAGGATCTTGCTCAATCGGTCACCTGCTTCGACCACAAGCTGTGTCCGCTTCAGCACTTGGTGCCCTTTAGTGAGGTTCTGCAGGCTCTTGAATTTGGTGGAAATGCGCGCGGTAAACGCCTGATCGTGCGCCAATGGAGCCAGCCGGTCTCGTAGCTCCTTATCGGACGGTACACCATCCAGAATGGACTTGTTGAGATCGTCAAGGAAACGGTGAAGGCTTTTGGCAGACTCTTTCAATTCCTGTACCGCGGTATGCCTCTCCTTGACCACCTGGCTTGTGATCTGTTCATTTCGAACCTTGATTCGAGCATATTCAGTCTCTCGAAGCCGCGAGTACTCGGTATCCAGTGCCGTAACCTGGAAGGTACTATCTAGATAATCGGAAACCGTCACCATACCGCCAGACACTATGGGACGACGCACTAGCAGAAACCGTGTGCTCTTAGCGTCTTCATGCACGTCTCTGGGCGCCTCTAGGCAGTTTGAGCCTCCTCCCACAGGAGCCAGAGCGCACGGCTATACCCGATTTCTGCACGGCTTTCGCCAATTTCCGCACGGCTGCTGAAATTTCGTGCGGCTCTGTCGTCGACGCCGACATCTCCCGCTCAAATTTCACTTTCAGATCCAACCGACATATCATGGCGAGTAAGTGCGAAGCGAGTGGTGCAAAGTGACGAAGAATGGCGCTAACTTTTAGAGGAAAAGAATCGGCTCACGCTGATTAAGCTGGTCTCGGCGGCCAAGACCGGGTACATGCGGTACATTTTTCGACCCAGATCATCGCCTCTTGTAACTCAAGTTCGATACGACCCTATTGGTAAGTGCGACTTTGTCAAAGGTGCCGAGATGCAGAGACTAACTAGTTAAACGTCATGTGCTGTTTACAGAAGCAAGGAAGCGAAAAGTTGCCGAGGTGAAACCTCCAATCTACCAGTAACTGGGCTGGCGCAACTGTCGTGCGTTTGCACTTGTATATACTAATGAATCATTGACAGACATTAGCGCTCGGAAAGCGTCTGCTATTGCAATTGAATTGTGGACATAAAAAAGCTCTTCGTCTGTCACAGTCGATACCGGCCGTATCGCGGTAGCTGCGTTGTTCGTGGGAGCTCCGTTCGTGTGGTTGCGGTTGTCATGATTGTAGTCGTGGTAGGTCGTGGTCGTGGTCGTGATCGTGGTCGTAGTCGTGATCGTAGTGGTGCCCGTTATGCAAATGGATTGGCATGGACGGTGACAGAGTTAATATACTGCTTCTGTCTCTTCTTGCCACTCTTCTTGTCGCCCGCAGACTGTTCAAGCTTGTCTAAACTGTCTCCTCCCTCAATGACTCGCCCAAAAACGGTATAATTGCCGTCCAGTGACACTTGCCTATCAAAGGTGATGAAAAACTGGCTGCCATTTGTATTTGGCCCAGAATTGGCCATCGACACAACGCCTCGAGCAGAATGCCGTAACGATGGCCGGATCTCGTCCTCAAATAGCCCACCCCATATGCTCTCGCCTCCTTTCCCCGTCCCAGTCGGATCTCCCATCTGGGCCATAAATCCAGCTATGTTCCGGTGGATTTTCGTGCCATCGTAGGTGCCTTGGGCGCAGTGAGCCAAGAAGTTTTGAGCAGACTTCGGCACGTCTTCAAACACCTCGATCTTGATATCACCCGTGGTGGTATGAAGCTAGTTAGTACCGACAAGAAAGGGGGATCATGTGTATCATGTACTGATACTTACTGTCGCTGACATGTCGTGATAGGAAGACACTATGAATTCTATTTCTCATTCATATACGGCGCAGACCAGAACGATACGCAGAGGACGACTGAGAGACTTTGGCACTACTGGACTATTGGTGGGCACAACGGATTGGTAGGAATATCGTGACTGTGGCTAACAAATAGATACATTGATTAGATACTGATTAGACTTATATCTCCACGATCATGGAGTCGCTGGCTCGTACTTTGGTGATTCAGCTTCCCAAGCGCCAGGAGTAGCAGCAGCGGCTGCCGGGGTCTTTGCTTCAAAAACGCCTGGAGTGGGCGCTGAAATGTCCTCTTCTCGGTAGGGTCCCGGGGTCGGAGCACCCATGTTACCAGGGGTAAACCCAGGAGTAGGAGCGTTAGTGAACTCACTCGATCCGTAGAAAGAGCCAGGCGTTGGGGCCTCCACCGGCACTGAGGATGCTCCCGAGGACGACGACTTGTTCACGTCCCAGGCGGGGGTTCGTCCACCGCCAAACGCAGGGGTCCGCCCGCCAGCGTTCCACGCAGGTGTAGCTGACCCGGCATTCCAAGCCGGGGTTCTTCCACCAGCTCCTCCAGCGTTCCAAGCGGGGGTAGCAGCACCAGCGCCCGCCGAGTTCCAGGCAGGAGTCCGTCCGCCAGCACCACCACCGCTGGAACCTGCCCACGCAGGAGTACGACCGCCAGCAGCATTCCAGGCCGGAGTTCGTCCGCCGCCATTGGCGTTCCACGCGGGTGTTCTGCCCCCTCCTGCACCAGCACCAGCCCAAGCCGGGGTTCGGCCGCCAGCAGGGCCACCAGCGTTCCAAGCGGGAGTGCGGCCGCCAAACCCGCCAGCTCCACGCTCTCGACCGCCTACGGGGCCACCAGGCCCACCGGGCGCACCACCACCGCCGCGAGACCGCACAAATTGGTCGTAAGGAATGGTGGAGTGGCCGCTCTTGTCAAAAAACAACAACTTCACCTTGTCGACATTGACAACTTTGTTTTTGGCCTCGAGCTCAATTCGAGCTACAGCATCAGTCGTGTCCTTGACTCGCCCAATCATGCCCTTATACTGGGAGCCCCGGCCAATGGCGACCCGAAGACCGTGGATTCGGTCATTTCCTGCAAACCGGCGCCCACCCTGAGGAGGCCCCATCGGGTCTCCGCCGCCCATTGGACGCTGTACATTGGGATTCATGCGGTTGAGGTCATTGTTACGGCTCTCACTGCCTGAACCCGAGCCTACCGAGTTTCCACCCTTGTCGGCGACGGTGGCCACATTTCCCAGCCGGCTCACAAATACACCAAGGTTCTCGCTGATGTCTCGGTTATGCAGAAATAGCACGCCGTGGTGGATGTGAAGAATTGCTCCCTGTCTGTACTCGCCGCTAGTTTCTTTGACGGTATCGCCGACTCGAATCTCGCGACCATTGCGGTCTGTGGCAAACTGGCGACCGCTGGTCAGCTTCATGGTGATTGAAGACGGCAGCAGCTCTTTGAACAGACCATCCTGACCCAAGATTCCAACCTTGTCTCGCTCTACCGACACAATGCAACCAACTGTCTGAGAGTTGAGCTGAACTAGGTCATGGAGTTCAAAGTTACCAAGCGAGTTCTTACCGCCAATGTCCGAGGCAGCGCGCAAGTCCTTGGCAAAAACCGTGACCTCGGTCCGGGACAGATCAGATAGGAAAATGACCGTATCCTTGTACACACGGACCACCATTCCGGTCTCGTCCTTGTAGTTACCGTTCATAACCCGCACGTGGTCACCAACTGAGAACCGCTTGCGCAGATTGGCAGCGGGGATGTCCATTTTCTGGTCCTTTAGAACCCCATCTGTGCCCACAATCGTCACAATTGTCCCGCTGGTCGCCACGACGCGGCCATTCAGACCAGACTGCTCGCCGCTGTGGACCTGGACATCTTCACCGGCCTGGAACACCACTGCCGCAGCGGCCTGCTTGAGACTCTCCGACACTGCCGCGAGATCAATTCCCTCTTCGCTGGCATTGTTAAATCGGGTCAGCTCTTCGAGTCGCGGGTTGATGCCCTCAGTCACCAAGTATGAAATTTTGAAGTCTTTAAGTAGGTACCCGTTCTCATACTCTTCACCGCCATAGATGTAGACGCTGCCTCCTCGGCGCTGGACGTTTCGGGGGTCATATTGCATCGCATCGTTCACCGAGAACAGCTTAGGTGGCGGCCGCACTTTGCTAGACGCCTGGGGTCTCTTGCGCTTGCCGTCGGGGCCAATCGGAAGCGACGAATCTAGAACGGCGGACCGGCCATAATCCAGGCGAGGAACGAGCTTGAGTCGAGCCTCGAGCCCATTTTCCGACAAATTCTCGACAATTGCCAAGTCGCCAGAGTACTTGCCTCGCTTAACTCGCACATAGGCGCCCGGTAATAACTCAGTCTCCTTGGACTTATTGACCCGGAACATGTCTGGGTACTCCTTGATTGGTACCAGCACCATGTTTCGAGGATACACATTGGGGAAACCATTGAGAGCCTGTTCGACGGCCGCTTGCTTTCGTGCTTCGACATAAATATACCCGGTGAACGTGTCCCGCTGGAAGCACGAAAAGATTTCCAACGGTTGCTTTGTGTACTGAAGATTGATCTTCTTTTTGAGGATTAGTCGCACCAATTCCTTTTCTTTGCCCGGTTTGCACCGCACACCCCAGATATTTGGATCGTAAACTGACGGCAGCAGCAGCCGCTGCGGCACTACTCCAGTGTCTGCGCGATATTTAGACGCCGTCGACCGACCGTACTTTTCTCGGTATTCAGACGCCAACCGCTCGGCGTCCTCTTCCGCCAGCGCCTCGCGTCGGCTATCGACCTGTCGATGGAGCCGGTCATCCGTATCATCTTCTGGCTCGTCGCCCTCGGCACCAGCTTCCTGAATGAACCCATCTTCTCGCATCAACCCCTCTTCGTCTTCCTCCATGTCCTCCTCATCCTCGTCGACCTCTGCCTCGACATCCAGGAACTGGTTACGTCGTTCGCGACGAGGCTTTTTTCTGTGTCGCCCGACCTCTTCGTCTTCTTCGTCCTCATCGTCGTCGTCATCGTCAGGCCCGCCCTCGTCGCCCTCATCCACCTCTTCATCGTGGTCCCTTGCTTCCGCCTCGATGTCGTCTCGAGACTGGTCTCCTTCTGCTTCACCGTCCTCATCACCGTCAGGATCGGGGGGATTATTTATACCCTCGGTGGCGTCGCCTGCGTCAGACTTGACCGCGTCATCGTCCTCCTCATATACATGCTTGTCGGCATGGATATCGTCGCCCTCAGACGACATTTTGCAGACTTGTACAGCTTTTGGGCTTAGCAGAGACCTGAAAAAACCCAGCACACTCACCAGTGGACGGGGGCACGAAAGGGCGCGGCTGATGCGTCACGTGCCAGACCCGAAAAATTCCCGCCTCCTCTGCCGCTTCTTCAGCCGCTCTACAGCCGCACCTTCGCTGCTTATCGCCACTGCGGGAGACCTGTCGCGAGCCACTGCCAAACTGCCCCTTTTTGAGTGCTGCTTGCTGGGGGAAATGGATACTCAAGTCAAGCCGTTGTCGGCACCGATAAGTCTGGATCAGTTTAAGCTGGCCATAGAGGACCTGTCTGTCGGGTCCATTGCGTCGGAGAAAGACCGGCTACAGAACTCGATTCATCATTTGGAGAGATCAAACAGCGATCTCCAGCAGGCTGCGGCCGAGGGAGACGAAGACGACAAGAAGCTGTATGAGGAGGTGATCTCTGAAAACGAGCATGTTATTGGACAGCAGCGGCAGCGAATTGAGATCATAGACGCCCGGCTTAAGGAATTGGGGACGACGGAGCTAGAGCAGGAGACTCTGGCGGGGGTCGATCCGGCTCGCATCGGTCAAGAACGAGGTCAAGAACGAGACTCAATTGAAGGACCAGGAGGGTC
The DNA here is from genome assembly GCA_003705735.3 of Blastobotrys peoriensis. NCBI lineage: Eukaryota > Fungi > Ascomycota > Dipodascomycetes > Dipodascales > Trichomonascaceae > Blastobotrys > Blastobotrys peoriensis. The sequence continues at coordinate 31,110 of PPJJ03000031.1, read as the reverse complement.
AGAAATAGTGGTGCAAAGTGGGCAGCGCGGCTATGAACGTGACCAACGCGCCAGTGGAGACTCTGGGACACCCCCGTCGTCTAGCAACGCTGCCAATGCCTCTGCTGCCAGCCACCAACATACTGCAACCAGCTCCGCTGGAGTGTACCTGTAACCTACCACAGACCTCGCGCAGTCTCGCGCAGCCTCGGCGGGCATCAGGCTATTGAGAGACGCAATTGAGCACGAATTTTCCCAGCATTGAGCGACCAGTCGAACCGCAGTACAGCTAACCGCAGTACAGTCGCCAGTTGCCATGTTCTGCAGACACCTGCGTCTCTCGCCTCCGCTCTGACACGGCCTGGTGCCCGTTGCCTCTACCCTTGTCGCTACGATCCCCGGCGCCCCAGACCCCTTCGACGCAAGGCTGAAAAAACACGTATAGCTTAAGCGTGAAAAAGTCAATTTCATCTCGACAACCACGCGAACACAACCACAATGGTAATGCTCGCACTACTTCCGCTATTGCTGGCGTTGCAATGCGTGTCCGCGCTAAAGTTTAATGTCGAAGCGCTGTCGCCGGGATCGCGCGCCCGGTGCATTCGAGACTTTGTCACCCGTGATACCCTCGTAGTGGTCAACGTCAAGACCACTGGCTACGCCGGAGATGGCCAGACGCTCAATGTGCACGTGTTTGACAACAAAGGTAACGAGTACGGTCGCAAAAAGGCCGTCACCGACACTGTTTCTATCGCGTTCACGGCGCACGCTGACGCTGCGTTTGACGTGTGCTTTGACAATGTCATTGGCGACCGTCACCACGGCCAAAAGCTGCACCGACAAATTGAATTGGACGTGGAAATCGGCGCTAATGCCCGGGACTGGAACGCGATTCAGGCCGCCGAGCGACTTAAGCCTACTGAATTAGAGCTGCGACGACTCGAAGAGGTTGCGGATGAATTGCTGCGAGAATTGGAGTACTTAAAAGCTCGAGAACAAAAGCTACGAGATACTAACGAGTCTACGAACCAGCGAATCAAGCTGTTCTCAGTGGGTATTGTCCTTGCATTGGTTGCGCTGGGGTCATGGCAGATTCATTATTTGAGGACATATTTCCGGTCCAAGCATATTATTTAGGACCGGTGCTGTGCAGCACATGCTGCGACTCAAAGCGTGTATGTATATGTAATCCAGTCTTTCAGCTTGAGGGCTATTCGTGTGGTCGTAATTAAGCTCCAGTCGTAGTCAAGCTTTCCATGCTTAGTCCAAGCTTGAGTCCTTGGGCCACAGAACCGGTGAACACCTTCAAAGCGTAGTGAAAACCTTCAAAGCAGGCGTAGCCGTCGCTATAACCTCTTGGCCTGCTTCATAATCTCAGAAAACGTCTCAAAATCAATCTCGCTCTTTCCCATCATCATTTGCGTAATGTCGTCCTTAGTAGCACTGTCCTTGATTTGGCTGGCAATCTTCTCAAGCTGGTCCACAGTGATTGTGGCGTTGCCTTGGGCAAACAGGTCAAAGTCGTTTTCCAGGCCCAGCTCATGAGCCGCCGCCGCTGTGTCTTCGCTTTGGTTCAATTTGAGCACCATAACATCTGTGAATGGCTCGAACTCGATCAGACCCGATCCACTTGGGTCCAAAGTTCGCCGAATCTCGGCGAGCTCATTTTGAGACACGTCGTGGATCCCCAGTGCCTCCATTGCTGGCTTCAAACTGGTCGTCGGTATTGTCATTCCGGCATCTTCCTCTTCATCCACGGCCATGAACTGGCCAAAAACGTCGGTAATCACATTGACCAAGTCCTCATCCATTGCAGTTTCCCCAAAATCGACGCCCTTCGCGAGACCGTCGAAGCGGGTTTCGACTTTTCATTGCTACTGTGCACCGCCACAGTGGGTGAGGGGAGGTCGCTGCTAAACCGCCACCGCACCGCCACTTCACGGCGAAATAAGCGAATGAAATTTCATGAAATTTCACCACTGAACCTTCGAGATGAAGGACTCGGTAAGTGGACGGCAGAAATTCGGGCTGATCCAGCTAACTCAGGTATTTGAAAGACTCTATGGAAGTCGTAACGAAGACGATGGGCCAAACAAGGAAGAATTGGACCAGCTGCGGGCCCAGCAACAACGGGTTCGGGACCTGTTCACACGCATGGTAAGCAGATCATTGAAGGGAGGGACTCCAGCCAGGGAATTGGGTGGGACACAGGGGGCTAACGTAGCTGGCGCAAAATTCAAACAAAAAAGTGAATGTAAACTCGGTGACTACTTTTGGCGGAGGCGTGGCCGTTACGAGGCCGGCATTTCTCCAGGCCCAACTGGACCCTATTCTCGCTAAGGACCACACAGTGTCGTCGCTAATATCGGCAATTGATGAAGTGTACATGAGCCTGACCTCGCTAGGGATCTATGAAAAAGTTGCATTCTCATTGACAGACCCCCCACCATCCATTTTCTCGTCCCGGTCTAAGCTCGACCTGGACACTGTATTGCATTTGACTACTGCTAAGCGGTTTCTAGCAAACACCGGAACTGACATTGGCAACGGAGAAGGAGGCGGATACGCCAATTTTACGGTCAAGAACGTATTTGGAGGCGCCGAACTGCTGTCCGTCGACGCGACCTTGGGCACCCGGACCCGGTCGTCGTACATGGCCCGATTCAGCTCTCCAATTAACAATTCTCCTCACTGGCGGGGGGAATTGTCAGTATATGGGATGGACCGCGCTATTACCTGGGCGTCACATGAGCAGTTCATTCGGGGAGTATCAGCCAAGCTCAAGTCGGTACATCAAGAGCTTGGGTACGATTTTCAGTGGCGGACTTTGGCCAGCACTGCGGACTACCCCAGTGCCAGTGTGCGCGCTCAATTGGGCAACAGCTTCAAGTCGTCGATATACAATTCGTTCTCGCACGATACCACAGACCACCATTTGGCCCCGACCAAGGGGCTCTACTTCAAAACGACCCAGGAAATCGCTGGCCTGGGGTATGGCAGCCCGTACTTGAAGGCGATTGTTGAGGCCCAGGCTGCAACCAGCACTGCAAACAAGCGGCAATCGGTGACTGCCGGTGTCCGCGGCGGAGCATTGTGGATGGGCAAGGACAAGAGCGGCGGCGGCGGCGGCACGCAATTGTCGTCTCTAGCCGACCGATTCTACCTGGGCGGGCCGAATGATGTTCGTGGGTTCTACCTAAGTAGTCTAGGGCCCCGAGATGGCAACGACCATGTTGGAGGCGACGCATATTTCGCGTGGGGACTTGATTTCATGACCAAGCTGCCCAAGCTGGACGAAGAAAACCCGCTCCGAGCCCATGGGTTTATAAACGGAGGATCAGTGCTGCCGTGGACAGACACCACCATTTCCCGGCTCTTTTATCAGCCGTCAGTGGCCATTGGAGCCGGGTTTGTGTATACGCACCCCGCCGCCCGATTCGAGCTCAATTGGACGCTACCATTAGTTGCCCGAGCCAATGAAGGGGCCAGAAAGGGGGTTCAGTTTGGAGTCGGCATTTCGTTTCTTTAGCGAGGCAAGTGGGATTTGGAGGGTGATAAGGGCAGCATTGGCCATAGCGCAGCGCCAGGACCAGAATCACTGGAGTTAGCGCTAGCTTAGTGCTGCCATGCTTTACGTTACTGCCCTCATTGGGCCCTACCCTTCCACTGCTTCCATTGAGTCCTCGCCTTCTACTGCCCTCTTCCAACGGTTCTACACTACCCACTTGCCCCTATCCCTGCCCTGTCCCTGCCCTGTTCCATTGTTCCTCGCCCTGTCCCCGTCCCTGCTCTGTTCCATTGTTCCTCGCATTGTATCACTGACCGCATGGATGCATCACGCTGCATCGATCCCTGCGGCTGCCCCGCAACCCCAGACTTTTCACTACTCAATCCCGCCAACCCCACTGAACCGATGACCCCCCAACGGCAGCCCCGCAACCTGCTCGCTGCCTGTCCATTCACAGCCCGCCCATCACACCGTCAGCCTGTCCGATCACAGCCTGTCTCTCGGCTTGTGCCGACGATCGCCGCTGCTCCTACTCTCTCCATTCTCGCTTCCGTCATGTCATCTCGATTGCTGACGCCGGTCCACGTGACGGCATGATTGTTGCGCAATCCAACGGTGGGGAAGCCATCAGAGATTAGCAGTCTACACCGCAGCAGCCAAGGTGGTGGCGGGTGGCGGCCGGAGTGGCAGAGGTGGTAATGTCAGCGAGAAATAGCGAGCAGTAGCGAGCAGTAGCGGTGCGTGTAATGGCGCCACTATTCTGTTGTATTATATAGGCTCCACCGCGCCGCCGTTTGTCGGTTGATTTTCACGTTGGGGCCCCGTATCGGCTCGGGAGGTGGTGGACCAGGCGTGAGACACAAGGGATCCCCAGGCGGCATTTGATTGCTGTGTTGCTCGGAGCACTATAAAAGCATTGGGGCGACTGCCGTCGATTGCTAAAAGGTTATTTTATATAAGACTAACCGGCTGATACTGAGATTGCGGTGAGCGGTAGACATTTTTGAACGCAATGAAATTGTCAAATATCATAATTGCAGTGGTGGCTGCGGTGGCAGCGGCCTCCTCTAGCGGTGAGGACGCTAAGCAGCAATTCTTCTCCCAACTGCACAATGCCGAGGCCCTGGTGACCGGCCACTCAAAGGCTCTGAAGGACGAGGCATTGGCGCAATGGTCCGACTCTCAGATCAAGCAGTGGGCAGACATTCACGGGCTGCCAGTTCCCCAGCCCTCGACTAGAGACAAGCTCCTAGCGTTTGTGCGCAAGAACGAACATTTGCTTCAGAAGGACGTGGCCCATTACCAGAAACAGGCCCACAAACAGGCCCAGGCCGCCGCCAAAGACGCAAATAACAAGGCCCACGGCGCAGCCAAAGACGCAAAGCACAAGGCTCACGACGCCGCCAAAGACGCAAAGGGGGCCGCTGCAAATGCCCATGCCGCCGCCGGCAGCGCTGCTTCTGAGGTTTACGGAACTGCCGCCAAGGCCGCCGGCGATGCTCAGCAGGCCGCTTCAAAGGCCACCGACGGAGTCGCCCAGGCAGCCGAGCGACTGTTTGAGCAGTCGGTAGACCAATGGTCGGACTCGCGACTGCGTCTGTTCCTCGCGTCCAGAGGAATCGAGACCCCCGGGAAGCCAACCCGAAAGGTGCTGGTAGAATTGACAAAGGCAAACGCCTATAAGCGATTCCAGCAGCACAAGAAGGCGCTCCCCTTCGACGTGTGGACCAGCGACGACCTCAAGGCGTGGCTCCAAGCCCAGGGCAAGAAGGCCCAAGGCACTCGCGACGACTTGGTCTCGGCTGCCGATGGCGCTTACCAGTCTGCCGCCGCCGTCTCGACCCAGACCGTAGACAACCTCTACAAGCAATGGAGCGGGGTGAAGAAGGCGACGTTCGACACCTGGTCCGACAGCGACCTCAAGGCGTACCTGGACACGTACGGAATCAAGACGTACCAAGGAACCACCCGCAATGAGCTCATTGCTGCTGCCCGATCGCAGTACCGACTATTCACCCACGGAGCTAACCCCAAGTCGTGGGAGGTGTGGAAGGACTCGTTTATCAACAGCGGCAAGCAGGCAATTGGCCATGCTCGGCAGTATGGGTCGATTGCGCTTAGTCACGCCCGGACCCATGCTGAGAACGTGTATGATACAGTCAAGCAGCGAATTCTGGAGATTCAGACATAAGCTGCTCAAGGCTGCCAGTTCTATGCAGGAGCGTTTCTCAATGCACGAGCTAGATGTCTTGTTTTAACGTACATAAGGGTGGTCGGCGATCCATTGCTGGTGTCGTTTGACCACCTCAGGAATGATAATGCTTTCAATATCGACATGGTCCTTTTCTTGCTGAGGCGTTAGTTTGTATTGAGTCACGGTGCCGTCTCCAGTGACAAAGATCACCTCGTTTTTTCGGGTCTGGAGCAAATTGCCAATGACCAGCTGGTGCCCGTATCGGTCTAAGGCCTTTTTCGCTTTTGATTCCAGGATCGACGAGTCGGTTTCTAGCTTAAATGACACAATCATGGCGCCGGGGGTCCAATTCTCTACTAGTCGTCGGAGAAACTTGGGCACCGGGTCCAGCTTAACCTGCAACTGCCCACCCACATCGTCAGACTGAATCTTATGGTCGGACACTCGCGAGGTGGGGATGAAGAAGTCGGAAACGGCGGCCGCGAGGTAGAACACTGTAGCTTGAGGGGAATTGCAATTGCCCAGCAGTACCGAAATCGAGCGTAGAGAAAATAGGTACTGGTTCACCGTGGTGTACGGGACTAGCAGCAGAGTGTGGTTTGTCTTTGCTTCTTGGTACTTTCGGAACACGTCCAGCATTTCCTTCTGGTACTTTGAATTGATTGTCACCTTGCCTTGCTCCTCAACCATAAAGTCGAGAAAGCAGTTTGTTGTGTGAGAGTAATGCCGGGAGTAAGGCAGTAATGAGAACTGCCGGTGCAAAAAGATGACGGCGTATCCCTGTTCCAGCAGCTTTTCTGCCGAGGTCGCTCCGCGGGTCCCCGCCGAGAAGTTGTCAATGAACCGGACAGTATTGTTTTCCAGCGGCACCGTCGTTCCACCTGACGTCACAAGTGCGATCGGTCGCTTCCCATCGTGAATGCGAATGAACTCTGCCACCTGCTTCTCCAGAGTCGCCAGATATTGGGGCTCGGGGTTGGCATGGAAATAGGCCTGCTCCTCCGAGGACTCTGCCGGACGATACTCGGGCACAGTTCGATCAATTGCCGACTCGGCGACGGGGTTGGAAGTGTGGATGTCAACGTTCATAGCGGCAGCTGGAGGCACGGGGCAGAGCGCTCAGTGGGAATGGCAGGCAATCAGTAGAGCCAGCACTAAAACGCAATCTAGCTCAGATCAGGGCCAGTAATCTGACAGTCGTCGGGGTCGGTTGCTAAATCGGCTGGCGAGTGTGGCGGTAGACGACGGTCTGAAAACCAGTGGTGCCGGTTTATAGCGAAGCCCGCTTCTCCCGCCATTCTCGAGTACAATGAGCAGAGAGATTGTGTTTCTGGACGTGGATTTGGGCCCAGAGCGAATAGGCCGAGTCAAGATTGAGCTGTTCAACGACGCCCTGCCAAAGACATGTGAAAACTTCCGTCAATTTTGTACTGGAGAACACCGGCTCAACGGGGTCCCTCAAGGGTACAAAGGAGCACCATTTCACCGCATCATCAAAGGGTTCATGATTCAGGGCGGGGACTTTGTCAAAGGCGACGGCACCGGCAAGGCGACAATTTTCGGATCCACCACATTTGCCGACGAAGGGTTTATGTTTGAACGTAAGTGATTGCAGGACTTCCAAGTGACGTCCCCGCCGCTGCTAACTAGATGAAAAATATTCAGTGTCGATGGCCAATTCCGGGCCAAACTCCAACGGATCTCAATTTTTTATATGTCTCGACCGGCTGCCTCATTTGAACGGAAAGCATGTCGTGTTTGGGCGAGTGATTGAAGGAATTGATGTTGTTCAGCGGATAGAACGAGTCCCTACTGGCCCAAACGATGCCCCCAGCTCGATCAATAAAGTTACAGTAGCAGACTGTGGGCAGATGTGACAGTCCGTCATTGGGGCACCAATTACCCACTACAATCTCTTCATCAAGTGTACATCAACCCGCCTCTATCCAGCGAAACGACCGTCCTTTCTACTGCCTGTCTATTTCCCATTCCTCCATTTATGCTCTATATCATGTCTCACTTACTCTACTTTCCATTTTCAAGTCTCACTCTGTCTCACCCCCATCGCTTCTCCACTACGAAGCCGCGTATTCCAGGTGGCATATTACTGAGACGATCTGATAACGCGACCGTCAGATGCAATGAACGGTGAGAGAGAGCGCACCAATGGGGACCAGGAGGATGGCCGCAGTAGGCAGGAGGGCGACCGTAGCGGGAGAGATAGCGGGTTTGGAGACGACAGCGGCGGTAATCGGGAGGGCGCAGGCGGGGGGAATTCGGTCCGTGAAAGAGGGCTCGACGATCTAATAGATCAGACGGTTGATAGGGGCTATAACCGTCCCAGGCGCGAAAGACGAAGCAGTAGCCTTGATATGTACGATGACCACGGAGGACGGCGCCGGGAGAGCTTTGATGGGCGCGAAAGACAGAGCAGTATCGACAACAGAGGACGCGACCGGCCGTACGGGGCAGACAGGAGCCGGGACAGGAGCCGGGACAGGAGCCGGGACAGGAACCGGGAGAGAAACTGGCGACACGAGGAAGACAGGAGTCGGGAAAGAAGCATAGGTCGCGATAGAGCCCGAGACAGGGATATGGACAGGTCTCGGGATCGAGCCCGCAACAGGTCAATTGATTCGGACGACCCTCCACCGGCTTCTGCTGCTGATGGTGGCCGAGAGATTAACCGTAAAGTGCTTCATGTGTCTAATATTGACCGCAATGTGACCGACGAAATGCTGCTGGAGCTGTTCAAAGGGGCCGGAACCGTGAGGTCCATTAAGATTTTACGGGAACGCAATTATAACCGGCGCCAGTTTAACTATGCATTTGTTGAGTATGAACAAGAGGATGGTGCCGAATATGCGCTGGAAATGTACCAAGGCAAAATCCTCAACCAGTCGCCTATTCGCATCAAGTTTGCATTTTACGCCTCATTGGCTGCAAAAGACCCTGTCAATCACTACAACCTGTTTGTTGGGGATTTGTCATGGGAAGTTAACGACGAAGCGCTGTCAAAAGCATTTGATAGGTTCGACAGCATGATTGAAGCAAGGGTCATGTGGGATATGACTACCGGACGGTCGAGATCATACGGGTTTGTGTCTTTCGGGGACGAGGAAGGCGCCAAGCGTGCTTTAGACGAAATGGATGGCCATATGATTGGGACTCGACCAATCAGATGCAATTGGGCCCAGCAAAGATTAGGCCATCCACAAGGCGGCCCCAGAGGACCAGGGGGACCAGGGGGGCCGGGAGGAGGACTGGGAGGGCCAGGAGGGCCAGGGGGGCCAGCAGCGAGGACTGACGGTAGACCACCACCGCCGTTGCAGTCCTACAGCGGCAGTAGTTACCACCCACGGCAACAGCCGGGATATAACCGGTCGGACTCGCCGCCAACCAATCAGCGGGCTAGACGAATGTCGAATCGGTCGTACCCTTATGGCAACGGTCGGCAGAGTACGCCATCCCCATTCGAATCAGTGATCCGGCAGGCTCCGTCGTGGCAGTCTACAGTGTATGTCGGCAACCTGGATCGCAATGTGACCACGGACGACCTGATTGCGCTGCTGCAGACATTTGGGTTTGTTACTGACATAAAGCACCACCAAGACCGAGGGTTTGCATTTGCAAAGTATGATACTCATGACCGCGCAGCCATGGCAATTGTGCAATTACAGGGGTACCACTTTTCCAATCGAGTATTGAAATGCGGATGGGGAAAGTCAAATCTCGGTTAGACGTACCAGTTAGACGCGCCAGTGCATAGACTGCTCAGGTGAACGCCCTGCCTGCTGGTGCAGAGACTGCTCAGGCCCTGCTGCCACTGGACTGCTAAAGGTCCTGGAACGCTGGGTTCTGCTGCTTCAATTTCTCATCGACTCTCTTCTCATTTTGATCGGGTTTGGTCCGATCAATCACCTTCTCATGACGACCAACTGCTTTTGTAACTTTGGTTCCTAACATGTCCTTCACCGCTTCCGCTCGCTCCACAGCTTTGCTCCGTCGCTTCTGCTGCTTAGCCGACAGCTTTTTAGACTTTTTGACTCCAGGAGTCTGCGGCGCACCACGTTGCGATCGCTTTTCCAAATCTAGCAGCTTTTCTTGAATCGTTTGTTTACCAGACGCCATCCCGGGTGATATTGAAAAGATACCAGCTTAAATTTTGATGTTGATGATTAGAATTCTGAGACATGTACACGTGCGAACCACGTGATATATCCCGCGAGACTCTCCCCCATCATATAGAGTGACATTTTTTTTTTTTTTTTTTTATAAATCAACCGTCAGCTTCTTTACACTTCTAGCACCAATCGCCGGCCCTGCTTCCCCATCTATTGCTGCATCCTCATTGTATCCTGCTCGACTGGGTAGTTATGAGGCTGTGGGTGGCGGCAGTTGGAGGTTCTTTGGCATACATTTTCTACATCTACGACCCATCGAGTCACAATTTCAGCGCATCCCCAGCTGCTTCACTTGCCCCGGCGGTACTTGCAATTGCTGCGGTTTGCATCGCCACAATCATGTTCTCTGATACGCTGATGGGCTCAGTTGACATGGCGACGGCATCTATCAAGTCCACTACCATGAACATGTTCGGTTCGAGTGTGGCGAGCGATTATCCGGAAGACCAGCGTCAGGACGTGCAGCGGATGGAACGGTTGAAGGTTGGAGGACTGTATAATGAGGGAAACACCTGTTTTATGAACTCAGTTATTCAGTCGTTCACTTCGGTGGATCATTTGACCCAGGCGCTTGGTGAGCACCAGGAGCGGCATAACGGAGTCTCCCGAGCATTACTAACAATCATTAAGAAGCTTGAGCGGAAGCTGCCATCACGACATGTCTACTCGACTGACGAGCTGATTCGATCTTTAGAGGACGAGTCACGGCAGCGATGGAGTGGTTATGACCAAGAAGATGCCCAGGAATTCTTCCAGCAGATGATGAGCGCGCTAGAGAAGGACTGGGATCCGAAGCGGGGCAAGAAGGAAATTGCGGCGGCCAGCGAGAAAGAGAGCGCGGAGAAGGAAGCCAGCGCTAACTCAGAGAAGCCGCGAACTGACCCGGAAAAGGCGACCGAGGAGCCAAAGCTAGTGACCCCGTTTGATGGCGTGTGCTATACCCGAGTCGGGTGCTTGAGATGTGGCGAGATGGAGGGGCTCCGGCAAGGAGTCATTTCGAGCATTGACCTCAGTTTGCAGTCAATGAGTGGGGCAATCAGCATTTTCCAAGCCCCAAAGCCAATTGACTTAGAACAGCTTCTCGGTGACTACTGCCATATGGAGATCATTTCCGGCGTCGAGTGCTACCGGTGCTCGTTAGAGCAGATGCGGGAAGAAGTGACCCAGCGACGAGACGACGTGTCCGACCCCAAGATCAAGGACATTTTCCAGCAGCGCATTGACCAGCTGCAAGAGGCATTGGCTGCCAAGGTCATTGACGAGAAAGATTATAAAAAGCTGCGGCCATCCACCGTCAAGATTCTGGTCGACAAGTCGAAACAGACCATGTTTGGCACACCAATGGCTCCGGTGCTGATGGTACACATTAATCGCTCGGTGTTTGATATCCACACTGGGTACTCGCGAAAGAACCATCGGCCTGTGCGATTCCCATTGAAGCTGGATATGTCGCGGTTTGTGGTCGACAAGAACGACGAAGAAGGGTACAAAAACGTCCAGGCATCGATGAGGCCGGTCGAAGCGGAGGGGCAATCGCTTATCTACGGTCTCAAGGCTGCAATTGTGCATATCGGATCTCATAACTTTGGCCATTATGAGTGCTATCGAAAGTGCGACCAAGGGTACTGGTGGAGGATATCCGACGACAGCGTCATGCTGACGAAGGAAAGCACCGTATTGAATGCTCAGGGAGCTTTTATGCTTTTTTATGAGCGCTGCGAGGACAATAGCGAGACCAAAGTGCCCGCTGTTAGCTCTGTGATGATTCCAGACTCGATTAATGGAAGCTCAGTCACTGACGACCGTCATGATCCCGCCGAGGTCAAGACCAATGGCTCAGCAGAGTTCAAAACACCGCCAGTCAAGTCAATGGTTGATGGCGTTTACATCAATGGGTTTACTAATTCCACGTCAGGATTTGATTCTGATCTTGAGAAAGACATTACTGACATGTAAGCATTGTAAATAACGACCGGCCACCCCGGAAATGCATCACTACAAGAAGACCAAGGCGGGAAGTTAGATGTGATTCACCAATGTACAAGCCGGCACTCTTAGAAGCCGACACTGAATAGTATCAACTGTCAAACGTTAGTGACCGCTACCTATAACACTGAAACTTGGAATATCATGCATTACCTTTAAGTTAGGCTAGTCCATTTGGCATTACCTTTAGAGTCAGGCCAGTCCATTCGGCAGGCTAGTACATTTGGCCATGCTCTCCTCCTGCTCCTGCTCTTCTCTCATATTAGGCGCTCTCTGTTCCATAGTTTGACGTCGCTTGTGCTCGATCTTCTTGGTCCTGCTCCTTGATAAACGAATCGTAGTCAAAATCGTTATCAATATGCGAATTCTGGGGCTTGTGAGGGTCAACAGGACCAGATGGAATGTGGCGAGATCGAGGCTTCGCTACATTGCTTGGGGCGAACTGGATCGAAGCCCCAGACGAAGCTACAGATTCAACCTGCCCATCGTCCCCATAGCTGTATCCATAAGGTTGATACTGATCCTTCTTCTTCTTGATAACCTTAACACGGGGCTCGTAATCTTGCAAAACCTTCTTCTTGTAGGATCCAATACCGTTGATGACGGGTAGCATCACCACAATAAGGATCAGTACTGCGCAAAGCGCCAACAATCCAAGCATTTGAACGGTAGTGGAAGAGATCAGGCTGCAGCAGAACTGAAAAATCCACAAACCGACACTGAAAAAGGTATGAAAGGGAAATTCGAAAATAGGAAATCGAGACGAGAAGAGATGAAAAACCGGAACCAAACCGAAAAATAGGCCCTGAAACTGCGCAAACTGGTACGTGGCAAACAGTAGTGTAGATTGATATATTGAATACGAGCTGGCTATGCACAGAATACGAGCTTTATGCCAATTGGGCTACAAATGTGAGCTTCTAATGTATCCCCCGTCAATGAGAATATCCCGCCCAGTGAGATACGACCCAGCGTCTGATACCAGCAAAATGATGGCGCCAATGACCTCCTGAGCCTTGCCGAACCGCGGTACAATTGCGCCCTCGGCAAACGTTTCTCGGTATATGTCCGGCATCTTCTCAGTCATTGGGGTGTCAATGAACCCTGGCGACACTGAGTTGACTCTAATGTTTGCACCTCCATAGCTCTCGGCGAAGAACGACTTGAGCCCAAGCACTCCGGCCTTGGTCGCCGTATACGCAGGAGGAACATGCGATGTCCCTAGATGGGCTGCAAGGGACGAGATCAGCACAATCGTTCCGCCATTCTCCAACTCCTCCATCTTGTCTCCAAACAGCTTGACGGTGTAGTACACTCCAGACAGGGTGATGTCCACGATCCGGGTCCACGATACTCGCCAGTCCAAGTCCATCATCTCTGGAGACAGATCAGCGACACCAGCAAACGGCAGCAGGATATCAATTGACCCCAATTGTTCCACGGCGTAGTCGACCGCCTTCTCGAGCGATTCTACGCTTCGAACGTCGGTCACCAGCGAAATGGCGGTGTCGGGGAACTCGGAATTGAGCGCATCCTTGACCTCACCGAGCTTTTGCTCGTTGATATCGAGAAGCAGGATCTTCTTTGCGCCATGCTCAGCAAGTGCGTACGCAGCCTCCAAGCCAATTCCACTAGCACCCCCAGTAATGACAGCGGTCTTGCCATTAATAGAGAACCGGGCCAGGGCTCGTTCCTGGGGTTTATGTGTCTCGCGGACATTCTTAGGCGGGTCTTCAAAACCCATTACGGAGTAGCGTGCAGTTCAACAAACTCGGGGAGAATTCAAAGGTAGAAAGTCGGGAAGCGTACAAGTTTCGACTGTGAAAAGGCGGGTGCCAAAGTTGGGAAGTGCTCGAGCTGTAGTTGTGGGCCGACTGTTTCCCAGGATTGTGGGGTACATCGCATGTGATTTGGCCCGAACGCAGATCTGAGCTCTGGCTAGCGAGTTAGCTAACTGCGAGGTGGCTAGTTGATTGAACTATGACAGTCACATGTGGTTCTCAGGAAGGCTGGGGTAGCAGTAACTATGAGTCACTGCTTCATACAATTGACACTTGATCCTTTGCTTGATGCTTTGCTCAGGCATGATCTCTATAGAGGTCTTAAAGCGCCCTACTGACTTCAGTAGTGTGCGGAGCCGCACCTGGTGATGAAATGTGTGTACTAAACTGAAAAATATCGAAAAATCACTAAAGATCTCAAAAATGGCCGTCAGCCCACTGACAAACGATGAGGTAAGAGCTAGCAAGACGTGAGATTCGGGGTACGTCTGCTGTCCAAACGCGGAGTACGGTCTCTATCCGGTGCGGTACTAACTAGTTTCTTACTCAGTTGTCTGCGCTGTTCGCAGCCAGTGAATCTAAAGGATCAGTTTTCTTGACCCAAAAGCGACGTAAGTACTGGCGGCAATCAGGACCGCCCAACAAGTGCTAACTAGTCACATCTGATGCTTCCGCGGATGTGTATGGAGTACTATTTCGAGCCACTGACGGAGCCAGTGATAAGAAGGTCAAAAAGAAGATTACCACAGTAGTCAATTCATCAGAGCTTGATGCCTTTTGGGTTAAATACGCAGGAGCTCTGAAGTCTGGCATGGGAGGATTACGAAAGAAGGATCGAAAAGATCGCAAGAAGAAAAAGAAGGGCATATCCAAGAACTAGAAAGTCCAATGTCACAAACAGGACTCTAACAGGTCGCCATGAAGGACTTGAAGAAACTGTGCTCTACGGGACTGGCCCTGGTCCTGATCCTGCCCTGCCCTGATCCAGTCAAGTAATAACGAATGCATGAATAATGTCGAATCAATTCCCTCGAAACCACTAGAATCTGTCCACCAAATACACCTCTACCGTCCAATCTCGGCCATATCTTTCTATTCACCCCTCATTCGTCTCTTTCCCACTGCCACTACTAGTACTGTACTGTACCTGCCTGGTCTCTCTCGTCCTGCTCACTCCTCTATATTGCTAGCACGTAATTTCGGACTCCGCCGCTCGGTTATCTTCCGCTATCAGTGGGGGTCACTGGAAAGTGAAAAGTAGAAAAGACACAGATCAAAGCTGCCAGCGGCTAATCGATTCCACCGGAGCTGAAACGGTAGCCGTTGCGTTTAAACTCGAGTTAAACGTATACCGAGCGTATATATCGAGTGCTTTGGCGCGAACGTCGTTTGTGTTTGTCGTTGCTTCACTTTCCCTGCCTAATGACTCTTCTGGGGTTACGGCGAAAGCCGGGGACTAAGTTCGACCGGACAAGATCAGTGGCCGGCGCGTTTGTGTCATCTCTAGGATGTGGAACTTTATACGTGTATTCGGCCTACTCCACTCAGCTGGCTGAGCGATTGGACTTGACCGCGACGCAATCGTCAATTCTCGGGATCATGGGCCCAACTGGAGTAGCGCTGTTTGCGTATTTTGCTGGCTGGATCGTGGACACCTTGGGTCTGCTACTTCCATGCTTCCTGGGAACCGTGCTCATTGGATCTGGGTACACCTATTTATACCACGCAAATGAATACTCCATCTCCATTGTGCCGCTGGTCGCGATTGCTCTAGTGTTGGCGGGCTTTGGATCGACTCTGACTTATCAGTCCTGCATCAAGTCGTCAGCGTATAACTTCCCGCACTCTAGAGGTGGCGCTACCTCAATTCCAATGTCGGCGTTTGGGCTGTCAGCGTTCCTGTTTTCGATGGTCGAGGCGTTTGCCTACTCTGGAGATACTACTGGGTTCCTGAAAGCTCTAGCCATTCTCACTACTGCGCTCAGCGTTGTGTGCATCCCGTACATGCGGGTGTACGATGATGAAAACACCGTGTTGAAAGTCGACGTAGACCTTGCTGACGAAGAGTCGCAGCCTGCTAGCACCAGTGGGTCATCCCCTAAGCAGTCACCGCAGCAATCGCAGTCACAAGAGTCAGCTGAGCAAGAGCCAGACAGTGCTGAAACCGCTGAAAGCGCCGACACGCAACCTCTGCTGGCGGCCCCTCTTCTCTCTGCCGCCGAAGCAGAGCGATTAGACATCCCCGAGCAAGAAATCGGCGGCATTTCCATCCTGAAAAGTGGCACGTTCTGGGAAAACTTTGTCATTATGGGACTGGTCACTGGCCCTGGCCAGATGTATATATACTGCGTTGGTTACTGTGTTCGGGCACTCACTACCAGCCCAGTGTACCCTGCCCACACCGATTACACCCCCACCCAAATTCAGTCACTGCAGGCACTTCAAGTTGCACTCATCTCGCTGACAAACTTTTCCGGCCGGTTAATCTCTGGGTTTCTGTCCGATCACTTGCTTCACAAGTATGGCGTTCACCGCCCTTGGCTGCTAGTACTGTCATGCGGGGTGCAGTTCATCGGGTCCGTCCTAGGAATGACGATAAGCAATGTCCAGTACCTGTGGGTTGTGTCGATAGTGGTGGGGACATCGTACGGGCTGTTCTTTGGTGTGTTCCCGTCAATTGTTACCGATCTTTTTGGCCTTGAACGATTCTCTTCCAATTGGGGACTAATTGCCGTTTCCCAAGTATTGGCGTCCTACATCTACTCGTACCTGTTTGGTCGTATCTATGATACAAACTCCACTAGCAATGGCACGACCAAAGGCACAATCTGCCATAAGCAAGTTGGATGCTACTCGACTGCGTTTGTTCTAATGGCTATTTCAAACGCCGTGGGGGTCATTTTGCTATTAGCGCAAATTCGACGACACTACAAAACCAAGGACCACAAGTGAGAATTTTAACACTACAAAACCACGGACCAAGTGAGAGTTTTAATGACTACAATTGTTAACTAGAATGACAATTAACATTCAATTAAATATCAGATGATTGAAGGCTCCGGGCCTCAAAATACATATGTCGCCGTAGATCACTATTGTTGATGAAGTCAATTAGTGACGTACTCAATTAGGTCATGATGTCGATTAGGTGAAGTGTGCGATGAGTCGAAAGGAAACACAATAAATATGAGTGGATTGCGCCATCAGGTAGAGAATCAGGTAGGATAGAATTGGCACAGACAGCTTGACACAGTCAGCAAGTACTCAGTCAGTAACCAACCGACGCTCAGTCAATATCTGACCAGCTAGGGCACAGGGAAGCCCTCCCCTCTTCAGCCAGAAGAATAGGTCCAGGCGGCAATTCGAACGAACAGCAGCCCGAGGTTTAAACGAGACTCCAACAGCTCAATACCTCGCTAAGCCAAGATTAAATCGATTATCGGTAAAACACGGTTCCGTGACAATTTCCATCGTATCCGTAGATCCAATTGGTCGTCCTTCCACAACTAATAACGCTAATACAATAACATAAAGCAACTATGGGGTAGATTCCCCTCCTCCTATCGGTGAATAACGGGTGCCACGCCGGCGACTATTACCAAGAAGGCTCCGGTTCGTGATCATCGCCGTTGGCAGGACGGTCGTCAGTGGCGGCGTCACCACGGTCAGAGCGGTCAGCGCGGTCAGCGCGGTCGTCATCACGGTAGTCACGCTCAGAACGATCATAGTCACGGCCGTTCCTATCGTCACCTCGATCACGATCGTTGTCTCCCTCGACTCGGTCACGGTCGTCACGGTCGTCCCGAGCATCGCGGTCTCGGCTAGGCGATCGGTCTCGACGGTCGTACCCTCCACCACGGCGGTCGTCTCGGCGATCATCCCGTCGGTCGTCTCGATCATAATCGCGTCCTCCACGGGAACGACCATAATCGCGGTCACGGCCTCCGCCTCGTCGGTCATAATCGCGCTCACGACGGTCGCCTCGGTCACCGCGGTCAAACGAACGAGATCGAGATCGGCCACGGCCACCTCGAGAGTAGCTGTCGTATCGACGACCGCGGAAATCGCCTCCGCGGTCGTCGCGGAATCGGGGAGCAGGAGGGCGGCTATCGTCTTCACGAAGACCAATCACGGTACCCTTGTACTCCTGACCATCGAGGCTGTCTAACGCCTGCTTCATGGCCTCCCGCGAAAAGAACTCAATCACTCCACTGCCATCTCGGCGACGCGACACATCAGTATACGCAACATCCACATCGGCGGTTCGTGCGAAGTCCTTGAGATCCTGCCAGCTGATCTCGGAGGTAAGATTGGACACGGCGACACGGAACCCAGTCGGAGGTAATGGCCGCTTCGAGTCTCGCTCGCGATCTCGCCCGCCTCGGTCCCGATCACGATCTCGGTCACGGTTGTCGAACCTGTCTCCAAACCGGTCTCGACGGGGACGGTCCCTGTCGTCTCGTGGAGCTCGGGGCTTGGAAGTGGAGAACTCCACCACCAGCGGCTCCTCATGGAACAGCGTTCCATTAAGACTTCCTTGGGCGTCGGCGGCATCCTGAGCCTCTCGGAACTCAACAAACCCGTATCCACGCTTCAATCGGACATCTTCAATGGGGCCATACTTGCCAAACAAATCTTCGACTTCTTGTCGCTCCACTACGTTAGTACCTGCTAGACACCCCGAAACGGCAAGAAAAATTCCACGCGTTCGCCCAACACCCCCAAGCACACTTACCATCGGGTCCGACAGGCTTAATGAAAAGCCTAATTTCAGAAGCAGACATGTCCGCTGCTATAAAGATTTAATACCGAGTCCAAACTATTGCTGGACGTGGTTTTTTCGCTAGCTCGCAATTGAAATTTCTAATGGCGGCAAGAGGGGTAGACGGCTGATAACGCGGCTGGAACTATTCTGTCCCAGTTCGGCTATTTTTCAGCTGATCTGTGGATTGGTGAAATTTCACTTCATTTGTCGTCGAGAGTTAAGACGACGACACCAAGATGTTTCGCCAGGCTGGGAGCGTAAGCGTTTTCAGGCCGAGGCTCGCATTGCCGCAGTCTTGTATTTCTGACTTATCTGGCTTTTGTTTTGGAGTGCGATCTGGCCTGGCTCGTGGATATGCTACTAAAAAGCCAGCATCCAAGCTGCCTCCTAACCCCAATGCTTACATTCGACCTAAGACCCCTCCTCGACGTGGAATTGACTTGAGTTGGCTGGAGAACGCAAAGCGCCGATTTGACAAGCTCAATCGTGATCCAGCATTCAAACGTAAGGCAGCGACAGTTTTGATCATCATGTATTTGGCTTGCGCTGGGTTTGGAATCAGATACCTCTACGAGACGAAACACAGAGCCACTGGAGAGCCCTCGCCCTATAAGCCAATTTCTGAGCTAGGCGACGGTGATGAGGGCAGCGGCATTCCTGCCCCAGCCGATACAACGCCGGTATACGACGAATTAGCCGAAGATTATGACTCTAAGATCCGATGGGAGGAGTTCCTTGCATCCATGTGGCTGCGAAGGCGGTCTTTGATGAAGCATGTTAGCGGAAACGTTTTGGAAGTTGCCTGTGGAACTGGCCGCAACATCCCGTACCTGAAGCAGGACAATGTATCGTCAGTCACATTTCTCGACCCTTCAGCGCCAATGCTTTCGATTCTCAAAAAGAAGTTTGAAAAGAAGTTTCCCGACTACGAGAATGTCCAGTATGTTCAGGGCAAGGCCGAGGAGCTTGATAGAATTACTCAAAATTCGGGACAGAAATTCGACACTATTTATGAATCCTTTGGATTGTGCTCTCATGAAGATCCTCACAAGGTGCTGGAGAACTTCAAGCAGGTGCTGGCCCCCAATGGCAAAATCCTGCTGCTAGAACACGGCCGGTCTACTTACGAGTCTATGAACACTCGTATGGATGGCAAGGCCGTTGAGCGAGCCAAAAAGTGGGGATGTCGTTGGAACCTTGATATCGATCAAATGATTAAAGACTCTGGTCTGGAAATTGTTCACGAGTCGCGATACCATTTCGGCACTACCTATTTCTACGAACTTAGAATGCCCCAGGCAAATGCTGCTGCTTCGAAGTGAGCGTACCATTGGTGGTGCTGGGCTCCGTAGTTGTGTCATGTAAATATTAACTCATTAGATGCGTACATCTGTACCGGAATATCCTCCAACTATCGTCTACGCCAGTACTAGCTCTCTGATGCAATTGCTTGTGTGGCCAGCGTCGACATTATCTCTGGGTTCGTCAATTCACCTCCAGAAAATGCAAGAGACGCTTCATAGGCTGCCACCAGTCGGGTCTCGTCGATACCAACTTCATTCTGGACTAGGGACCGAATACAGTTAGCATATCGTGCAATCGACTCCCGTATGCTAGGTGAAATCTGGTCGTTTGTGTCGGAGTAGATCTCGTGCCCAGCTTCCTCCTCTAATCGGGTGATCGCCACATTGTCCTGCTCTTTGCCGCTCTTGCTTAACCAAATGTAACCATTGATGCCTAGAATCATATCAACATTCCCTGGAAGTCGGTGCACATGTGTCCGTAGTCGAACCACGAGTGAGCTCGGAACTTGAACAAAGAATCCGTTTCGCAGCTTGCCGTATCTCAGTGACCGAGTGTGCAATGACGCGCCACCGTCGTGGAATAAACTTTGGACCTCGGCATTGAGCAAATCGCCCTCTTTCAGGAATTCTCGCATCTGCAGTTCGTCGCTTTCAGACTTTCTTCGCAACACTCCGCCGGGCAGATTCACTGAGCCAAGCAGAAGCACCGCGTGCTGTGAAGCTCCAATATCCACTTTCCACCGTCTGTTCCCAACTTCTACAATTCTTCCCACAACATGGTCACCAATGACCGGTGTGTACCTTCCTCGCAGGGGCCGGACACTTAGCAGTTTATTCACCCGACTGATAGTTCCCGCAACAGATGAATATGTGCCCTCATCAACAGCATAGGTTCCATGGCCACGCATCCATGTCGTATCGTCAGTAACCAGTTCACCAGGAGTGACCAAGCCCCTATCGTCTTCAGCGTTGCCCATCTCAGCATCTGAGTCATTAGATTCATCTCGAGTCTCGTCGTATGCCCTTGGACGCCGAATTGATATTATAGCCATTATGCAAGTGGATTTGGCGAGATCAGAGCATGAAATCGAGATCAAATTTCAGCTTGATAAATTTCGATGCGGCTGTAGGGCAAAATGAAATATTACAGTGGGCCCGGAAATGGCGGCGAAGGGGGTGAAAAATTGTCTATGATCTGGGCGTTGGCCAGAGGGATTAGACAGGTTTCTCAGGTACACTTTTCTCGATTACGAATAAGATCGTTTTCAACTACAATGAAGCGTGGTGTTGATGTTCCTGCCTCGCCCTCTAAGAGGCACGATTTGAATCAGGGTAGTATGGACACAAGTTCGGCCAGACGACCGTTCACTCGAGACTACTCGCCGCCTGTGAACCGGACGATGATGGAATTGAATCGGGACTTTTTCACTCGAGATGTTCAATTGGTGGCAGCGCGACTTGAGGACCCGTCTCAAATCACAGTCATTGGGAAATCCGGGAAAAATGATCTGCTGCAGCTCCAAGGAGTGTCTCGAGTAGTCAGACTGGGGGAGAACCGGGGGCTGCTGTTGCGACAGGATATAACTGACGCCACTACCGCCGAGCAGCACATCTCTTCTGCAGGACTGGCAGCATTCCAAAAGGCCGGTACGACATTTGAACCATACACGCTCACATTGAACTACGATTACTGGAAAACTGATGAGATCCTGTCTGCTATCCTACCGGAGGATCTGCTGGAGGAAGTGCCGTCTGGGTACACCACTGTGGGCCATATTGCGCACATGAACATTCGAGAGGCATACTGGCCATACCGGTACCTAATAGGCCAGATTGTACTGGACAAGAACCCGTTGATTGAGACAGTGGTGAACAAGCTGGACTCAATTGATACGGTGTATCGAACATTTGCCATGGAAGTGCTAGCGGGCAAGCCAGAGTTTGAGGTCGAGCAGAGTGAGTCCGGGTGCAGATTCAAGTTTAGATTCGACAAGGTGTACTGGAATACCCGATTACACACCGAGCACGCGCGACTGGTGTCACAGTTTGCAAAGGGGCAAGCAGTTTGTGACGTGTTTGCCGGTGTTGGTCCATTTGCAGTGCCAGCGGGCCGGAAGGGGGTTATTGTGTTTGCCAATGACTTGAACCCGGACTCATACGAGGCGCTAGTAGGCAACATTCATCTTAACAAGGCCCAAGCGACAGTGTATGCATCTAACGAGGACGGCAGGCAAGTGATTCAGCAGTCTGCCCGCACAATTCTCAAGTTTAGCACCGAAAATCTGCATGTCGACCTGTACCCTCGGCGGGTGTCTCGATCCAAGCCAGTGCAGCCTGACCGCATTGCAGTGCCCAGGCATTTCCACCATTACGTTATGAACCTGCCGGACAGTGCCCTCACGTTTTTGGACAGTTTCCGGGGGATATACTCGGACCCCGAATTAAGGAAGGCGGCAGGAATCCTGACTGCCGACGACTTGCCCATGATCCATGTTCACTGCTTCTACAAAACAGACCCACTAGCAGTTGAGCCTGAGCAGCATGTTGTCTATCAGGATTTGGCTAATATTGTCAGCACAACCATGGGCCACCCAGTCAATTCTGATGCAATTGCTTTTCACAAGGTACGGAAAGTGGCACCTACAAAGACCATGTACTGCTTATCGTTCCGTCTACCAGAAGCAGTTGCAATTGCGGCCTAGGCAGGGCACCAACGACTGAACGCCGACGGCTTGGCATTCGCGACCATGTACATAGTTGAGGCGAGGAATACTAATTAACACTCTATGAATGTTCACACAACAGCAATGGTCAGATAACCATCTCACGACCTCTCTTATCAGATTTACTCAATTGGTCCTGGTCCTTCTTCCTATTCTCTATTGACTTCTTATTCGTTTCCTCTTCGTTTCCTCCCTAAATATCTGCCTATTTTTTGCCTATATTTCTCCCTGGATTTCTCTCTATATTCCTCTATATTCCTCTATATTCCTCCCTCCCTTATATCTTATCGCTCCGTTCTTCACCTTTCCCAGCCTTTCCCGCTACTCCAGCATTAACCGCCGCCCGACCCAATTCTTCCCTGAAAAACCCAGTTCCCCTCGGCTAGCTACAAACGCCTGCGTAAGCTGGCCAGACAATTCAGCCCATAATCGCCACATTCTCCACTTCTATAGTACACCATTCATTTACCCAGATAGGCTGTGCAATCAGCCCATCTCCCATCCCACTGGCCACATTGCCTCGACTGCACA
This sequence comes from Blastobotrys peoriensis, assembly GCA_003705735.3. Lineage (NCBI taxonomy): Eukaryota > Fungi > Ascomycota > Dipodascomycetes > Dipodascales > Trichomonascaceae > Blastobotrys > Blastobotrys peoriensis. The sequence continues at coordinate 8,155 of PPJJ03000031.1, read as the reverse complement.
ACCGCTGCCAGCCTACACTGCCCTCACTCACTTCACCCCCCTCCGGGCCCTCCCACCGCTCACTACCAGGCAGGCGATCCAGGCGGGCGGCCCCCCCGACTGGAACGACCGATACGAGTGCGCGGCTGAGACTAAGTCGTAGCGGCTCGGACGAGCTATAGGCCAGGACGGGACGACGGTGGGGACGGGACGTGGGTATAAGCGCTGGTAGCGCGCGTATAAATACGTTCCAATTCGCTCCACATTGCAATTCCACACCTGCCCTGCGCCGTTTGTAGCTGGTTCCGCTGCCTGCGTCCTGTTCCCTGCACATTGCCGATCCCGGACTCGGAGCAGACCGTAGAGTTCGGTGGATTTTTGGATTCTCGCCGAGCCGTACCTGACGCGACAAATATCACGTTCACTTTGTCACCCCACAGCGCCAAATTTGCCAGCTGGTATAAATCTGGGGAACTTCAGGCGGCCCACCATAGACAGAATACGGATCCTGCAACCGTACTAGTTTCTGTCAATTACTGACAACGACTGCTAGCACACTCTAGTACCGTAGGTCTCTGATTGGTGCGTCATCATGGCTGTAGATAACTTGGATCTGATTGTGCTGGGGACTATTCTCCTAGCTACGGTGGCGTATTTTACCAAAGGATCGTTATGGGCGAAACCTGAGGTAGACAAGTTCGCCGGAGGGTTTGGAGGCCCCAATTCCCGGCGCAAGAGCGAGGCCGGAGAAGATGACCGCAATATCATTGCCAAGATGAAAAAGACTGGCAAGAACGTGGTTATCTTTTATGGTTCTCAGACCGGAACCGCCGAAGACTATGCGTCTCGGTTAGCCAAAGAGGCGTCGTCGCGGTTCGGGCTCAAGGCCATGACTGCCGATGTAGAGGAGTATGACTTTGAAAACCTTGATACGTTCCCCGAGGACCATATTATTGGGTTTGTCATGGCAACCTATGGCGAGGGGGAGCCGACCGATTCGGCGATGCAGTTTTGGGACTTCATTTCGGACGAAAGCGTCGCGTTTTCTAACGGCGCCGACGAAAACCCGCTCGGTAACCTCAACTATGTGATTTTTGGCCTCGGAAACAACACCTACGAGCATTTTAATGCCATGGGCCGGAACCTGGACCAGATTTTACAGAGGCTTGGTGCCACCCGAATTGGGCCCTACGGCGAAGGTGACGATGGTACGGGCACCATGGAAGAGGACTACCTGTCATGGAAGGACGAAATGTTTGAAAAGCTGAAAGAGAGCAAGAACTTGGAGGAGCACGAAGCTGTTTACGAGCCCTCGGTCACCGTTACCGCTCTCGATACCCACACTACCTCGGACGAGACGGTGTTTGTGGGAGAGGCAAACAAGTCCCACCTGGCTGGGACCTCTGCTCCTCCTTACAACCACACCAACCCGTTTTTGGCCCCAGTCAAGGTCACTCGAGAGCTTTTCAACTCTAAGGAACGAAACTGCATCCACATGGAGATTGACGTGACCGGAGCCAAGTTCCGATACGCGACTGGCGACCACCTTGCGTTTTGGACCCAGAACTCCGATGAGGAAGTGGACCGATTCTTGTCAGTGCTCGGCCTTAAAGACCAGCGCGACCAGGTAATTGACGTCAAGGCTCTAGATCCCACCGCAAAAGTCCCGTTCCCTGTCCCTACTACTTATGACACTGTTGTGCGATACTACCTTGAAATCAATGGCCCAGTTTCGCGACAGTTCCTCATGTCTGTTGCTCCGTTTGCTCCTACTGATGAGATCAAGGCCGAAACAATGAGCCTTGCATCCGACAAGCTGCTGTTCTCAAAGCAAGTGACCCAGCGATACCTTAACATCGCCCGCCTGCTGTCGCAGCTGTCTGGTGGCAAGTCTTGGGACAAGATTCCGTTCTCGTTTGTCATTGAGTCCCTGAACCATTTGCAAGCTCGATACTACTCCATTTCGTCGTCTTCGCTCAAGCAGCCCGATACTATTGCCATTACGGCCGTTGTAGAGTCGCTCAAGCCAGAAGGAGCCGATCACACCCTCAAGGGAGTCGCGACCAACTACATTTTGGATGTCAAGCACAAGCTTGCCAACGAGTCTAGAGAGTGCAAGTATTCCCTCGACGGGCCCCGAGGTATATACACCGCCACTAAGCACGTTAAGGTGCCGGTGCACGTACGACACTCCAACTTCAAGCTGCCGTCGAGCCCGGCTAAGCCAATTATCATGATTGGACCGGGTACAGGTGTGGCCCCATTCCGGGCATTTATCCAAGAGCGGGCTAAGCAGGCTGCTGGCGGTGCGCCAGTGGGACGGGCGTTACTGTTTTTCGGATCGCGAAAGAAGGATGAGGACTATCTGTATGGAGATGAATGGGACCAGTACAGCGCCAAGGCCGCTGACAATTTAGAATCCTATGACAGTACAAACTTCCTCAATGTCCAGACTGCCTTCTCAAGAGCTGGGCCCACCAAGGTCTATGTGCAGCACCGATTAGAGGAGAACGCTGCCGTGGTCAATGACCTGCTCAAGAAGGGCGCATACTTCTATGTATGCGGTGATGCGATGCGCATGGCTCGAGACGTCCAGGGCACGCTGGCTCGCATTATCAGTTCTCAGCGCGACATTCCCCTGTCCAAGGCTGAGGACATTGTCAAGAACATGAGGACCCAGAATGTGTACCAGGAGGATGTGTGGTAGTCGCATCAGACCCTGGTGGCCCAATGAAATGTAGTATACAATTGATAGATTACGATTTACGCATCTGCCGCTGGTACCGCTGTTACCCATCTTACATGTAGTCAGCGAGGTACTTGTCCATGGCCTCAATCTCTTCAATTAGGTCCTGGATCCGTCGCCGCAGAGTCGACTTCACCACCTCTGACTTGAATAGCCCTTCCCACTCATTCTTGATTTCTTCGCGACTGATCAGTTGTTCGTATTCCTGGTAGAGCATCTTCAGTTCCCTCGTCTTTAGTCGCTTGACCATCACTACCATCCCGATAGCAGGCGGCGACATTGATCACATCACAGATCAATTAGGAATCACAAGCACAATAGTAAGGAGTCAAGAATGCTAAGAGATGCCGGAGCAGCAGCACGACCATGACTTATATAGTCCCGTTAGCCGACGTCTGGCTATAGGCTATAGGCGTCTAGCATAGAGTGCAATAGGCAGGGAGATAGGCGAGCAGGGATACGCATGACGGATCAGCAGTCAGCGGCATCAAAAGCCGCCACTACGTCCGCAGTTCTGACAGCATGGCAGCATGGCAGCATGGCAACATGACAGCTGTGATAGGGCTGCGACAGAACCGTGACAGAACTGTGGAGGGCCGTGGTGGCACATGACCGTGACCAGGCTGTCCCCCTTACTGTCTACTTATTGTCCTCTTTGCCTCTCTGACTCACGATGTCATTACTGGTCACGTAGTTAGTCACTGTATGCGACCAATCAGATTGGGGCGATGGGGCGAGTTTAGAGATAATTTAGACAAAATTACAACCCTGTCGGTGCCCAATCCAAATGCAAACAATAGCGGCAATCGCCAGGTTAAATGGCGGTATTGATTGTAATTTTCGGGCGTTTGGCGGCATGGGGGGTGAGGAGAGGGCGGGGAGCCAGGAGAGGTCTGCGATAAGAGATAGAGGTGGGGCTGTGCATTAAGAAAAAAACGCCGCGACCGGGAATCGAACGCGGATCAGGAAACCGAGAGTAAAAAAAAAATATTTATCAGTGCTTCAAGATTAGGCATAACCAGCTTGTGAATAGGCATAACTAGTTCGTGAAGAACCGATCTAAGTCTTTGCTGCAAATCTTCCCACGTACTGTGGGACTGTTAAAATGCCCAAATCAGAGCTGCAGAGACGTAAGGCAAAGGTAAGCGACGTCAAGAACAAACTCAAGCGTCAGCGCCTGTTTGCCCAAGTGAAGGATGATGAAAATAAGGCTCGTCATAAGGCCCGAAAGGAGCGTGCGAAAGAGGAAGAAGAAGACCCCACCCTGAAAGAGGAGCGACTGAAGGAAAACGAGACCCATACAATTGATTCGAAGCGGGTGTTCGATGAGACGGTCGATGTCGAATTACAAGGAGAAGACGAGTTCAAATCCTACTTTGACGGCCGGCCCCCAAAAGTACTTATCACTACCAACAAGCACGCCCATAAAGAGGCATACGAATTCAGTGAGCTGCTGCTCGAAATTATCCCTCAGTCGAACTTTGTCAAACGAAAGGAGCAATTCGAAATGAAAGACATTGCAAAGTTTTGCTCTAACCGGAATTACACTGATGTGATTGTTATCAATGAGGACAAAAAGAAGGTCAATGGGCTAACATTTCTCCATCTCCCCGAGGGACCCACGTTTTATTTTAGCATCAGCTCGCTGACCACCTCCGACCGAATTCGGGGCCATGGACGAGCTACCGAGCACATTCCCGAGCTCATTTTGAACAATTTCACCACCAGGTTAGGCCAGACGGTGGGCCGTCTGTTCCAATCACTGTTCCCGCATAAACCTGAATTCCAGGGCCGCCAAGTCGTCACGCTACACAATCAGCGAGACTACATCTTTTTCCGCCGCCACCGATACGTGTTCAAGAACGAAGAGAAGGTGGGATTACAAGAGCTTGGGCCCCAATTCACAATGAGACTGAGACGGGTTCAAAAGGGTATTCGAGAAGATGTCGAGTGGGAGCATCGGCCAGACATGGACCGCGACAAGAGAAAATTCTACTTATAGACATTGCGCCCGTGTTATTTGTGTCTGTACAGAGAGGTGTCTGGCGTTTATAGCATTAAATAATGAGTGCTTGCATGGCATGGCCTTATGCTCCGGACTCATCTTGAATATTAACATGAGTCCATCCTTCGTTAAATGCATCGTTTTGGGGGCCCAAGACGGCAACACCCGCACCAGAAAAGCCCGAAAGGTTCGGGATCAGGTACTTTGAGGCGGCATCCTTCACATCGCTCACCGTGACGTTGAGCAGTCTTTCTCGCATTTGCTGGCGCATTTCATTGGTCAACCCATGGCCAAATTCAAACGCAATCTCTGACCGGGGACTCAATGGGGCGTCTAAAGACTGGAAAGCATTGAGCTTGGCTGAGAGCAAATCAGTGTCAGTAAAGTCCTGCGCAAGAACCCACTCACCGGCGTTTTCAATTGTCGCTAGCGTGTTCACGGGGTTCGGGTCTCGGTACGAAAAGAACTCCATGGTTCCATCCAGTCCGGAGTACACCACTCCTCCACCGTATGCACCACCCTTCTCGCGGACTTCAGGGTGCATGTACTTCATTGTCAGCATTGAGGACATAATTCGGAGCGCTGCAGTCTCGGGAGCAGTGTATCCTTCTGCGCCCTTAATTGCGACTCCCGCATAGCTCACTGAGAATGGAGTCTTGATCAGGGTCTTGGATAACGGAAGCACGCCGAGATCAAGTGCAGGGCCGCTGGCGATTCCTTCATTGCCGGCAGGTGTGAAATTGCTAATTAGGCTCTCGACCAGGCTCTGGCTGCGCTCAAGCTGGCCAGCAGTATACGTCAACCCCACGTCAACAGCGCTTTTCTGTACAAAAAGAGCTGCTAATTCCTTTAAAGCTGGCACTACTTTTTGCTTCAGGCCATCCTCGTCGAGTCCAGCAATCCTTTTGACGAATTGGACTTGGTTAATTCCGTTCAAAAACTCACTCAGCCTTCGCTTTGGCGAAATAGAGGCAGCAGCGTACCTTCTTGCGTATGCATGTCCGCTGCTTGATAAATCGCTCATTGCGCTAGATGCAATGCCCTGAATTAAGGGCAGAAGCTTCTCGGTATTCTCAAGCTTGGCTTTGAACAGAAACTGCTCAAGGTATTCATAGACATGGTGCACCTTGTCGTCAAGGGCCGTTCCTCCAAGAGTAAATTGGAGTTGATGAGCATTTCCATCGATCGGGCTTCCCTTAAGGCTGAGCGCGACATCAACACCACCTGTATTGAGACGAATCAGGTTCTCCAACTCTGACATGTCGTGGTCGGTAGTGCCAACGTTCGTCAAAGCCGATGGGAACAATGACAGGTACTGGTGAAGATGAGGAGGAATGGTGCCCAACTGCTTAGACAGCTGGGTGTACGTGATTCCTCGGGTATCCGTCTCTCTAATGAAATAACGGGCACTCTCAGTAGACACCTTCTGGACCTCAATTGACCTGGAAGTCGGGGAAATGTCGTTCACGTCTAATGTTGGAAGCACAGATACGTCAGCGACGTCTTTGGCTTCGTCTGCGTTCATGTCTGCCAATTCCTGCTCAGAGACCGACTCAATTGTTCGTTGCAGTCGCTGGGCCTCTTCGGCCTGAGACTGAGCTTCAAACGAGTCAGATGGGGTGATTTGAAACTCGAAGTAAGGCTTTTCAATCAGGCTGGCGACTCGCTTCTTAAACACATCTGGATCAGCAGAGACGAGCTGCTTGAACCTATTCAGCTGCTGCTCTTCGTCAACCAGTAGCATCGGATCGGCACCATTGAACACCTTCGAAACGACCTTCGACACCATTCCGAGGCCGTAGTTTGCCTCGACCTCGCGGAAATTCAGCTCCACTTGGTTAATGATTGCCTGGAGACGGTCATAGGGGATACCATTTTGAGCGACATCTTTGAGCACGTCGAACACCGTCTGCTTGAACTGAGAAATATTCTCCTCTGGAAGCCCTTGAAGGCCCACGCTAAATAAGACCTTGCCGGGGAGGTCTTCAACTCCGGTGTTGACGGAAAACTCGGTCCCAATTCCACTGTCAATCAGGGCTTTGAAGAATGGGGACGAATGGCCCGAGGTCAGAAGCATCCCAAGCACTCTCCACACACTGAGCTCCTCTAGATTGGCAGAATCGCTGACGACCCAGGACAGTGAGACCTTGTGCTGGCGCTTCTCGTCAAACAGCGGATCTACTGGCCCAGTTGCTTCAGCCCGAGTGTTCTCAGCTAACTCAATCGGCTGGTGGATGGCCTCCTGGGCAGGGCGCTGGCCCATCTGGTGGACTGTGCTGTAAATGGGCTCCAACACCTTCTCCAAGGGGATGTTGCCATACGAGAACGACATTGCATTTGAGGGGTGGTACCGTGATTTGTGGAAATCAACTAAATCCTGGTGGCTCAAGTCGGTGATATGAGCGGGATCACCTCCGCTGGATTGGAGACTGGGATAGATGGCTCGCAGGAATCGCTCGTAAAAGTAGTACGACGGATCCGACATCATACCCTTCATCTCGTTATACACGACACCCTTAAATATCAGTGGCGACGTCTCGTCGTTGGGAACTTCTCGCTCTAGTCTCCATCCCTCCTGATTGAAGTCTCGCCGTCGGAGGAGCGGGTTGTATACTGCATCCAGGTAGATTCGCTGCAAGTTGTTGTAGTCGGTGTGATTGGTGGTCGCAAACGGGTAGAATGTGTAATCGACGCCGGTCATTGCATTCATAAAGTTCGCTAGACTGCGGTTGAGCATAGAGAAGAATGGGTCCTTCACTGGAAACTGCTTGGATCCGCATAGCGTCGTGTGTTCCAGAATATGGGGCAGGCCCGTCAGATCAGGCGGGTTGGTCTTGAATCCAATTGTAAACACATTGTTGGTATCGTCTCTAGCCAAGTGCAGATGACGAGTATTTGTATTGGGTTCTTGCAATTCTACCGCCACCATTGCCATTTTGGGGATCTCAGTAGTGTTCTTGATGACATATCCGGAAACAGTTGATCCAATGGGAAACTGGGAGGAATAAAGGCGGCCCGGTGAAAGGGGAGAACCAGACGAAGTTCGCAGGGCCAAACCGGCCGGGGAAAGCCGGCTCCGCGCTAGCCGAGTCAACTTATGAGCCTTCAGCATTTCAGCACACTTGCAAGTCGTGAAATTTCACTCCTGCTGTCTCAGGTCGGGACCGCCTGACCGAACCGGCGATGCGCCAGCCGCATGAGCTGTGCGCGGCTACACATCACGTGAGGCGGCCGAGGGTCGTCTCTTACTGAGTCTCTTGCTGCTGCCGCTAGCGGTCCTGTGCTTGTTTCAGGGCCGGCACGTCTATATCGCCCCGTACTACACTGCTACTACCCAAAGTCTCGCCAATTCCTCCCGCTTTTCCCTATTTGCACCCCCCCCCCCCCCCCCCCCCCCCCCCCCCCCCCCCCCCCCCCCCCCCCCC